>OY723396.1:6423764-6478179 GCA_963210295.1 Ophion ellenae | reverse complement strand
ATTATCCTCACGAGCCTTTGCGTTTGCCCGCTGCATTCTTCGTCCTCTTAAATAAAAAATTCTTCTTCCTTTTAATCCTCGTTGTATCGTTCTTTCAGAAATATGAGAAGCGAAAAAGCGAGTACCACCGGGTACTTACGGGAATTATGTAGAGAAAAAAGCGTTAAAGGGGAGAAAGGATGAAAGAGACAGTGAGTGAGAATCCATGAGTAACGTACACGTGCACACTCCTATACGTATATACTATATAATAAATATTATATATAGCCAAGAGAACAAGAACCACATCACAAAGTATGGTTCGTAAATGTAATATCCTGTAATTAGCGTGTCACGGACGAGTGTGTGCTATACATAGTCGTAGGCTGAATAATATAGTATATGTATATAATGCGTGCACGCGCGCGGGATACGATAAAATTTTATGCTGTAATTCTCCCGTGCCGGTCATCTCTCTCTTCCTCCCTCATTGCGTGTTATTTCATTCTCTCCCGCTCTCGTATACGGTCGACGAAAAAAAACAGAAGAGGGGAAAACGAAGATTTTTTTTTACTATGTTGCATTTTATTCGGTCAGTACCCGTTAGCAATTAATTTCAAATTGCTGACCCGATGGCTGATATGGTTGTGATAACACCCATAAATTTGACGATAAATATCGAAACAGACGATTTCCATATGAAAATTAAACACTCGAAATTTCAGCGATCGACCAAGGCTGTGCATGACAAAAATCGCTTCGGACAAATACTTGCATCGTGATCTGTGGCGGCAGTGTAGAAAGTAAGTAGGAAATATTGGCGATATTTTGTGAATTATCTTACAGATTTTCTAATAAAATTGATATATAACGATATGGGCGATACTCCGTGTCTACATAAAATTCAATGAGCAATTCTCCAACCCATAACTCTCGAAAAGTTCAGCAGGCGTCTATTAGGAGTTGAGGAGAGTGGGCCGCCTATAAATGTTGAAGAATACGGATTTTTTTGGAGGATATTTATTTAATGAAGATCCGATTTCAAATTTTCTCGGACAAGCCACATAACTTTGGCGGCCGCCTTCGATTTTCTTAAAACTCATGCATATGGTAGAAACTTGAAACTTCGCGCAAAGCGGTTTCATAGCGAAACTGTAAAGATATGAACGGCGATTGAATGAAGACACTTAAGTGTCGTCAGTATTCAATAAGTATTCAATAATTTTTTTTCGCTGAGAGGTGAAACTTGGATTTAAGATTTTTATAAGTTCCCATCGATGTATCTTCACCCCTTAAATATGAATTAAACATTGATTTCTGCTAAAACACTCGACTTTTGTTTAAAAGTCAAGAATCCATACTGAAACACGTTTTTTGCATTTTACCGGCGACGTTTTGAGCTTGCGAAAGAAAGTCCGTGATATTTGTAAATAAGAAAAAAAACCTGGAAATGGTGTGACGTCGACATTGATTTTTTCCACTCGTCTGGCCAGTTTTTATAAATCGTCGGAAACCAAACTTTCAAACAGTCGTTGCGTCAGTTCTGTTTGAGTGATATAAACTTATCTGGAAAGTTTTGCAATGGACTTTGGTAGTCGTGGAGAATACCGCTTGATTCATTTCGATATCTCTGTTAGTTTTTTCGGAAAGTATACTTGAAAAATGGTCGAAAAACAGGCAAATTATGGATGGCAAGAGGCAAGGTATGTACGGATAAATTGGCAGAAAACGATGATCCGTGTATGAAATGCTGCCAAAGATCCGAAAAAATCGGTACTCCATGACTCAAACGTCATTTTGAAGAGAAAATGATTACGAAGGAAATGAGCACGAAGCGGAGTTCAAAATTCCAACTGAAAATAAGTTATCGACGATTCAGTGGAGAAACTTTTTTTTGGCCAAGGTGGCGAAGATTTGGGTTTGCAATCTTTTTTATGAGTTCCTATCGATTTATTTTTATTCCATGCACAAGAATTCACCATTGAGTGCCCCAAAATCCAAAATGTCTATAAAGAACGCTGCGGCTAGCCGTCCGGTTATCGGACGAATAAGCGTATGTTATTCATCCGGATAGCGGCTCAGTTCACGCAGTTCACGCTTGTACAACGCCTCAAACAACGCCAAACAAAATGATAAAGATTTTATTTGGACGAATACGTGTAAATTATTCGTCCGGATGAGTACAACGATTTAACACATTCTATCCAAACAATTATATATGTTCCAACGATTATATATATTATATATGTATATTATTCATCCGGATACTGGCTAACACGAATCACAATAATATCTACGCCTACTAGAAAGACGGCGTGAACTGAGCCGGTATCCGGACGGATAACATACGCTTATTCGTCCAATAAACGGACGGGGAGTCACTAGGATAAAAAAAAAATCGTGGAAAGTATGGAAAACGATGTTTTTCACATTTATCCGTCGTAATCTTGAGCTTTCGCCAACAACTCCGTGATATTCACAATCGGCGAGAAATATCCCATGTGATAGACCTTTAAAATGGTTTGAAAATCGAAAAAAGTCGACCCTCTTAGTCACTTTTCCGGAATTACATTTGTACGAAGAATGAAACCTAACCCTAACCTAATAATGATGAATAATTTCGGTTGTTATCTTGCACGAGCGACTTTTAATATAGCATATGGGAATGATGATTCTATTGACGAAGGGGAAGATGGGGGAACAAGTGTAGATGGCAGTGGAACACGAGTAGAACGTGATGGAGAGCTGTGAAAGGATGGCACCGTTACACATTAACACGATTACCCCCGACATCCAGCGTTCACGAGGTTATTCTCGCGCCTCTTCTCGTAACACGCCTGCTCCGTACGTGAACTCGACGTTCATAGTGGGTGGGTGTGCGATGCTGAATTCTCGAGTGCCTTTCTCTCTCTCTCTCTCTCTCTCTCTCTCTCTCTCTCTCTCTCTCTCACACACACACACACACACACACATATATATAATATACAAGCGTGTCCGCAGAGCTTTTCGAATAACGTAGGGTTATAATAGGGCTCGGAGCTCTCGGAGCACGCATGCTGTGATAGCTTGTACAATAATCGACCTACTAGGGTCCGAGGCGAAATCGCCCGCTAGTCTTCTAATTCTAACAAATTGTTCGACAGCGAACTACGATCACTAACGTCCCTTGTATAATATTCTACAAGAAAACAGCATTAAAGCGATAATACAGTCAAGTTCAAAACGAAAGCTACATTTTTAGAAAATCGTCGATTTCTCTCGATAACAGCCGAATCCCTTCGATATCGGTCCCTTAAACGTATCATTGACTTAATAAAGTTCGCCGGTAAATGGAATTGACGCATTTACACCGACTAAATGTGCCCATTGTATTTTCGCGTTTTAAGGATGAACTACAAGCACCTATGTTGATAAAGCCATTCATTCATTAATATTTGATAAATGTGGTCCTGAAGAGAGTCGAGAAATACTGGCACTTTAAAATTAAAGATTTTGCACCGAAAAAACTAACATCGACAATATTAAGGCTTACACATAGTTGACATTTTTAAAAATATTGATTTTTCGTGAGCGACGGGTTCGCAAAATATGAAATTTCTAAAAATATTGTCTGAAAATTTCGAGTCAATCCGATTAAAATTGTCGGAATTATGGTCGCTTAGAGGTAGGTTCTGCGAACCAGCGAACTTTAAACGCTTTTTTTTAATGATGTTTTTTTAAATCGGTGACCACGATGTCTCAAATATTACTGCACAGATCAACTCAACATTTTACAAGCTTCTTTTACATATCCAAAGCAGTGCTTGAACGAAGGAATATTTTTGGGCTGCAAGGTAAGAACACCAGTAGAGGAGACCTAGGAGAGTTGAAACGATGTTCACATTTTACTCCATGTCTCGCAATCGAAACGAGAGATTCGGGTAAAATTAGTCATTTTGTAGCTTTTTTAATCAACTAATGGATTTTCTATTAGAAATGACTCTAGGAATTATGTTCCCTGTAGAAAAATAATTTAAGCACCAATAAGTCGTTTTGTTTCAACGCTCCTCACATCGAGGCAAGTTATTAAAACATTGTTATTAAAAAACGCTTTATTAAAAATTTAAAAACTCAACCTCGACATAAATTTAACTTGAGTGGAAAATGTAACTCATCATTGCCTAACCACAAGCTAGAAAAGTTACGTTTCGAATCGCTATTAGCTAGCCGTTTTAGCTATTTACTACCCAGCCTTGTAACGCTTTGGTCGTCTAGTGACTGAATACAAAAAATTAGATGGTGACTAGATAGAAAGAAATATCTTACGGCGATATAATGTTTCTGACCTAGCCATGACCTACTTCTCTTCAGCTAGTGACTGGGAACAAAAAATTAGGTGACTACTAGATTTAAAAAATTGCGGTTATATATATCTTTTGCACCATATTTACATCATTACACCCTTTGATGATATCTTTCGTTATTCATGAATTACGGTTATGATATTTGCGCTGTAAACATATCCATAATTCAATTTGAAATTATAGCAGACAAACGCTCACGCGTCCCGTGGTTTCAATCCCGGGACCTCTGGATAATAAGTTGTGACGTTGTCCACTGAGCCAGTTCTACTTGTTTACTTTCTGAATGTCCATATAGTGTACATATGTTACATACACAAGGTTAGATTATTGAAAAAATGGTGGATCAAGAAATGTAAATAACATTATTGGATCAATTACTTAATTTCGTTCGCATTGAAAGCGCTAGCGCATAGAATTACATAACCTTAAATTGTATTTTCTGATCATTTGTTCAGGCGAGTGCGACCGTAGTTGGCTAGTGTTGGCTAGGTCATGGCGACATACCCACTTGACAATATTTTTCTTTTACAACGCCATCTGAAACTTAAGTGAGCTAGCTAGCCATGAGCCGATCGCTCCATGGAACTACACGTAGTCACATAACCTCACTTTGCCCTTTGTGACCAAGATTGGCTGGGCAGTAACTAGACAAAGGCTGAATAACAAAACATTCAGAATATGACTAGTCCATAGTGATGCAACCATTGGTCAATACGTATGAGCTCAATTGGCCGAGCCATTACCTAGGTAGTAACTCAGACAGGTTAGCGCAGTTTCTACTCGGGAAGTCTCACTTTTTATTCATTCTCACAATTTTTTATAACTTCTAACTGAACCGAATATAAACTCACGATCTCACGAAATTAAGTAGTAAAATATGGCAAAACAAAAATTAAATTGAAGAACATTTTTGGCAAGAAGGCAAATCAATCTCTATTCTGACAAACAATTGTGACATATGTATGAAAGTTCTCCACCAGTGCAGGCTTCATGCGACCATGCTTTACACTCCAGGCGCTGCATCGACTTAACATTTGGCCTGCTATTTGGATACGATTCGTCTTTACTTTCCACGTTCTTTTTGTGCTTGATCTCTCATCCTGTAGAATAACCTCTTCAGCGGCGAGCTCATATATTTTTCGTCTCGCCATGTCTCTCTCCGTTTTCGTTATATATTTATTATGAATCTGAAATAAAACAAATGCACGCTTTTCGAACCACACCACAAAATATAAACGTGTGACCACATTACTGCAACCGAGGTAAGTAGAAACACCTTGTTTCAATCCTCCTAGATGTCAAAAATGCAATGCCAGTTCATTCGGAACTCACTACTGATAAAGAGTATTGCAAGACTACAAATTCAATATGACAAATCGAATGTTAAGTTAGTAAGCTTCCAAACAATGCGTATCATGTACCATCAAATATATAAACAAGGTAACTAAGGCCAAATGAAAAATACGACAAATACTTACTTTTGCCAATTTCTTGGCGCGAGTTTCGATGTGATGCAACTGAACTCGTAAGAGCGAAATTGTAACAGATACTTGAAACCATACACTTTTCTGTAAAAAGATAATTTGGAAACCTGCACACGTTTTTCCAGAAAAAAATCTTCGTTTTTCGAGCCAATAGCTATAGGTGTAATCCAAATTTAAAAAGGGCTAAAACTAGTCTCTATAAAGTAAGACGCATACTTTTCATATGAATCTGTTCTCATAATTGTACGGCTAATCTACTTGCAAGGGAGGAGGGACGAGTGAAACCGACGCAAAGGAACATGCACGAAGCACTGTATCACATTCCAAATCACATTTATGGCCCTGATCGATCCTCCGTCAGGTGGAATAAGACTACCACGAGAAAGAAGAAAAATTGAGCGAGCGCAATGCAATCTCGTCGATTGGTCTCTAAATAAATAATTGCAATAACTACAAACCAAGCTCTCTCCCTCTCGTTGTGTCTCTCCATGTTTATGTTACCGTCTCATCGCTTTACCTAACTGGCATTGCGTACGGCGAGCATTTATTATATATTTCTGACAGTTCGCGGCAGCGAACGCGTGCCATAACATAACGGACCGAGCGTAGGTGGCAAAGAAAAACGACGCAATACAGCGAGAATCCTCACCTCCTCGAACGCATTTTCATAACTTACAAATGAATCCGAGTGTTGCGACAAGGAGAGCCGTATCGGGGAGGCAACTATGTATCTTTCTCTCTCTCTCTCTCTCTCTCTCTCTCTCTCTCTCTCCCTCTCTCTCGCTCCAGGTGTACATTATGCGAATTACGATGAGATTCGTGCAGTATTAAAGTTATGAAAACTATTTTCCATAGGTAAGCCAAAACGATGGACGCTGAGTTTGATGAATGCGAAAATTGCTCACGAAGTCGGAATACATCGAAGCAAATCTGTACACGAGAAAAAGAGAGAGGGAGAGAGAGAGAGAGAGAGAGAGAGAGAGAGAGAGAGACAGCGGACTCTGGAACCAGAAGTCCGAAGCATCGTAAGGCGAGCCTAATTCCATTACCCAGTCCACGCTGTAATAAAGAAGGTGGTTACTGTTATTATCATTATTGGATATCCTCCGGTTAAGAAACTACGCGTCGCGCTGCGCGCATGCACACTTGCAATTCTCGCTGATGAGAAAGAATGCAGTCTTCGCGCGGCAGTTATCATACCGATCTTATCTGTCTTCAGCTCGTGATTACCATCTTGCGGGATAAACTGGTGATACGCATTCCATCTCCTGTACGTTTATGGCCGCGTGTACACGGAGTCTCACCTCTATACGGCAGGGATGTGTGTTTCGTCTCGTCAAAGAGATCTCCAATGCAACATCGAAGTTCCCTCAGAGTCTTCGTTGTCCCTCTCATCCGGGCGCATTTGCCATTCCAGATTTACGGTTCATTTCGATCGGTGTCGACGAGTGCATACACATGCCACGTACATGTGTGTAGGTATGGAATCGAATTGCGAGAAGATCGTTGGCGAAACGATCTTCGTAACTCATACCTCGATGAATATTATTCCTCGAAACTTCGTCGTATTCTTCTTCTGCTGTTTTTACAGACGGATATTCCTCTATGGGGCTACCTATGGAGGGAAAAGGACCACGCACCTCGTGTGTTCTTCGCGTATACGCAGCACGCCCCAATCATATTGCATATACCGGTTATACGATTCGAGGATGCAACCGCGGCGCATCTTGCAGCGATGTTATCGAGCGTGCGCGTGAACGTGGGCCACCGCACACTTCCTCGGCGTCCCCTCATCGTCCTTTTTTCCTCGGCGTCGCATTCGCCATAATTCTTTTTTCTTTCTCTTTCACTCTTGTCCCATGCCCAAATTTCAATGGTTAATCTGACGCGGCGCAATCTTCGAAACGCTTCTCGAACTCTCCCGCCTTCTGCCACGATGATATCATACCGATATATCCGCAAACACGCTCACCGTGTGCGCGAATGCAGCGTTTGCTTTTCGGGATTCCCATATATGTGCTTTGGACATTGCCAGTAGCAGACGCTGAGGTCAGGGCGCGTTGCCGAGGATCTCGCCAACTACCACTTTTCGGAACGCACGGCAGCGAAATCGTGCTCCAACGGAGAATGTGTACCCTCTTTTCTTATTTTTTGTTTCTGTTCTTGTCTTGGATCGAGAAAAGAACTACCTCTGAGCGGGGATGGAGCAGATGTTACTGCGTCTCTCTCTCTCTCTCTCTCTCTCTCTCTCTCTCTCTCTCTCTCTCTCTCTCTCTCTCTCCGGTTAGTCCAAGTCCAATTACCTCCAGCTGCCTGAGCCGGCTAATTTCAGGCGGTAGTCAGGCGAACGTATATACCGCTTGCATATATTCGCTCGATCCGGCTACGTTCAGGAAATGGTCAGGCAACTGGACTTTCAAATGGAGGCGCTGTATTCGGTGGCATTCCGCTTCCCTTGAAAGACTCTCTTTCAATAATTCAATAAACCAAATGAGTATTATAAATTTTTCTTGCGATATGATCTCTTTATTTTAGCAAAAAGGTCAATAAATGATTAATATAATTCATTTTCGCTTTTCATATGTAGCAGACAAAGATGTATCAATGCTCTTCTGAACATTTCCGTTGTCGGATTTACAGTTGCTACTCTAAAAACGTTATCTCCTTCCTGGATGCATTTTCATTACTCGACCGAGGATCCAAAGGAGCGGTGGAATGTGATCTTCCTTGATTAGCACCAGTGTGTCAATTTTCAAGTTTTTGCCCTTTGTTCGCCATTTTTGACGCTTTTGCAGTTCTTGTAAATATTCATGATGCCATCGTAACCAAAAATGCTGTCGAACATATGGTTGGCTTCTGCATGCGTGGGACATTGCCTGGTGTCAGAGATCTTTGAGTAACTGTATTCTGCTGGTAGTAACATTGAGTCCCCAACGAGGAAATAAGTTTAGAATCGATTCGATTTCTACGAGCAAAGTATAGTACTTCTCGAAAGTCAAGACCTTATGTTACAGTGTTGAGATGTCGCTTGGTTGCTTTCACTGCAGCTTCTCAGAGCCCACTAAAATGCGGTGGTCGGGGAGGGATGAATTTCCACTTGATTTTCTTGCGAGCCAAATATTGTACTATTACGCTTTGTTCTGTTTTTAAAAAGTCATAGACTTCTTTCAATGTTCTTGCTGCGCCGACGAAGTTTGTGCCGTTGTCCGAAGCAATCTGCGAGCACATTCCTCTTCTTGCGACGAATTGTCGTAGATCTGCTAAGAAGGCATCCGTTGTTAGCCCTGTATCCAGCTCCAAATGTATAGCCTCTGTGGTAAAGCAGGTAAATACTGTAATCCAAGCTTTGGCGGTGTGCACTCGTCCACGTCTTCGACTTTCTCGAACCTGTATTGTCCCTGCGTAATCTACGCCGACATTAGTGAATGGCTTCACCAATCCACGTACTCTATTACTGGGTAAGTCCGCCATTATGACTTCGGGAGGTGTCAGTTTTCTGCGAAAGCAAGCTAGGCAACCGCGTGTTACCTTTCGTGTCTCGCGTCGCCCGCTTAGCGGCCAATGTCTTTGACGTAAGGAATACAGCAACTGTTCCGGTCACCAGTGATGTAGACAAATGTGTTCTTGTTTGACCATTCTGTGAGTGACGTGATGTTTCGGTGGCAAGAGTACTGGATGTTTCTCGGCTTCCGGAATGTCTGCTTGCGCTAGCCGGCCTCCCACTCTAATTAGTTCTTCCTCATCTAGAAATGGACTGAGAGCTGCAAGCTTGCTGCCCTTGGGTACCTGCTGTCCGCTTTCTAGTGCTTGAAGCTCTGGGAGAAACATCTCTTGCTGCGTCCTTTTAGCAATAGATATTTTAGGTATTACAAGCTCTTCAACTGATAGGTGGCCCTTTCTGTTCCCCTTCAATGCGTTCCCTTCAAACCACAGCATATAAGCTATTACTCGCTGACGTTTTTCGAATGAAGAGAACCATTTTAATACGTCGCATGTGTGGCTTGTGCTCATTAGTACAGCTGAAGCCTTCATTTCCGATATATCAATCTCAACTTCCCTTCGTTGAGGCTGCAATGATCAATCTGATTTCAAATGTCGCGCTCGTATTGCGCTGTCGCGATCTTGGAGCGCGGTATTTCCCCCCCACCTCATTAATCGAAGAGGCTCCGTAATGTTCGAGGATCGCGCTCTCGATCACCAACCGCGGTAGGAGACACCTCGTCACGCAATACCAATCAGAGCGTGAAACCCCGGAATACGATCAAAACATTGGTTGGCCGAATCGTCAAATGGAGGTTGCAAGTGAATCGTCAACGTACTTCGTCCCTCTGAGATTCGCGCTATATGTTAAGTATTCCAACGGACATAACGAAAGATATCAATAATCCACGAGATATTAAATTTACCGGGTAATGAGGTGACAGCCACGCGGAAGAAATGTATAAACCACGCTTGGGTCCCGCATACAAAACAAAAAAAATGTAAACAAAATACATAAATCATTACAATGGCATCCAACTAGAGGCACGAGAAACAAGTGCTCTTATACTAATAGTTATATACGTCTGTTTACATTTCGTTTCTTTTTCTTGAGAGCTCATGTCCAATAATACCCTTTGTACATCAATCAGGACTCGCTCACAGGCGAAAGTATCAAATAGACTAAATTTTACATTGCCACAAATTGAGGAGAAAATACGTAAAATAAATTAGCCCGTAATACCTAAGACTAATAGAGGTCCTAAGATATCTACAAAAATGCCCAAAAAAAAGAAAAATATCGGATATTATGGCTGACGACAATGAGATAGCAGCAGCAACAAAAACGGCGATGGAGAGCGAGCTACAACGATTGAGAGAGGAAATTCAGCGAGTTGAAGACATACGTCGCGAGCTAGGAGACATCCGTGATCAACAGGCCAACGATAGAAACATACAACGACAGAGAAACAACAGATCGTCGAATGTCGTTAATAATAAAGTGGTCGACGGGTTAGTGAACCACATGCATGTGTAATATCTCCATGTTAATGTGAGTGTACCAAAATTTACCGAAGAGACGAACTCTCCGGAATATCTTGAAAATTTGAACCGTTATTTTGTTTTAAAAAATGTCCGCAGCGAACATAAACTCTTTGTAACGGAAAGCATAATTGAAGGTAAGGTTAAGACGTGGTACTCGGCAGCAAGACATACATTAAATAATTTCGAGGAGTTTAAGATAGCCTTCCTGAATGAGTTTTACTCTGTGCCGATCAAAGTTCGGGCAAAAAATCGGTGGGCTTCTAGGATATATACTTTAAAGGTCGGTTCGTTGCATGCTTATTTCAAACATCAGTTAAAGGAAACGCATAATAATAATTTAAACTAGTACTTGGCGCGATACAATTATACAACGCAATGGGTAGTGTGTCGTGCCGTAACACTTTTGATTTTATTGAAGATTTGCAAATCGGAATTAATGGTGATGTGCCTGACTCTTTTACAGCAGATTCGACAATGTGCGATGTCCTCGATTAATGATCAATATAAAAAATGATATAATTAAAGCCGTGATCGATACTGGAAGCATGGTTACATGCGTGTTTGAAAATATATATAATAGACTCAATGCTAGAGTGGAGCTAAGGGAATTACCCGTATCAAACGTTCAAGTAACAACCGCTATAGGGAAGAAGAAGACCACCGCAAAATCCCAAATATGGATACAAATCTCTATCGGCGCTCTAAGTATTCATCACAGTTTCTTAGTGGTGCCCCATCTTACAAGTGACGTGATTTTGGGGAATGATTGGCTACATAATAACAAAGCTATTATAAATTATCATTCCGTAACTGTTCAGGGTACTCGTCTGGATTCTAGGTACGTCTATTTCGATGAGAAAGCATCAGAAAGGGCAATAACAAACAAAGCGGGCCTGATACTGTTATAGTTATTCACTCGTTAATTTTGGGTCGGCATAATTATGAAAAAGGATATTAAAGTCAGAAATATGAAATTGGTAAAGGAATTGGTGTACCGTGGGTAAAAGAAAAAGGGAACTGACGTGGTTGCGACAAAAGAGCATGCTTTTCCTGATAAACAACGTGACGAAGGTCTTGGTATAGTCACATTGTTTGATAGAAAAATTAATGATCTTCCCTTACAAATAAGTGGTGACAGCGTTGAGCTAGATAGGGGAAATGTATCGGATGTCGAAGAAAGAAACAGTGGTAATATTGAAGAGTTTATAATTGGTGATTGGGAGAATAAAGGACGTGTAATTTCTGAAATTAATAAGAGCCCCAGCGGATTAGGGGATACATTTGATGAGGACCTTGAAGTAGTTAAAAGGAATTTAACAGCGATTAGTTCAGCGCAGGCGGATGCAACAATTAGACTAATCAAAGAGTTGCGCCCATTGTTCTCGGATAAACCGGGTTGTACGGAAATATATGAACACAGCATTAAACTAAAAATCAACAAGGCCGGTGTGAAAAAAACTTGTCCTGCCCCGCTCGCTTATCGTGAAATAGTTCACGAGGAGATGAAAATAATGGTTCACGAAGGGATAATCGAAAGGTCAACGAGTGAGTTCTGTAACCCGCTTCGAATAGTTAAGAAAAATAATGGTAGTGTGAGGCTGTGTATTGATGCTCGATATTTAAACGATGCGATTAAAGGAGATAATGAGTGTCCACCGAGGATAGATGAATTAATGCGGAAATACCATGGCCAGAAGTTAATGGCACTTGACCTAACTCAAGGATATTGGAAAATTCTTTCAGAAGAAAATTCAAGAAAATATGCCGCTTTCCCGTTTGATGGAACGTTATATCACTTTAAAAGGATCCCGTTTGGGTTGAAGACCGCAGGCAGCGGCTTTATCCGTGCCATTAGCACCGTTCTGGGTGAAAAATTCAATGCTTTCCTAACATGTTATGTTGACGATATGGTAGTGACATCTGAAGATTTTCACCAACATTATCATCATCTAACACGAATTTTCAATAAACTCTTGAAACATTATTTTACTTTGCGCTTGAGAAAGGCGTTGCTGTGTCAAACTTCGGTCTTGTTTCTAGGTTTTGTTGTGACTCCCAGGGGGATTAGGCCGGATTCCACGAAGCTAACGAATATTATCAATTTTAAAGAACCTCGGAGTGAATTGAATTTGCAAAGATTTTTAGGGGTTTGCAATTACTATATGCAATTCAGTTATAATCACGCTGGGTATCTTGAACCATTTAGAGAATTACTAAGAATAGATTCACCATGACATTAGACCAAGGAACATTCCCAAGCATACGAGGCCTTGAAGCAGAACTTCGTAAAAATAGTAGAGCTATCACACTATGATCCGCATAAAACGTTTAAATTACAAACGGATGGGTCCGATACGGGAATCCGTGGAGTATTATTTCAAATTAGCAACGATAATGAAAAAAAGGTAGACATCGATAGTTAGTAGATATCTCTCCGCTGCTGAAAAGCTTTATACCACAACTGAAAAAGAGTTATTGGTAGTGCTTTATTCCATAACGAAGTTTCGAGTTTATTTGATCGGTACGCCATTCGAAATCCTAACCGATCATTAAGCGTTAACATTTTTGAATCGTACTCCGTTTCTCATTCCAAGGCTGAGTCGTCAGTGCATCTTGCTGCAAGAATATACGTTTATTGTTAATTATTGCCCCGGTAAAGAAAACGTAGTAGCAGATTTCTTTAGCCGTAATCCGGATGGAACGTATCTTGAATCTAATTCTCAACAAATTGTCATATCAACTTTGAAGGTGCATAATAAGGAGACGTCCATTGATTATGTAGACGACGCGTTGATGGGAATTTGTGAGTTAGAAGTACGCCCTCAATTTGAACAGGAATTAGGGAATCTATGTGATCTTCAACGGAAAGATGATGGACTCATGCGTATGGTACAATCATGTGGACGAGGGGAAAAACGAAGTGAGGTTGATCATTATCATGGTATTTAGTTCCATCCTAAGCATTGAACGAATAACTGTTGTATTATTGTACCTGATAAGTTAAAGTCTGCTATTGTTCAGAACGAACACGAAAGATTGGGGCATATAGGAGTTTTCAAAACACTAAAGCATTTGAAGCGCTTTTATTATTGGAGGGGTATGTCTCAACACGTAAAGACGACAATAAGAAGTTACGATCTTTGTCAACGTGTTAAACATCTATCAAGCGCAGCAGCTGGGGAATATCACATGGTTGTGGCGAAATTACCGGGTGATCTTGTGACTGTAGAATTTCATGGCCCACTTCCCAAATCCGTCGGTAGTGTGCTATATTTGTTCGTCGCTGTCGATGCGTTTTCGAAGCTGGTGGCGCTATATCCGATAAAACGCGCAACTACTAGTATTGTAGTGAAGAAAATTTGTAACGATTATATTCCCAATTATGGTACGCCAAAAAGAATTCTATCGGACAACGGTAACTAATTCACATCGTCTATATGGAAAAATACATTGGAGAAACAAGGCATAGGTGTGAATTATTCATCTATGCGACATTCTCAATCGAACCCAACCGAAAGGGGTTTGCGAGAATTAGGGAAAAAAATCAGAATGTATTGTCCTGACCATCATACTTGATGGGCCAAATATGTCATGAAAATTGAAAATCTCCTCAATGTAACGACGCATAGCATCACTGGGTATGGTCCCTATGAACTCAATCATCGTAAAGAGCCCGATGATATGATTCGAAGTTTTATACAATTCCCGAAATCGGACAATGTGCCGTACCGAGTAAAGCTCATGTTGTGCAGGGAGAATCTCATCAAGGGTTTCGAGAGCCGAAAGAGACAACAAAGATCGATATAACAGATTGAATATAAAGTGGGGATGAAGTGTTGAAGGGGATGAAGTGTTGCTGCTGGTACCTCGTTTATCTAGTCAGACGGATCGTGTTATTGGGAATTTTTTTTCATTTGTACGAAGGAACATATGTCATTAGTGGAAGAATGGGAGTGAACGCTTTTGTACTTGCGCATATTAATGAACAAAATAAAATAAAGGGAAATTATAACCGGACTCGTCTATCCCTAACCGCTGGGTGCTCTCTCCCTCAGTCCTTGCGGGCCGCTCTCGATAGAGGTATAATTATGACTGTAATGTTTAAGGTTGATGACGTGTATACTATCCTGATGTATACAGGGCGAGGCACATAAAGTTTTACAGAGCAATAGCACTCAAACTATTGATCATATCCGAAAATGTTTCAGACAAAAGTTTCAGTGTTCGAGAAAGCCGCCATACTGGACCACCCTATTTTTTTTATTGGTGAAGGCGCTGAAGCTACGTCAAGGTCGATTCCACTTTTTTAAATGGAATGGTACATTTTTTCTACAACCATCTTGTGGAGCACCTCAAGCCGCATAAAAAACATTAGGGGGTCAAAGTCGTTCAAGGTTATTCAAGGTCACCTATTAAAATGAAATACAAAACTAAATATCTCGGATCACTACCAAGTATTTGGTAGTGATCCGAGATATTTAGATTTGTATATTCGATACTGACCTTGAATGACCTCGAACGACTTTGACCCCTAATGTTTTTCTGATCCAGTATGACGGTATTTTCGAACACTGAAACTTTTGTCCGAAACATTTTTGGATATGATCAATAGTTTGAGTGCTATTGCTCTGTAACACTTTATGTGCCTCACCCTGTATAATGACGAAATTCGTGAAAGATGGATCTTATTGGAGGGTGTTGTGCATAAAACAATGTATATAGTAATATATATTCTGGTTGTTCTACGTGCAATGCGGCGGTCCATTTTGTTATCTCATATAAGTTCGTTGTGACACCGTCGCTGACGCATGATCTGATTCCGCGACTAGTAACGCGATTTGTACATACTCGAAAGATGTGGTAAATAGGTTATGGTAGGACGAGACTCTTAGTGGGGTGGAGTCGATGAAATGCGTCGAGAGTAGACGTACGCGTGAGAAATATTTGTGTCTGTATTTTTGCGCTCGGTAAGAACTTCAAGCAAAACGAGGGTTGATGTAATGATCAATCTGATTTCAAATGTCGCGCTCGTATTGCGCTGTCGCGATCTTGGAGCGTTGTATTTTCCCCCCACCTCATTAATCGAAGAGGCTTCGTAATGTTCGAGGATCGCGCTCTCGATCACCAACCGCGGTAGGAGACACCTCGTCACGCAATACCAATCAGAGCGTGAAATCCCGGAATACGATCAAAACATTGGTTGGCCGAATCGTCAAACAAAGGTTGCAAGCGAATCGTCAACGTACTTCGTCCCTCTGAGATTCGCGCTATATGTTAAGTATTCCAACGGACCTAACGAAAGATATCAATAATCCACGAGATATCAAATTTACCGGGTAATGAGGTGATATCCACGCGGAAGAAATGCATTAACCACACTTGGATCCCGCATACAAAACGAAAAAAATTATAAAAAAATCATTACAAGGCCATTCGCCTGTCGAGAGCCACTTTGGTCCATGCCACCACAACTCATTGTGTTTTCAGTCCTCGACAGAGATTCCGCGAGATATTGTATTGGCTGGTTTTTCTTTCCATGGAACGAGTCTCCAAATAGCTTTTTGCGTTAGATCTTGAATTTTCGTAACTTGGTGGGCTACATACGTTTTTTGTACACTCGGCTGTGTGACTACCCAACTGAGTGTCATAGTTGAGTTGCTCCAAAGATCGATACTTCCGATTTTACCGCCATATGCCCTTTTCGCTGTGTCGCACAATTTCGAGAGCAATAAGGCAGCGTCCAGTTTGAGTCCGGGTAGCGAAACTCTTTTGAACGGCGCTACTCGGCTCTTCGAACAGATCAAATGCGATTGCCATTTGCCTACCTCCCTCTGAAAGATTGCCTGAAGACATGCGCCATACGCTTTTTCTGAAGCATCGCCGAATCCGACGGGATCAAATTTTTCTCGACGTTCCCTGGATTAATATTTCTTGATATTCGAACTTCATTCATTTCGGGCAGAGATCCATAGTACTAATTCCACTGAGTTTGCAGTTTCTGAGGTAAAGGCTCGTCCCGTCCCGTCTTGAACTGCCACATATGTTGCATTATGCATTTTGCATTAATAATCACCGGACCCAACAGACCCCGTGGGTCGAAGATTTGTGCAATTTCCGACAGTACGAAACGTTTAGTCGTGTTCGGTGACTCCTTGATTTCCACACTATATTGCATAGCGTCGGACTTTGCGTCCGAGAGGAGGCCTAACGTTTTCAATGGGTCTTTTTTGTCGATTTTCAACAGGCTATTGACCTCGTTCTCATTGAACAGATTTTCGAGTGTTCACTGATCATTAGCGCCATTGTCGAAATTGGAATTGGCGATACGTTTGAAATGGCTTGGCTGGGCCCGCCCTCTATAGTATTCTCTGTAAGCCTCGGTCCTGCTCCTCAATCATTATCTGCCGGAACGTTGCTGCAATGTCTGCTGTTATAATGAAATTGTCCGCTCTTATCTTAGTATTATTTCAAATAAGTCCTTTTGCAAATTTGGTCCGACCAGTAATTTATCGTTTAACGCCAATCCGTTCGAAGTTTTCGCCGAAGCGTCGAATACAACCCGTAATTTCGTTGTCATACTGTCCGGTCTTATTACCGGCTGATGTGGTAATATGTATACTGCTTTCAATCTATCGATGAAATATCTGATGTCTTAGACATATGGCCTTGATCGTCACACTCTTGCATATACTTGATGTAATCGCTTCTAATTTCTGGTTTGGCTTTTAATCGTCTCTCGAGCGCTCCCAATCCCTGAAGTGCTTGACTCTCGGATTTCCCTAAGCCCTTTTCGGCAACGCGACGATAAATTGCCCTGTACCATCCCTTTTGACTGCCGAGTAGAAATATTGTCAGGCTGGCCTGACATCTGATCCGGGCCTGATCACGCTGTTGTACGGGGGCCTTATTTACGGTGTGCCTGGATTTGCCCGATCCGGCCGGTTTCAGGCGATAGTCAGGCAACTGGGTTTACGGTTACCTTCAGTCGCCTGATCCGGCCAGTTTCAGGCGTAGTCAGGTTAACGGATTTACGGCTTTCATAAATTCGCCTGATCAGACTACCTCCAGGCGGTCATCAAGTAACTAGACCTATATACAGTTTGGCGTCTTTTACACGCCTAACCTCTTATCAAAAACCAGACGAACTATATATATTAGCCCACCGTCAAAACGTCGAGACATATTGTTCAGTCTATGCGTACATTTTTTATTATTCCTGATATTTTATTTATTCCTAATACATCTGTGATTCGGTTTCCTCTGTTCAAAAAACAATTTAGTTGATGCAACTAAATTTATCTATTTAATTTTCAAAAATTTAAACTAAATAGAATCTTCTTAGAAACAAACATTTTTTTGTTTGATTGAGTCAATGGTCCGTCTTAATTGCAATACACACATCGCTGGGAAGGGGAGTAGAGAGGAGCGGAGAGAGAGAGAAGTTATTTATATAGGTTATGTTTGAAAAATCTATAGCATGATATTCAATAAAACTTTGTAATTATTACAATGATATTAACTAATTAATATATTTTATATGATACAACAAATAATTATAGGAAATCATGCGGTCTCTTATCCCACCGAAATGATATAAACACTCGGTAGCGTAGGGGCAGCGTGCGTAGCTATAGGTATGTAGGTTCTAGGTTCGATCCCAGGTGGATGCGGACATATTTTCTCCGAACAAATCCATTCAGAAGGCCAGGAAGTGACGGATTGTGTTACAAAATCCTTGTGGTAGAACTCTAAATTAAGTATTTTAATGTATTTTGGATTTATGAAATATTTTATTGAATATTCTAAAGAATATATTTGAAACCTATTGATTTTAATAGATCGTATGAAAATTAAATATCTTTTGGCAGTGCAATGAAGAATGTGATGAGATAGTGGTTTCCGAAGCAACAGCGAACTTCTCTCTTTAAACTGCATGTCAGGCCTTAACTTTTCACCCTGATCAGGCCTTGATTGTTTACCCTGATCAGGCCTTCATTTTTTACCCTGATCAGACCGAAGTCAGGCATTGTGTGTCAAAAATAATCAGGGCTTGTTAAAAAATCCTGGTCAAGGCCGGAAGAAGAAATCAGGAAGTCTGATCAGGTCTTTCTTGTAGCCGGAGCAAGATTTCTACTCAGGTGATTCCCCGAACTGTCGTTCGCAGTCCGCTTCGTCATTTATCAATTGTCGCGTCTCATGCGTTTCTTCCTGATTCCAGAATCTCTCCAACAGCTCCTGTAAGGCTGCGTTCGTAACGAAACCACAAAATTGTGGAGCTTTTCGTCTAGCGTCGATGAGTTTTCCTCCCACAATCCATCCCAATAGTGTATTTTGCAGTCTTGGCATTTCTTTTTCTTGTCTAATTGAATCTGTGCATATCAATTGCCAAAAGAGACTAGCACCTACAAGTAGGTCGACCGTGCCGGGTTCGTGAAAGTCGGGATCATCTAGGTTCAGTCCATCCGGGATCTTAATTAACTTTTTGTTGATCTTGATTTGTGGTAATCTTTCCGTGATGCTCGGTAACGCTAGACAATCGATTACTGCTTCATAATCTGCATGCATCGGCCTTATTCCTATCTCTGAGCTTGGACCTATGTTTGTTTATGATTTATTGATACCACTGATGACTTCGGTACGCTTGTCGCATTTCAACTTGAGTCTTTTTACAAGTTCTTCCGTGATCAGATTCGACGGGAATGCAAGGCCTAATAAGGCACGGTAACTTTGATGATCTCCCTCCGCGTCTACCACTACGACCCGAGCCGTTGATGTTGATATTGATGAGAACCACTTGTGTCGTTGGCTCTCGAACGAAGATTAATGCTCGAAGACGCTTTGCCTTGACTCGTCGAGTTTTCTTCTGTAATACAGTGCGTAACGACTGTCTTCTTCGTCGACTCGTCGTTTTCTTTTCTTTCCGAATGTTCTGGGTCAAAGTGCAACAGGGTATTGTCCTTTTTATGACATGTTTTGCAAGCTGATGCTCGGCACGTAATGGCAAAGTGTCCCTTGCCGAGGCAGTTGGGACACATCATTTTTTTTTATTTTGCATCATTTATTCTGTCGCTTATCACTAGCTGAAGGAATTTTGGGCACTGGTGCACCGCATGACCTGCGCTACAAATTGTGAATTTCTTTTGATACGTTTCCTCGTCCCAATCTTTCTTCGTGTTGAAGCCCATCCTACTCTTCAGCATGTGAATTAAAAGCTCATCCCATTTGTCAACTGGAAGCTTGAGCGCCTTTTAACGCCTTTAGATGAGTTCGATCATGAACGACCAGGGGCTTCATCGTAGCGGGCTTGTCCTTTGCTACGACCGAAAATTCCAATAATTTATTGAGATGAGTATTAATCAATAGCTTCGCATTTTCATGATTTTTTGTCAACAAATCCCATGCATTTTCGAAATTCTCCGCAGAGGTTTCTAGTCCTCCGATAACTTGTAAAGCTTCGCCCCCGAGTGCACTTGGCAAATATTGCAATTTTTGAATCGGTGTCAGACCAGCACAGCCATGTGTTACATCCTAGCGAATGTCCCTTCGCTCATCTAGGTGTTTTTCATCTCGATTATTCCCAATATCCTCATTTGCCGTCAGAAGCGTATTAAATGTATAAGTCTAAGAATAAGACGCGTAACAGCATTAAACGGAACTTGCGTACGTTCCGCGAGTATATTCAAATCATGGCGATATATACACGATAACAGCACCGCCACAGTCATTGACTTTTCCTATCACATTGGCTTTCAACAAGAACACGATATCAGGCAAATATTCCACGAAAAGCCGCAGCTCAAAAAAATGAAACAGGCACTCACTCCAAAAACTTTACGCTAGCCATCCGCATGGGGACAGAGAGAAGACTGCATGATTCGACCCGGTAACCAGAGCGGAGTATGAAAACATCCGGGCCATCCGAATTAAACGGTCGCCGCGCTATCGCGAACGACTTAGCGCGAATTTCGACTACACACCTCATACACGTTCCGTTAACAAAGCGAAATTTCCCTTTCCACCAGTGCCATTATTTCTAAGAAGAGAAACCAAAGATTGTATTCCACTTACTCTAAAAATTCGCATGCGAACCAAGAAGGGTCAGTGTGCAAAAGGTAGAAGCAGTCTCCCGTCAACTACCATCGACTCAAGTTCTTCTATCAAGTCTCAATCCCAGTCTTCCGACAATCTTCATCGAATTCAGAGCTCAGTCTTCCATCAACCAACATCAAATCAACTTCTTCTATCAAGTCTTAATTCCGAAGCCAAACGAATATCTTCAATTAACCTTCATACGAACAGTCTTCATTTTTCACTGAATATCGGTTTCAATTGATCGACCCCGTGCGCCGTTCATATTTATATCCACGCGTAGTGCCCGTCGTAGTAAACACGTCGATTATACACACTACCAGCGTAAAATCCTGCGAGCGCCTTACAGGCGATTGTACCAGCGAGCACACCAGGCCACGAGCGAAGGCCCTTGTAACGCGAGGATCAACGAACATCTACGCGAGCGAGCGACCGAGTGTCAAACACAACCAATGTAAGCTAACTTAACCTTTTCTTTTTGTATCATTCATCGTAGACCTGATCGCTTCAAACCGTCTAGTAATCTTATAATAAATAACATAGTGTCAATCGTACACCAAGTCTGTCGAATTATTCCTCAATTTCGAAATATCGTGTCAATTTCTTAATTCTACTCTTGCCCATGCACTACCCCTTTTTACCCTCATCCCGTGCGATTGCGCTAAGCGTAGGCAACAAAGATGGAAACGAAAATATTATGCTCTCATCCCTTCCGCATGTGACACATGGATAATTGATGTGAATGTATTTGTAAAAAGAAGCCATTCTTCATAATCTCCTTGGAATTCCGGTAATTTCATAATCGGAAGTTTACTCTCTAAGCTTCATTCTTGTGGATTTCTATCATTCATATTTTGCTGCTGACCTTGTAACTACTGGTGCCGGTGAACTTGTATTACTTGCTGTTGTGCTGCATCGATATACTCTTTTGCTTTTGTAGCTGCTGCGTAATAAACCGTTTCGAAAACTGTTCTTTCTGCGCCCCAGTCTTGTTGAATTTCTATGTACTCATCTTCTGCACTCTTTTGGTTCTGCTAGTCTGAGTTCGTCGATTTTTGTCTGAACTTCCTCAAACTTGTTGAAATATTCTTCGATTTTGAGTGCTCAGACTTTTGCTTCCATTTCTGTAATTTCTGCTTCGAGAGAGTTTTTTAAACAAGTCATATGAGCCTTTATGCTCATACGCTTCGCTTTTAATTCTTTTAGCTCTGCCATTTTTATAAATATCGAATCTGGGATAGGAAGGCAATCGTAGGGAACCCACTAACCTGTTACTCTTGTGCTGTTAATACTCGACAGCTTGGCTGTTGTTCTCAATTTTGACGACTGCTGCCGACAACTGAACTACTGCTGATGACAACTAAACTGCTGCTGATGACAGATGTCGAGCTCCACGTTGTTTAACTCGTTGGTCTCGTTGAATTTGGTTGCACTCGGTGTGCTCGAGCTTACTTCATATATTTTTTTTTATTTAACTACATTATTTAACTACATTATCGTGAAACTAGAAGCTGTTGCAATAAGCACATTTATTAGTTTTGATAAACGGTAGGAAGTGTGGAAGTAAAGGGTGCATCCTATGATGCACGCTGGTCTATTTTTTTCGGTAAGGATTTTTTAGTTTTATGCGAATAATTTGTACGGAATCGCTCTTGCAGATCCACTGGTTAAAATGTTTTAATCTCCTCGCGATTAGTCCTCTATCCAACAGGCTGGATGCCATCGCGTTTGGGTCGTTTCCGAGTCGCTTCTCGTAATCGGTGCCGAGCTTTTGGGCTATGTTCTTGACCGTGCCAATCCCCAGATCTTTATGCAGTGTGGCATTGGAGACGTACCATGGGGGATCTGTTGGGATGCTCGGCGTTTTGGATGGGAATCTCTGAAGGATCTCGATGTTGGAGTTACTGGATGCCGTAGGTCCAGATTGGCATTAGTATCGTTTTGTATATGAGGAGTTTATTATACAGGGATAGCTTAGATCTCCTTCCTATGAACCAGTACATTTTTTAGCGTAGATCCAGTTGTTTCCTTTTGTTCTTGATATGGCTTGCCCGGGTTAGCCTGCGGTCCAGGAGCATGTCTAGGTACTTCACTTTTTCGACTTTCGTAAGAGGCTGGTTGTTGAGTGTTACCGTTAGGCAGTCCCTTTTCTTCATAGTGAAGGTGATGTGAATAGACCTGCCATTACTAGTCTTGATTCGCCGCTTTTTAAGCAATCTTTGGACTTTGTTAAGCCCACTTTATAGTGTTCTTGAGGCTACGTCTGGATCTTCGTGAGTTGCCAAGATGGCTGTGTCATCGGAAAATGTAGCGACCATGGTGTTGTAGGCTACAGGCAGGTCGGCTGTAAACATCATGTAAAGTATTGCTCCTCAGACGCTTCCTTGGGGAGCTCCTGCTCGGATTGGGAAGAGAGGTGATAGCTGAACTCCACACCGTACCTGGAATTGACGGTTGATTAGGTAAGACTTCAATGGAAGGTAGTACTGCGGTAGGAGCCTTTTGATTTTATAGAGTATGCCTGGGTGCCACACTTTATCGAAGGCCTGTTCTATATCGAAAAAAGCTGCAGAGCAGTATTCTTTCCGTTCCAGCGTGTTAGGTATCACGTTAAAGACCCGATTAACCTGCTCTATCGTTAAGTGCTTGGATCTAAATCTGAATTGATGTTTCGGGACAATGCCTCGCTCGTAGATCAATACTTGCATTCTTCTGAGTAGTAGTTTTTCGAATAGCTTTGAGTTTATGGTAGCAGGCTTATGGGTCGATACGACTTAATTTCTTTTGGTGGTTTGCCAGGTTTCTGGGTCATTGTAATTTGCGCGACTTTCTACTGGCTAGGTATGTATGATGTACGAATGATAGCATTAAATAGGTTGGTCAGAAATACTATACCCTTCTTTGGCAGTTTCTTGAGGATGATGGTGATCAGGTTGTATCCAGGATATTTGTTCGCATTAACCTCTTTGTGTATCGTGCCGCTTACTTCCACAGGAGAAATATGCCTGATCGGTAGGTCCATACGTAGGGAGCTTTCAAGGAAGTCGTGGACATCTCCATCGTGTTGTTGAGCTGGGAAAGGAGTAAATACCCTAGCGAGATGTTTTGCAAATATTCCTGCTTTTTCGGCGTTACTTTGAGCCTATTCTCCACTGGCTTTCCTGATAGGGGGTATGTGATTTTGTGCATGGTTGATTCGTTTGGCTGCCTTCCAAAACGAGTAGTCCGTAGCAGCCGTATTTGTTAGGCTACTAGATATTGTTCCACATTGTTATTATTGTGATCAATTATGAGTTTTTTCAGTTGTTGGGATAGCCTATTTGATCACCGTTTATCAGATGGGCTTTAGCTGAGCTACCACTGTCTCCTTGTTTTTTTTTCAGCGATTTCTTGCTTTATACCATCAGGATATCTTTTGATCGTGTGGTTAGTAGTTGCATCCGGGGTGGCTTCCCATGCTGCCCCTTGAACTAATTGGATGAAACGTTCGGTGGCCTCATCTACATCGAATTCGGTTTTTCGACGTACTTTTAGGTTCATACATTTGTCGATTATGTCTCGGAACGCAGGCCAGTCTGTGTTTTTGTTGTGAAGTGTCGGTCGCTTGTCAGTATTTATAATTCCACTACTCAGTGTTATCATTACTGGAGTGTGGTCAGATGACAGATCCAAATTCATTTCGGTGTGTGTGCGTGTGCGTGTGCGTGTGCGTGTGCGTGTGCGTGTGCGTGTGCGTGTGCGTGTGTGTGTGTGTGTGTGTGTGTGTGTGTGTGTGTGTGTGCGTGCGTGTGTGTGCGTGTGTGTGTGTGTGTGTGTGTATGTGTGTGTGTGTGTGTGTGTGTGTGTGTGTGTGTGTGTGTGTGCGTGTGTGAAGGTTTTGGCTATTCTCTTAGTTACGAAAAAGTCGAGTACGCCCGAGATTCTGTTTCTGTCAGTTGGCCAGTAGGTAGGTTTTCCTGTTGAAAGATGGTTACAATTTAGTGCTGTCAACGCTTGTATTAGTTCTCTGCCTCTAGTTGTAATCGGTCCGGATCCCCATAGGGGATGTTTAGCATTGTAATCTCCGCCAACTAAGAAGTGAGGACCCAACCTTTCTAAGAACTCGATGAAATGGTCGTATTTTATATTGTGTCGTGGTGGACAGTATACTGCAGCTACTACAATAGGTCCGAACTTCGCATCTTCGACGGCTATACTAGTTGCCTGTAAGTAGTCCTTGGCAGAAGGTGGTAATAGATGATGTTTGATGGTTGTTTTTGCGAGGATCGCCGTTCCTCCACGCGCTCCTGTCAGTAAAGTGCGTTTCTGCCACCACAAGGGTGTATATTTTTTTGCGGTTAAAAATACGCCAGTTCCTGGCGGTGCTGGCCTAAGCCGTTTGCATTCCATAGTGCTAATCGATAGGACGTGAATAATTTGCTCGCAAACTTTGTCAGCACCATTGTCAGTAGGTTTAGCATCGTATTTAATAGTTCGTTTTGTTGACTTATTGCTGCTCTTAATTCGGTGAATGATTTTTTCGAAATATTTATCGCTTTTGTATTAGCATTGGTTGTGTTGCGAGTTTGAGCTCGTCCCGACCACCTGGGCGCAGCTTAGGTTGTATATTGGTGCTCTGGTTATTTTGTTGGGTTCATTCGGAGTGGGGCGTTCCTCTCTGATTTCGTTTTCGCTTCTTGGCCTATGCTAGTGAGGAACTTGCGTAGACAAGTTCTTTTTTTCTCGGATGTCCTGGTAAACCTGGCAGCCCTTGTAGTTCGCCGGGTGGTTTGCTTGGCAGTGTAAGCATTTAGCTGACGTCTCTCTGGGTTTTCGGTGGACGTTGTGTTGTGGTCACCACCGCATTCAACACATCTAAATTGCCGCCGGCAGTAGGACTTAGTGTGGCTGTAGCGCAGGCATCTAGTGCGTTAGACTATTGTTGAGTTATTTTTTGGCGGTTCAACTACGATTTTTGGATTCAGCAGGAGATCGACTTTATAAATTTCTTTATTATTGGGCATGGGTTCTAAATCAACGAAAAAGAAAGGTAGCGGTTTCTTGTTTTTCTCGTGTCTTATGTTCGATACGTTGCACACCTGATGTCCGAGTAATTCTATGGCGTTTTTTAATCTCTTTAAGAGGGGTGGACGGGTGCAATGATCTGAGTACGACCCTCAACGCGCGCTGTTGTTTTAGCTGATGGGTGTGGTACGAAGCATTTCCATTATCTAGGACGTGCACAAAATTTCGGAACGCTTCTTATATTTCGTCTTATATTTGTAGTCGTTCTTGTTAACAGTTTGAATACACTTCTCTAAGTCGGTGATAGATTTGACATCGGGTATAAATATAGGCGGCTGCCTTGAAACTCTCTCCCTTTCTTATCTTGCCTTGTATTGTGTGTATCGCATGGCGAATGATCAAGATTTGCTAGGGATGTAAATCTATTGTCGCACGAGATTTTGTCTCTCTCAATAGTAACTGTCTCGCACGCTCTCTCCGTTTCGTTCAAGAAGCGACAGCGCTTCCTGGAAATCACGTGCCATGTCGGCGATTCGTTACCCACGCTATCCGTATTGAAATTTCTGACGACACCAGAGAAGATCAACGAAGTTGAGAATTATTTCAAACAAAATCCAAATGATTCGATTCGGAAAGCTGCTCAAGCATTAAAAATAACCAAATCATCATTAAACAACATTTTGAAATATTTTTTAGAGTTTCATCCGTATAAAATAAGCACTCATTAATTGTTAACTAAACATGCCATGACGGAACGCATCGAATTTTGTAACAATATTACGGGAATGTTTGAAGCCGAAGAACTTAATGAGAAATTGATTATTTATTCCGATGAAGCACATTTTTGGATGAATGGGTACGTAAACAAGCAAAATTACCGGTTTTAGGGAACGGAAAATCCCAACATATCGCTAGCGAAGTCCCTTCATCCACAGAAAGTAATGGCACGGGCAGCGATTTCAGTAAAAGGAATTTATTTGCAATTCTTGGAATCTATGGTAACAGGAGAGAGTTACAAACAGCTTTTGGAAACGAAATTATTTCCTTATGCAAAAAAGAGGGGACTGGTTAAAAATGTTTACTTCATGCAAGATGGAGCGACGCCGCACCGGACTCATGAGGTGTTTGAAGTTATTCATCGCGTATAGGGGACTCCAGTAATCGGTCTGGGTACCCTAAATTTGCTCAAGGCGGACTAGAATGGCCTCCGTACTCACCAGACCTGAACCCTTGGGATTTTTTCATGTGAGGTTACATTAAAGATCATTGTTACGCTAAAAACCCCAGCATAATAGAAGAACTCATTGCGGCCATCCAGGAAGTGGTTCGCGGCATTACGAACGATATGTTGGACACAGTTTTTCACAGTTTTCAAAAGAGAATTGATTTTTGTGCACAATCTAACGGTTCGCACTTCGAAAATATCTATCATCAATCACTGTACTTTTTCGTTATTTTTATAAGATGTAATAAATTGACATAAAAAATATTTGTCTGGGTTTTATTTATGTGCGTTTAAAATGGCAGAGTTTCCTCTATTTAAAGCAATTTGGCTTTTGTGATTCTGTGCACGTGTTTTAAAATGACAGTCGATTAGTTTCAGCAACTTCCTATTGGACACCCTGTATATACGACACTTTTCGATTTCATCTCTTCGATTTTCATTGATTATTTGCGTCGGGTAAGTCGATGCCGTACCCTGATCATTTTCAATAATCAATTTCAACGGAATCATTTCAACGGATCATTTCAACAATACAATTGTAGTTGTAAGCGGTAACGTTTCATTCATCATACATTCCTTTCCGCCATCTTGTCTTAGGCTCTCGCTTCCTCTCGCGAGAGGCGATGTACTCGGTGACATCAAGTAACTGGACCTATATACAGCTTGGCGCCTTTCAGACGCCTAATCTCTTGTCAAACACCAGACGAACCATATATCGTCGTCAAAATGTCGAGACAAATTGCATACATTTTTTACTATTCCTAATATTTCATTTATTCCTAATAAATCTGTGATTCGGTTTCATCTGTTAAAAAAACAGTTTAATTGAATCCACTAAACGTATATATTTAAATTCTTAAAAATTTAAATTAAATAGAATTTTCGTAGAGACAAACATTTTCCTATTTGCTTCAATTGATAGTCTGCCTTTATTGCAATATACACACCGACGGGGAGGGAGATAGAGATGGGGATAGCGAGGAATAATATACAGAGTGTCCCTCTTATCTCTGACACTCGAAATAATTCGATAATTATCGACGTCACAAAAACATGTTCGAAGCCAAAGTTGTACGGTGTAAGGGGGGCCATCAATTGCGACCATTTGTTTTTTATTTCGGTGTGGGCGCTGACACACAGTGAAGGTCACCAGCACTTTTTCAAATGGAATGGTACATTTTTTCTACCATCTTATGGAGAACCTCAAGCCGCATAAAAAAATTGGGGGTCAAAGTCGTTCAAGGTCATTTCGAACATCTATCAAAATGAAATACAAATCTGAATATCTCGTATCACTACCACATATTTGGTAGTGATCCGAGATATTTAGATTTGTATCATCGATACTGACCTTGAATGACCTTGAACGGCGTTCCCGCGTGCGAAGCCGATTGGTGAAAGCGGGACCCGGGGTGCAGATACAATAGCGAGTGGACGTGCTACGTTGATAGAGAAGATCGTAAAATTGAGCTGTTCACCACGCGGTCGGCTGGGACGATTGGTGATTTGAAACGATTGTAAAAGTAAGTTCTTTTTTCCGCTGTTGTCGAAAAAATGGGAATTGCAATATTTCGGTGCGTTATCATACTTTTTATGTAAAGACAATTTCAAACAGCGTGTGGCGCAGCGAGCAAGCTCTCTGCTTTATAAGCCTGTCGTCCCCGGCTTGCATCTCGCTGCTGGCAATTTTATTTAAACAATTCTTTCATTCAAATATGTACAGATAATTCCCGGCAATCAGTTGCAACAGTTGCATAAATTCCGTGCCTAACTTTGTTTACGGACAGCATAATACGGTTAGAAAGCGTCGGTTTTTCCACAACGAACGGCATTAAAAAAAAACATATTATATACATAATTGTTGAAACTGATTGACAATAATTATTTGTACACCCATGTGAATCAGTGAAAATGATCAGGGCTTGATAAAAAAATCCTGATAAAGGCCGGAAAAAGCAATTAGGATGCGTGATCAGGTCTTTTTTGCAGCTGGAGCAAGATTTCTACTTGGCCTATATTCAGATTCTTTTTGTTCACCCTGTTCATTTTGGTTGCTTTTCTATTACTTTTGTTGGTTGATTCGGATACGTTTTGTCCTTATTACTATATTTCTATTCCTGATTTTTCAGTCATATTTTTTATTGCATGCATGGGTAGATTCTATATCTACTAACGTTTGTTACGTTGGTGTTTTTAAAAATAGTTTTATATGTATACTTGCGTTTGCTGTGAACGCTGAAAATTTCGGTGATTTTCGGGATTTTTTTTTTTAAGAAAAGTTCTTAATCAAATGTTTCGGAAAATTAAAAATATATATTTGGCTATAGTTGAGCTATATCACACATTTTTTTGTAGGGAAAAATATTGAGATCCAAGCGACTTATGCGCTGCCTTCGGGGGCGCCAAAAAAAAAGTTCCTCCACTGCTGACATGATTCCGGCCGATTGAGTAGCTGAAACCGACAAAAAGGAAAAAATGCCGTCATACTAGAAGGTATTTCCTGTACAATGAAGTAGGATTTTCGAAAAATATCAAAACCCAACAAAATGGCGTAGTTATAAAAAAAAGTCTGTTTTCTTGCCTATAAAATGGTCGTTTTTTTCAATGCCAAATCGTCAATTGTCATCCAATCAAAAATATCCTACGTCATTGTAGAGTAAATATATTCAAGAGTACTCAGTTAAAATTTCAAGTCAATCGGATAATTGCTCTTTGAATTACAATGTCAGCAAATTTGAGAAATCTCATTTCGAGAAAAACGCGTTTTAAGATTTAACTATCGATTTTTGCAGGATAAGATGATAGCAATACGGCCTTGAAATTTTTACAGGATATTCTTGAAAGTGTTAACCGTCAAAAAAGGCGAAAAAATCGTTTTTTTGAATGTGTCTGACTGGTATAGCCCCTTAAGGCCATGTGCCACACGCCTCCGACCGCTTCGAAGTTTTGGAATGGGAATTCTCTCGAACGGAACAACCAATTGCAATGAAATTTGTTGTGTGCATGCAGGACGCTTGCTCCGGGAGCATGATTCGCGCAATTTTCCAAAATTTCGAAAAAAAATTGCAGTTTGCGGTTACCATGTGATAAACTGTGAATTATGAACCATTGCATCGCATTTTCGATAATTTGGCGCGAATTATGCTCTCGACAGTGAAAAAGCACACATTTTGAGCTTTGTTTCACTTGTTTTCATGAACAAATGGCGGAGAAAAAACATTTTGAAATTTTTACATAAATGTAGCAAAAATGTACCAACAAAGCTCAAAATATCAGGTACCGGAGCGAGTGTTTCGTTCATCCGTTTTCTCACTGGCGGCGCGCAGCTCACTTCATTCTGTTTTTACCGACCGCGCTCGCCTCCTTCCGGAACAATTTATTTTTTGACAGGTCGAAAGCCGGAGCCATAACCTCGCCCATTCGTTCGAATTTTATTTCATACGATGTGTGTGATAGAGTGTGATATAGAATGTGAATAGTGTGTGATGGAGTGGAGTTGTTTTCGTCCCGTTTTGGTGAGTTTTTTTTGCCGTCAAGAACGTCTCAGGACGCCGGCACACCACCGACGAGAAATCCCGACAACGAAATAATCGACGAGAAAACCGCCGCAGCCGATTACACGAAGAAGATCGAGGAACATGGTGATAGCGAGAAGCCAGAGGAAAAAACACCGAAAGTCAAGGTACGTACGTGCTATAACCTCGAAACCTCAATTTACGTACTTTGTAATTTGCCACGATTTTCCCTCGCATTGCTTTCCCGCTCGCCGATGTGTCAAATAGCCAACGGCTCCGATGCAAGAAACCCAAGTTTATTTCCTCTTCGCAGAAATACGTCGGTATTTATCCGTAGCATATTTTCGATGTCCTGAGCAGTGTGCGCCGAAAATGAGGCACGAAAGTTCAACACCCTTTGCCTACGAACGCTAAACTGTCACGTCTCAAACACGGATGATTTGTGGACCTGTGGCGATTCCTCGATAGCTTCACCCTGATGACCAAGTGTACTATTGGCATGACGTACAGAGATAGGTTCCCTACGGTGTACCTCCACGGTAGTACACCGCTACACGCAAATGTACGTGTTACTAGAATGGTACCGGTACACTGTGCATTAGTAAAATATACCGGTTCTGTATCCTCACCATACTAATACTGATACCGATCCGTACACACACAGGTGGTAGGTACGGTTCCTGGACTATTATGTACGAACCAGAACTAATGTAACGTCGGATTTACCATCTAGATGGACCATTGAATTTGCCCAGGGCAGCAAGTACGTACTGCCGAGGATGAGAAACTGCGTCAATCGTCGCGGCCACAATATACAGTGCCAGTGTCGCGAGGATATCACCGCTATCTCCAATCTCTCCGAGAGCACCAGCGAGGCTGACCTCAAGGAACAATATCTCGCCATGGATCGCACCACCAATCTGAGCGAGGCATTTCGCTTACGTATGTACGGTTCGAAACAAAGGGCTAGGACGGTAGGGCCTTCTTGCGGCTCAATGGTTATGGCTATCATCATCTCATACTCAGAGTCGGCGGGTCCAAACCTCCAGCCCATCAGAATTGAATGGTCGACGGTTAAGGTAGGACAAGCGTGTGCCCTTGATTTCAATAGATTTTGTTCAAATTTTAACCAGACATTGTTCGTATAATTATGCATGTTTTAGTGAAATTTCAGAACAGTCGACTATTTAAATTCGGAGATAATGGGTTTCAAAATTGCAACTTCTAACACTGTGGGGTCTGGATTGAAATTTAGACAGAGTAATTTTCCGTAACAAATATTTGTCCTCTATAAAAAGACACAATGCAATAACATAAAAGTTTTTAACTTTAGGAACACGATAATTATCTTTTTTCTCGAAATATTGAACAATACTGTTCTACCGTGTTGCATAATGTCTTCTTATTATAGGGGACAAATATTTTTTACCGAGAGTTATTCTGTCGTTACTGAAGGTCTTTAGCAAAACGGAATAGTAAAGACAATCAAACATTTTTTCACCCGTTCCCTAACTAGTTTGCTATCTAATCATAATTTTTTTTTCAAAATTACTAACCCAATAGGATGGTACGCCGAATCATGTGACCCGACTTTCGGAAAATGAAGACCCTGCAGTGTTAAAAGTTGCTATTAAAAAATCCATTATCTCCCAATCTAAATCGTCAACTGTTCTGAAATTTCACTCAAACTTGCATAATGATATGAAGAATGTTTTGTTCAAATTTGAAGAAAATCGATAGAACTCAAGAGCGCACGCTCGTTTTAGTATGAGGTCTTACACCACTGTAAACGTCAAAAATGGAGTGATATTTCGCGATTTTTTTTTGTAGAAGGACAAATAAGAGAACATTAATATTCAAGGATGTTATTAGTCATATCTTCGACTGAATAAACTTAAATTTATATTACAAAATTATGCCAAAAAGTGATGCTGGAGCCATTCTGGCGAGGCATGTTGAATTTGAGACGCTCCGCGGCACGCAGTATAGCTGACGCAAATTTGATTTGAAAATAAAATTTTACAAATTCTGAATGAAACTACACTCAAACTTGCATAATGATATGAACAATGTCTGGTTAAAATTTGAACAAAATCGATAGAAATCAAGAGCGCACGCTCGTTTTGCCATTAGGGCTTACACCGCTGTAAACGTCCAAAATTGAGTGATATTTCGCGATTTTTTTTTGTCGAAGGACAAATAAGAGCATATTAATATTCAAGGATGTTATTAGTCATATCTTCGAGTGAACAAAATAAAATTTCTATTAAAAAAATTATGCCAAAAGGTGACGCTGAAGCCATTCTGGCGAGGCATGTTGAATTTGACACGCTCTGCGGCACGCAGTATAGCTGACATAAATTTTATTTTAGAATAAAATTTTAAAAAATTCTATTAATTTACACGAGTATAGCTAGAGAAATACGTAGAGAATTGTGAAAATATTAATTTTTGTGTAATTGGGAAGCATTAAACCAAAAACTTAATTTTCGACAGAAAAAAAGGACAATCATTTACTAATAACTAATGTTATAACTAACTCATAGAAAATCCCGTACGTGTTTCTCTTTTGAATGTTATTTTAAACATGTACACAAAATATAGAGTGAAAATAATGAAAATTGTTGGGTGTTATGCTGCGTGCCGTTTTGATAAATTGTGTTTCGAGAAAAACCAGCGTAACGCAGAGTTTCTTCTCCGTTCCCTGGTGGACTATGGACAAAATATTTCCGATGAAACTTTTCGAGGAGAATAAGCCACTGTCCGGGCTGAATCTCCGTCGTCTGATGGCATCAGCGTACCCATGCCTTCGTGAGGCGAGCGGTGGACAAAGTGTATATGAATCGTGGTCGAGATATTTGTTTAAATTTATTAAAACCGATGGTAAGATGTCACCACCTTTCTACAGGGCAAGTATTTAGCAACTCGGAAAGCCTAAAGTTGAATTGTTGTAACAAATTATTGAAATCTTCGAATTTTGGGAAGGTCAGCATTTTATTTCAAATTCGTTCAGGTCAAAATGACGCAGTGTCAAGGAAGTTTTTAAGATTTTTTTTTAAAGAAAGCAATAAAATACATGGTCAAAAGAACCTTTAGGCTTTATTAGGTATATATTGAAGTATGTAAAAAGAGTTTATTTGTCAAAAGAATAGAAAATCGCGGTGCAGGAGTTCCTATAGCACTACTGGTTTTCAGTCAACCCTCTCCATGCTGTTGAAGTTTGCATATTTGGAACGCAACGAAAGCTCTTGCTTACATTTTATTTTTAATATTTTTATTGTTATAGAAAATCTTTCATAAAAAGATTTATATTGGAGATCGCTAAGTGAACATCTTAAAAAATGGTTAGAAGATTTTTATGAGCAAAGATTGCCAAAATAAATTAAAGGAATTCACAAATATTAATTTTCGTTGCGTTCCAACGATACAAACTTCAACCTCATACTCTCTTCGCCGAGCGCAGTAGAACGATCGTAAATTTAATCCTGGAACTTAGAGTGAAATATTTTCATTAATTATGTTAGTTTTAGAAGTCAAGTACGGGTAGAAATTTCAAAATAATTTTAAAAAATAGTAACGAGTTTTAAAAAAAGTTCGTGTTTTCGACCATAATTTTTATATACTACTCCAAAAATTAAACGAACAGAAAATTTCTTCATTTTTTGGGGTATTTTTTTAACACTGTATCTATGTGAAAAATGGTTGCATCGAGATAAAAAAAAGCCTTTGAAGCTTCAAGTTTCCAGTTTCGCGATTTTTTGGCCAATTTTTTTTTGTGAGCTGCGGTTATCGCGCTATCATAAGAATAGCGGAGGAAAAAAATTGTCAAATTTATTTGTTTTTTTTTCAAGGTTTCACGGGCTAATTAATTTTTTTTCCACGTAACTCAATGTATAGGTCAGTTAGCTTATTGATTCAGCTTTAATTTGGTTTTTTTGTCTCTCTACGTCAATTTTTTGCTGAGATATCCGACTCTAAATGAAAAAAGATCCTTTTCTCTTTGATCATCGATATCTCAGCAACCAATGATTGCATAGGGAATTAAAGGGCAGCTGTGAAAACTTGAATAAATTTCCTACCAGCGCTTTTCGTTGATCTTTCGGAAAAACATTTTTCCGCTCTTAATATTAATTTTAAAAAGGACAAAAAGTGACTTTTTATAGTTTGTCAGTAAATCTACTCCTACCTTACAAATATTGATGGAAACACTAATGTTGCCGCGGTTTTTTTTTTTCAAGCGTAATGTAGCCCCAATAGCCCTGTTCATTTTCAAATTGATCCATCGAACCGTTTTTCCGGACTGATTGATCAATGTTTTACAGAACAATAAAAGGCACAAGTGTATTGTTTCTAAACACCGTGTAATCATCATCAAAATGGAAAGACCAATTTTCTTCGACTTTTTTCACAAATTCGCACTAGTTTCTTGTTAAATGTAAAAAAAATTCAAAAGCGTTCAATTTTTTAAAAACATTTCTTTTAATTTTGTAAAACATTTCAGAAAACAATACTGACTCATTTTTTACCCGATTCGGCCTTTGCCCACTATAATTTCACTCATGTTTAATTGCATTAATTAAAAGTTGATAACCCCAAACTGTATTCAATAGTCGATCTGAGAACATTTATGCGATTAACTCTTGATATTTATGACGAAGGTTATTAGGGTTCCAGAAAACAGTTTTTTTTTCAAACGAGTCATGAACAAAACTCGAAAACAGTTAAAGTTTACAAAAACTTTAGATTAGTTTTTTCACCAAAACGTAGAAAAAAATTACCAAAAAACATTAGTTCAAAAAAAATGTAATTGGTTTGTTCCTTGAAAAAAATATCAGTTTTGAAAGAAAGTTATTTTTGTAACCCTAATAACCTTCGCAGAAAATATGGAGAATTCCTCTCATATACGTTCTCAGATCGACTAGTGAATACAGCTTGGGGGTATCAACTTTTAATTAATGCATTAAAATTGAGTGAAATTATGGTGCGCAAACGTCGAAACGTGTAAAAATGAGTCAATATTGTTTCCTGAAATGTTTGACAAATTTAAAGAAAAAAAAATTGACATTTTTCGAATTTTTTTCTTCTTTACTTTAACAAGCAACTAGGGCAAAGTTGTGAAAAAAGTCGAAGAAAATTGGTTTTTTCATTCTGATGATGATTACACGATGTTTAAGAACAATACACTTCTTCCTTTGTTTTGTAAAACTTTGATGAATCGAACCGAAAAAATGATTCGACGGATCAAATTGAAAATTTACAGGGCTATTGGGAGTACATTAAGCAAAAAACAACCGGGCAACGTGAGCCTTTCCATCAATACTTAAAGTATTATACATTTACTACAATATATAAAGTAGTAGTACATTTACTGAAAAACCATAAAAAGTCATTTTTTTGTTCTTTTTCAAATTAATATTAATGATGAAAAAATGTTTTTTTTTTATCTAAAAAATTAACGAAAGAGTTGTGTAGGAAATTTATTTAAGTTTTCAAAGCTGCCCGTGCAATCATTGGTTGCTGAGAAAACGGTGATCGAAGCCAAAAGGATCTTTTTACATTCAAAGTCGGATATCTCAGCAAAAAATTGACGTAGAGAATGACAAAAAAACCAAATTGATGCTAAATAAACAAGCTAACTGACCTATACATATATTTAACTGAAATAATATTCTCGAGCGCGTGGACCCTTGAAAGAAAAAAACCAAAAAATTTGGAAACAATTTTTCTGTCGCTATTTTTTATTATTGCGCGATTACAGTAGCTCACAAATTTGTTATGACGACAGATCTCGAAACTAGAAACTTGAAGCTTCATAATGCTTTTTTTCATCTCGATGCGACCATTTTTCCCATTGATACAGCGCTTCAAAATTGTTCGAGTTCTGCTGCGTCCCGATTTCGAAAACGTGGTTTGGAGAAAAACGTGTATAAAGCCATCGGTTAGACAATAGAGCTGAAGAAAGTTTTGTTTCCGTAATCTAATGCCACCTTTTGGTCGAAAATAAAACTATTATTAGCCGGTGAATTTCTCCCCATAGATAATAGGCTTACAAGAGTTGAGAATTGCGACTACCGGCATGGCATCGCCGAAGACGCTTTTCAGCGCCGGAGACTCCCTATAAAAACAGTTCGAAAACCACTTTAAAACTGTTTTTTTTCGGCTATAAACGAATATTCATCATACTTTTGGAGGTTATAAGGATTTTTTAAGTGTTTAAAAAGAATGATTTTTTTTTAATTTTCCACCGGTGTCCTCCTTTAAACATAACGCGATCGTAAAATTTCACCGCTCTTCTGTAGGGCGAGACTCCTGCGATCGTCATTACTAGAAAATTCGATCCTTGGAGGAACCTGCCGAAGATAAATCCCGGCAGAGAGAAAAAATTCTAAACGTATTTATTTTAGCAATAATTATAAAATTTGACCACTCTTTCGCAAAGTGAAACTCGGTCGATCTCGTTCGCTCGCTCGCGAATTTGGTCGGCCGCAGCCAACCTGCCAAAGATAAGCCATGGCAGAGAAAAAAATGGCGAACGCAATTGTTTAAACAAAGAGCATTGTAATTTTTTTAAGTTTCCAAGGATTTTTTTAAAGTGCTTCCAACAAAACGATTTTTCGAAAATTTTACACCGATGACCTCTAAACAATTCGCGATAGTAAAATTTTACCGCTCTTCTGGAGAGCGAGACTTCACCGATCGTCATTGCTAGAAAATTCGATCTTTGGAGAAACCTGCCGAAGATGAATTCCGGCTGAGAGAAAAAATGCTAAACGAATTTTTCGTAGCATAATTAGTAATAATTTAGTAACAATAAAATTTTACCACTCTTTCGCAGAGTGAGACCCGATCGATCTCGTTCGCTCGTGAATTTGGTCAGCCGCAGCCAACCTGCCGAAGATAAGCCATGGCAGAGAAAAAAATGCCGATGGCAATTGTTTAAACAAAGAGCATTGTAAAATTTTACAACTCTTTTGTAGAGTGAGTCTCAAGCGATTTCGGTCGTGACTCGAGATTTTAGCAGAGATCGAATTTGTCGACGATGAGCGACATCGAGATGCCAAATAGTCTTCGAGCTTATTTATTTAAATTAATTAAAAAAGAATGGGGAAATGCTAGCACCCTTCCACCATACGAGTCTCTAGCAAACCCCGTTTGCTAGAAAGTTCAACCATAAAGAAATTTCCACCGATGACCGCCGTCGACAGAAAATCGATTCGAGGGCATTTGTTTAAACAATGCGCGATCGCAAAATTTCACCGCTCTTCCGTACAGCGAGGCTAGCGATCTTGATTGCTCGAGAAGCTGACCAGCAAAAATGCTGCCAAATATGAATCCTGGCAGAGATAAAAATGCTGAACGCATTTGTTTAAATAATGAGCATTGTAAAATTTTACCACTCTTTTGTAGAGTGAGTTTCGAGCAATTTCGGTCGCTCGAAATTTTGGCAGGGATCGATATCGTTAATGATAAGCGGCATCAATGTTACAAATTGTGCTCGAGCTTATTTGTTTAAATGAATTAAAAAAGTATGAGAAAATACCTGTCTTTTAGTTGTGGCCGTCGTCGAAAAAAAATCGATTCGATGGCTGCATATACAATGTAAAATGCAACAACGTTTCACACACACACACACACACTTACACGCGCTCAGCGATCGCCGCCTGTTTGGCTTCGACTCTTCGTCCCAGTGCGAAGCATCGAGACCGAATTCGCGATCGCTGCGCTGTCCGTCGGTAGCGATTCGTAGTTAAAAACTACGAGATCTGCGCTACCGATGTAACGAGAGGCCGCGTCGAAATTTTCTGGCGTGTGGCACATGACCTTAAACTGCATCTTACTATCAATATTATTTTGTATTTGGTTGTTACCTCAGTTGTTTATGATTTGTATTGTACCTACCTTTATTCCCCCAAAAATGTTGACTGGGGCATAATGTACTCTATCAATCGATTAATCGATCTCTATCTCTCCTAATGTAGCCTTTATTATGGCATCACACCCACTCGATATAATGCCATACGACATGTGGTCCAGTACTATTAGGTATCTATACGGTAGCCATCGCCTGCAGGAATATCCGATTGCAATCTTCTTCTTTCTCTTCTCTTCATCATCTTTTTCGTATTCCGGCGTAGCACAGGAATCGAGCGTTTGTAAATCGATGAGTGGAAATCACTTTGATAGTGGTGATCACGAGGACTGGGTGAAAGGAAAGAAATGGCCCAAGTAATAAAAGGAACACGTGAAAAGGCGCTGGATAGATTGTATTGTGCGGATTCTACTGCATGGTGGTGATAGCGTTGACGTGGCGGTAGGAGTTCTCCAAGATGTGACAAGAGATCGAGGAAGGAAGTACTGACTTGCAAAATTGCCTGTAAAACGAATCGATGAACGTCTCATCCGATGGCGGTGCTTGAAGCACACACATAAATATATATACATACAGGGTGGACCATTTAACGTGACCATCCCAAATATCCCGGTTGCCTTTAGAGTGACGAAAAAAATGTCAGGACTAATTTGATTGATTTCGAAGGGCTGATACAGTGGTCAAAAATTCATTTTTTCAAGGACATCGTTTTTGCGTTCTCAAGGTCATCAATGGTTTTTCAAAGGAGAACATGTTTTTTTTTTTCATTAACACGTTGCAGCTGATATTCAGACGAATCCAACGACCGCTGATATCATGACCTTGAAATGATTTGTCTCCAAAAAACACTTGTAAAAATGGGAAATCATGATGGTGTTAACAATAAGAATATCCGAATAATGTAATTAATTTTTTTGTGCAGAACATTTATTGTATCAAATGTTCGAAGTGATGGCATTAACCTCGACACATTTTCGGAGACGTCGGATGAATGATTCTCTTGACCTTCGAATAGTTGCCGGTATGATAGCGGCGCAGGTGATCCAACGGATACAATAATGCCTATAATCGGAGATGTTTCTTATGCTTGTAAATATTGGCATTCTAACGTAGTAAAACTGTAGTACAGTGAAGAATGTTTACCATCTAACAATATTAGAATCAGTAGACAAGTGTATCCATCCAAAGTAACATGTAATAACCGTATCGAAAGTGGTATTGTACAGTCAAGCAGAGAAAGTGACAATGATTCTGATTTATGGTGAAACCGGCGGAAACTCTGTGCAAGGGTCGATGTTTCGATCGAACTATTAATTTATTCCCTGAAACGCGCAGTGTCAATCCATTCAAAAGGAAACGTCGCAAGACTAAAACGAACGACGAAGTAGAGATTGCCGTTCTGGCTGCAGTAGTTCATGATCCGCAATTTGAGTGCTATTCCGGAATTTCCAAGGCGAGTGTTTTAAGAATATTAAGATCTCAGACTACAGTAATGAGTATGCAATCATCTGCGAATTTAACCATTTTTTTCGTATGAAAAAGTGATTCACTTATGAAATTAATTACACCATTTAAGTAAATATTGCCGTGAATATTAAGCAAAGATTGCCGTTCTGGCTGCAGTAGTTCATGATCCGCAATTAAGTAATCGGTAATTTGAGCGCTATTCCGGAATTTCGAAGGCGAGTGTTTTAAGAATATTAAGGCTTCAGGCCACAGTAACGGGTATAAAATCATGTGCGAATTTACCCATTTTTTCGCATGAAAAAGTGATTCACTCATAAAATGAATTACACCATTTAGTATGAATATCAAGCTGTTAGAAAAAATATATATTTTTTTTCGATGTACGACGATTTTCCGACTACTAATATTTTCTTATGTTATCTTTTTTTAGGCTCTCCGCGGCGTGACATTCAGCATCCACAATTCCTGACCTAGAACCAAGAACAAAAATTTTCGTCAATCTACATTACAATACCTAGAGAAGTACGTACGGACTTTGAAAAATATTGTTTTATTGAAAAGTTGTAGGTAATTGAACTGAAGAAATTAATGTTCAGTGAAAAATGTTGTTATAACTGTTCATAAACTGCTCATAAAATCAAAAGTTTTCGATTAATCAGAAATTCCGTACGTACTTCTTTGTGAAATGCAATTAGGAACATAACTTCTAAATTTGAAGTAAATCGAGTGAAAATTCTTGAAGTTATTTGTCATGCCAATTGGAAAAAAGTTGTTTCGAGAAGTTTCGAGTAGTCGGCCATTATATAAATCGAAGAAAAAAAATATATTTTCTAACAGCTTGATATTCATACTAAATAGATGTGTAATTCATTTTATAAGTGAATTACTTTTCCATATAAAAAAATATTGTTAAATTCGCACATGATTTTATACCCATTACTGTGGCCTAAGGCCTTAAGACGTCATACATTTCACCCGTACCATATTTCCTTGCATCAAGTACTTCATGGTGCTGATTTCGGAAATAGGGTTCAGTTCTGAGAACGGGTTCTGCGTCCATTACAAATGAATCAGAGTTTTTTCGACGACGTTTTGTTTACTGATGAATCAACTTTTACTAAACCATGGACAGTTGAATACGTACAACATGCACTATTAGTCCACCGAAAATCCGAAGTGGTCCCGGCAAATTGCGCACCAGCGTCCTTGGAGTGTTAATGTGTGGTGTGGCATAATTGAGGACCAGATTATTGGACCATTTTTCATAGACAGCAATTTGAATTAACAGAAATACATGTCTTTTTTAACAACACTTTGAGGTAATTGCTACAAGATGTCCCGTTAGCACAGCGTTTTCGAATGTGGTATCAACATGATGGCTGTCATTGGGCAGTTGCAGCTCGCGAAGTGTTAAACCGAAAATTTCCCGGACGCTGGATTGCGAGCGGTGCACTAATCCCTTGGCCTGCTCGTTCGTCGGATTTAACTCCACTTCATTTCTTTCTATGTGGAGCTATAAAGGATCGGGTTTACCATGATGTTCCGACGACGCCAGCGAACATGCAAGAATGAATTACAAGAGCCTGCGCAGCTATCACACCAGAAACTATGCGAAGGTCAAGAGAATCATTCACCCGACGTCTTCAAAAATATGTAGAGGTTAATGGCCATCACTTCGATCATTCGTTACAATGAATTTTCTGCACAAAAAATTCACTTACATTTCTCGAATATTCTTATTGTCAATACCATCACGATTTCCCGTTTTTACACGTGTTTTTTGGTGGAAAACATTGCAAGGTCATGATGTCATAGATCGTTGAATTCGTCTGAATATCAGTTACAACGTCTTAAGGTAGTTCTGTAGTTTTGGTGAGGTCTTAGGAATAGGCTGAAATCTAAGTATGGTGTAGATATGACCTTCATGGACTGATGCCCAACAATTCAATTTTCTTCGCGATCCCTATACCTAATACGTAAACCGATATGAGTTTGCTCGCATTTCTCGATATAAGTTCTAAACGGATCTTAGGATTTCAAAATAAAAACACACGTGTACGCACTACTATTGTGGAATTGATTTAAAAAAAATGACAAACTTTGACCCTTTGGTTTCCGAGATATCAACTTATGAAAAGTGGTAACTTTGTTCCACACCAAACTCGGGCCCAACCACCTATAACGGAATGGCAACAGTGTACGCTGCAGCTAGCTGATCGGCGCGTGGTCTGGGAACTCGAAGCGTGTTTTTTTCCCGAGTTATAGTAATTCTGAGACGGATGTGAAATAAATTTATTCCGCAAACAAATTTAATTTTCTCAATTTATGCATGTATTTGCCTTTGTTACAGCGAATACAATTTGAACTGTTGGCAAGATGTTGTGAATCCACGATCCGACGTCCTTCGACAGCGATTTTTTCTTGCTGATCATTGAGGTTATGGTTATTCTCATCGCGTTTAGTCGCATTTGCTTGACACATGGCTGCCACAGCTTTCAGTCTTTTAGCAAGCGCCTTTTTTCTTGTAAACTTTCCTTTGTATCGCATTTGGGTTGACACTTTCACGCTTTTTTCATTTATATAAAATATGTCGCGAATGGCGGATAGTAGGAAGCTCAACGCTATGACTGCAGGGAAATCGCGCTGTTGCCACGATTACAGCGCCGCGCTCTATGGGAGTATGTGACCTATCTATGCATGAGGTGCGAATGTGTGGGACATATAGAGGGTGCAAACTCTGCCAAAAAATTACAACCACACTCAGAAACAAGATTTATTATGTTCTAATAAATTGGCACATTGGAACATAATTTATTGGAAATTAATAAATGTTTACTCGTATGGAGACAGTTGTTATGTGATTGTAACTACACCATTTATTCGGCATCACTAAATATGTTTTTTTACGTGCCCGATTCTTCACATCAATTAAAAGCCATATTTAAAATAGAACATTTGAACAAATATTTCCTCAAATAAAATAAATACTACTTCCCAATCACGGAAACCTCTTATTTCGTGACTATGATACTAATGCGCGCATGCGCACTTTGCCCTTCAACACGACGGACCCGAGATCAGGCCGCTTGTCAGATGTAGTTCACGCATACGCTTACCATGTAGCTTCTTCCTATGCCAATGTAAGACCAACCTAAGGTAAGGCCAACCTAAGAATATAGTGTGAGAAAAAAACGTTCAAGTGAGAACATAATGACGGACGAAGTGACACAATTCCTCGAGAAAAAAAAAACCATCTGGGAGATTATGAAGAATCCTATTAGATGTTAAGAAAAACTTTATTTATCGGATATAAAACACCTATTTATTCTAACTTATATATCTTATTAGATGTTAAGAAAAATTCTTAGTAAATCTTAAACATAAACTTAAACAAAAAAATGTCTTAGCTGTTAATAAATTCGCAGTAGGCGGACATACGAATAAGAACACTTATTCGCCGGGAGACATACTTCTTTGTGCTTAATAAATATTTTTCTGAGTGCAACAGCATCGCATAGGGATTGGATGTTACTACCCATGAAAAAATTTACAAAAGGCCTACCACTTGGCCAGTACAGTGCCAACCTACTCGACGCCTGGCTAACGATCATTACCAGTACTGGGCGACGGTTAGCGAAAATCCGAAATAGCGTTGGTGCAGACCTGGACCAGCCTTATCCCAATGTCGGTGCCAAGGCTGGCTTACCAACGGTGCGGTGCAGTTTAAGGCCAATGTTGACCCAAAGTTGGTTGTCGATGATGCGCCAATGTTTAATTTAACCATGGGTTACCCATCGGTCAACAAAACCGGCCGTACGTTGGCCTTATGGTAGGGTACCGTCGGTTGGGCCCCGATATTGGATTCCGAGCGTTGGTTTTATTGTAAGCGTCGGCAATTTTTTCACGGGTATACGCTTCGATCGAAACTTTTGGCACATACGTGTACCTACAGAACTACATTAATTTAAAAAAAAAACATGTTCCCATTTGAAAAACCATTGATGACCTTGAGAACGCAAAAACTATAAGCTTGACAAGAATGAACTTTTCACCACTCTATCAGCCGTTTTTTTTTATTTCGGTGGAGGCGCTGATGCACAGTGAAGGTCACCTCCACTTTTTAAAATGGAATGGTACAATTTTTTCAACCATCTTGTGGAGCACCTCAAGCCGCATAACAAACATGAGGGAGCCAAAGTCGTTCAATGTCATCCAAGATCAGTATCGATTATACAAATCTAAATATTTCAGATCACTACCAAATATTTGGTAGTGATCTGAGTTGAACGATCTTGAACGATTTTGACCTCCTGATGTTTTTTATGCAGCTTGAGGTGCTCCACAAGGTGGATGAAAAAAAATGTACCATTTCATTTTAAAAAGTGGAGGTAACCTCAACTGTACGTCAGCGCTTCCACCAAAATAAAAAAAAGGTCGCATTTGATGGACCCCTTCACATCGTACAACTTTTGTCTGGAACATTTTTTTGTGACTCCGATAATTATCGAGTTATTTTGGGTCGCAGAGACAAGAGGGACACCATGTATATATATAAACAAGGGCTGATTTTCTCGCAGTGGCGGTAACCAGCAGTGCGGTTCGCAAGCGGGAACCAACATTGTATCTCCCTTGCGAGCACGTAGCAAAGTGTACAGGTATATATTTATTTTATCCATGTAGATGTATATATGGAAATATGTGAGGAAACCTGTGATATTTAGGACCCATCCTATTCACGTAATGTTGGCTAGTAGAACATCTGGCTGGTCCGAGGAAAATTCGTCAATCTTCATATATCAATTCATACAAATTGATTTAAGAGGTATGGCCATTCTTTGAATGAACTTAGAAAAACGCTTGCATTTATCTACAGGTCATTGTTAAAATACTGGGTTCTACATAACGTTGAGTGTGAGGAAAATTCTGAGCACACTACGCAAGATCAAACATCTCGAGCAGAATTAGTTTGAGGAGTCCTCAGATTCTACCACGTCTCTATAGGGATTGGTAGGGATGCCGCACGTATCGGGAGTCCACATTGGAATCTAACAAGGGGAGTGCCAAGTATGATACAAACGGATTTTGATGGGTCTCAGCTATATTGTGAGGGCACTTCCCCAGAGTACCATGCTGAAGGGATTCTTTCTAATGCGCCCTGGTTTTTTAGAAAAAGGACGCCAACGTTGCATGTGCCGCTCTTATCCTCGTGAATTATGTACATCCTCAAGCGCATAAGTGTGGCGCAGGGGCAAGGCGCTCGTTTGGCAACTCAGACGACCGGGGTTCGAATCCCGCTTGGAACTTTTATTTATTTGCAATTTTTTTTCCATCGTTTGTGTTTTTCATGAAAATGATTGATTGGGCATACTTATCTCATTTTCTAATAAAATTATTTTTACAAACGCATCGGAACATATATTAGTCGATACTGTGTAGTTCGTTTAAATAAAATCGTCATCACATAAACAAAAAAATCAATATTAACGCTAGAATAAATGGTCAGGAAATAATGAACTAGACACAGTATTCGCTCATTATTTAATTTATTGCGCAATATTATTTTTTTTCGAAGCAAACTTTCAAGGCGATTGAAAAATAATATTTCGAAGCGAGCAAACCGTCTGTAGTTTCAATCTGTAATATTTGGGCAGCGTTTGCTACCTGTATTTATTGTCCCTGCCCTTCTTTTGTCATCCCCTCTTACGCTGTGCTTGTCGTTCGTGGAGTTCAATCGTAGCTTGTCGTTCGTGGAGAGTACATACGAAAAGAAGTACAAAATGGAGAAAACAAGTACTGCAACAGAAGCAGGGCCATCACAAAAAACTCCATCAGAAATGGAAGAGTGTGATAACCAGTCAAAGGGTGAACTCACTAACGCCTTAAAACATACCGAAACTTTGCTCGGCAATTTCAATCTGCTCACAAAAACACCCCCAAGCGTGATTTCCTCCACGTCCCTCGCATTGGGCAAAGCGATTTCTTCTGAAATACTCGTCATGTTAGCAGAGAAACAAATAATTCACGTTGAGGAGCTTATTGGTGTCGACGAGATAGATGAACCGCAAGAGTATGAAGCGGTGAGTATTATTTTTATGAGCGTTATTTTCTAATGTTTTTTCTTCAAATTGAAAGTCTTAACTACCAAGAATTCTGTACATTATAGTGCAAGGGTGTAGAAGAAGATGACGAAGATTTTGTTGCCCAAGAATTCGCGCCACTGCCAAAAGAGTATATTCCTTTATGCTACAAAGAAAGAGCAGTCGCTCTTCCAGCATCTCATCCAAAATGGAGCTTGAAATCATTGCAAGTGCACGGATGTTCTCGCTTGAAACGTAAGCAATTGCTTTATCGATGGAAAGACGACGTCAAAAAAGGGGGAACACATATCGATAAATGGAACACAATAGATCGGGAAACATACGAACGATTCCTCGAAACTCGGCAAAACGTGGAGCAGGTAATATACTTTATGGTATAGATATTTCGCAGAAAAATAATTATTAAGTCATCAAAAAAAGTATAAATTATAATGAGCATCAGAAAACCCAAGGATTCAAGAGTCCAATATGCAACTAATTACATTTTATTCGTGTTAAGGTGACGATGAGGACTCTTCAACAGTGGGCGATGAGTTCTGCGTTCACGTTTTTGTCAAATAGTTTTCAATTCCTAGCTAGCCAGAGGTGGGTGGAACGTTTAAAAAAGCATCACCGGAGCAGGCAGCGGAAAATCACAAAATTTATCAGCTCAAAAGAGCACGCCACAATGGAGAAAGTGTCAGCAGCTGCAGAGCTATTCCAGATGCAAACGAGAATCATCATCCCTGATTTCGACCTGGATTACGTTATAAATACCGATCAAACGGGATGCCAGTATCAATCCACTTATAATAGATCGCTTGCAGAACAAGGGGTTAAAACTGTTCTTGTTAAAAATAGAGATTTAAACAAAATCAGCCACTCCTACACGGCGCAGTATGCGTTAACTGCATCAGGAAAAAACTTACCTTTCGTGTTTTTACGTATGCAGGAACCGTCGGATAAATTTGGTCCAATCGTTGGAAAATTAGTTGACGAGTTGAAAAAGGAAATCAAAAACGTGATTGTGACTTGCACAAAATCGGGAAAGTTCACCAAGCAAGACCAGACACTCTAAGATTGTATCTTCCTCGACGAAACAAAAGCATGCACTTGCACTGTTAAAGTTATTCCACTCAAGTGTACCCCGCTTTGTCAACCGTGCGATGTTTATTTTTACCGTCAGGTAGAAATATTTATTTTAAAAAACTGCAAAATGCTCCGGAATTGTTTTAAAAAATAAGCGCGAAATCGCTGCACGGGGGGACTTGATACGAATATATTCGTTACTGTTGCATCAGTTCAGCGCCAGTATTCATTCCAATGATTAAATATGACTGGTTTGCGTCGAAATTAATTGATGGAAGACCAACTTTTTTAAATTTAAACGACCAGTGTTTTCCGGTATCGCTGCCAAAAAATCCATGTGCCTGTAAGGAGGTACCATTTATTAGATGTACATGGTGCCGCAATAATCTGTGCTTTCAGTGTTTCTATGATAATTATCATCCGGAATTTTGTACACCTTTTGAAGCTAGCGACAGCGAACAAATGACATTGCACAATGAATTAAATAATGAGCGAATACTGTGTTATAGTTGATTATTCCCTGACCATTTATTCTAGCGTTAATATTGATTTTTTTGTTTGTGTGATCATAATTGTATTTAACCGAACTACACAGTATCGAATAATATATGTTTCGATGCATTTATAAAAATAATTTGATTCGAAAATTAGATAAGTATGCCCAATCAATCATTTTGATTAAAATCACGAACGATTGAGAACAAATTTAAAAAATAAATGAATAAAAGTTCCGAGTGAGATTCGAACCCCGGTCATCTGGTTTGCCAACCGAGCGCCGTGCCGTTGCGCCACGCTCATACGCTTGGCGATATGCATAATTTACGGGGATAAGAGCGGCGCATGAAACTTTGGCGTCGTTTTTAAAAAAAAACAGGGCGCATTAGAAAGAATCCCTTTAGCATGATACTCTGGAGAAGTGCCCTCACAATATAGCTAAGACCCATCAAAATCCGTGTGTATCCCCTTGTGAGTGGATGCCGCGCTATTCGCCCATTAACATCTTCTGAGAATGTTTTGTTTGAGTTTTTCAGCCCGGAATTTGATGGATCTCCCAAAAACAAGTGTCCTTTCGTCAACCCGTGCACAAATGTGTTGGAGAGTCTCGAGGTACACCCACATCTCTATATAGGGACACCACACGTCGGGAGACCTCATTGGGATCCGATTGGATTCTGCACTGTTCCCTGGTGAACACCGTTTGAAAATTTTTACCATGTTCGAATCAAGAGTATGTTTAAACATAATAACCTGCACCCTTCGGGAGCGTATTCGTGTGTGGTGATATGATGTTAAATGGCAGTAAAATAAATAACAAACCATAATTACAGTGGATTTTCAGTGATGTGATTCAAACCGATTTTTAAGATACACTTTTTTCTATCAACGTATACTTTTTAAGATAAAATATGTACTTTTTTAAAGATCCACTTATTTTGTATATCTGTATATTTTGTTAAGAAAATTTAACGTACAGCATACTATGGGATCCATCAAGAATCGTATCGGATTCTGTTCGATAATGCGGGAATTCAAATTCGATTCGTACATTGAATTCCAATGGGGAACCCCAATAAGAGTCCAATGTACGCGCGTGATGAAGTAGGGACAAATATGGAAACCCAATTGGTCGCTACGACAATTGCTGCACGGCTATGTATATATGTATTTTTGCATTTGCGACATAGCAATAAGTATTACTCGCGAGCCACTAATGCCATTGGAAGAGCACCTTACATAACAGAGCAGCTCAATGTTTACATATACCAAGCTTATTTACAGATATGCGTACATAGTCGCGTGAGATGTTTGTTCAAAACTCTCGCGATCTTTACATGTGGCGTTGCATAGGATTCGCAAATTTGTTCAAGAATTCTGGTAACACAAGGCCCTGGAAAGGTCTCTTTCGCTCAGCATTAAAATTAATTTAAAGGTACGACGTAGGCATTCCATACGTCACGTGTTAGAATGTTAAATGGGAATGGAGCAAAATTTGGTGTTTGGAAGAATGTGTCTAGCATTCCCTTGACATTCCTTATGTAAATTGTTGAGCCGTTTTGGTATTGGGTTTTTGGCAATGCGCGCTTTTCGCCGCAGGAGAAAAATGTCCCTGACCACGGCACGCACATAGGTCACTTCGAGGAAGATTCGAACCATCCTCGTGGTTACCACCAAGGTGTGAGAAAGGAATGCTCAGAAGTTCCTCATTAGCCGTCGCGGTATAACGACGACTTCAATCAGATTATGAAAGGTTGGGATCCAAACTTAAACCGTAGTCGTTGGGGGATTGAGTCTTCAGGCGTGTACGTGCTGCAGTTGATCAATCGACAAATCTCCTTTCTCGAGTGCGAGCCTATATTTTCGCCCCCTTTATGCTCCACGAAATAATTCACCTCGCCCTCATGGGTTTTCCTCTTGAGACTGGATTCCGATATTTCATCAGCAATCTTTATCATTCGATCGCGGTGAATCCTCTCCTACAAGAAAATCCCTAATTATGTGGAATACACGGCGCCAGATACGAAACGCATAGGAGTAGTCGACGCGCCATCCGAACTTCGTTTATAATCTCTTTTGTAAATTCTTTTTATAAATTCTTCACAAAATACTGGTCGTTCGGGCCTTTCGTAATTTAATTAAAGGTTATTTTATTTCAAAGACATGCGTCGTTTGGGTAGAGTGAGGCACATAAAGTGTTACAGAGCAATAGCACTCAAACTATGAATCATATCCAAAAATGTTTCAGACAAACGTTTCAGTGTTCGAGAAGGCCGTCATACTGGACCACCCTATTTTTTCATTGGTGGAGGCGCTGAAGCTACGTCAAGGTCACCTCGACTGTTTTAAATGGAATGGTTCATTTTTTCACCTCCACTGTTTTAAAGGTCACCTCCACTGTTTTAAATGGAATGGTTCATTTTTCTCAACCATCTTGTGGAGCACCTCAAGCTGCATAAAAAACATAAGGGGGTCAAAGTCGGTCAATGTTATTTAAGGTCAGTATCGATTATACAAATCTAAAAATCTCGGTTCGCTACCAAATATATGGTAGTGATCCGATATATTTAGATTTGTATTTCATTTTAATAGGTGACCTTGAACAACTCTGACGCCCTAATGTTTTTTATGCGGCTTGAGGTGCTCCACAAGATGGTTGAAAAAACAATGTAACATTCCATTTAAAACAGTGGAGGTGACCTTGACGAAGCTTCAGCGCCTCCTCCGATGAAAAAATAGGGTGGTCCAGGGTGACGGCCTTCTCGAACACTGAAACTTTTGTCTGAAACATTTGTGGATATGATCAATAGTTTGAGTGCTATTTCTCTGTAACACTACTGTGCCTCTCCCTGTATAGTCATATATACAGGGTGAACCATTTAACGTGACCACCACAAATATCTCCGTTGCCTTTGGAGTGACGTGAAATGTATTTTTTTCAAGGTCATAGTTTTTTCGTTCTCGAAGTCATCAATGGTTTTTCAAATGGGAACATATTCTTTTTTATTAAGACGTTGTAGCTGATGTTCAGACGAATCCAACGATCTATGATATCATGACCTTGAAATGATTTTTCGCCAAAATACACGTGTAAAAACGGGAAATCGTGATGGTATTGACAATAAGAATATCCGAAAAATGTATTGAATTTTTGTTGAGAAAGTTTATTGTAACAAATGTTCGACGTGATGACACGTCGACACATTTTTGAAGACGTCGGATTAATGATTCTTTTGACCTTCGAATAGTTTCTGGTGTGATTGCGGCGCAGGTTATCCAACGAATACAATAAGATCAATAGGCGGAGATGTTTCTGATGTTTGTAAATACTGGCATTTTAACGTAATAAAACTACATTTTAACGTAGTAGAGTAAAGAATGTTCACCATCTACCAATATTAGAATCAGTAGACAAGTGTATCCATCTAATGTAACATGTAGTAACCGTATCGAAACGGGTATTGTACAGTCAAGCAGAGAAAGTGGAAATGATTCTGATTTCATGATGAGATCGGCAGAAACTCTGTGCAAGCACAGGAACTTTATGAACAACGTTATCCTGATAGAAAGCATCCTTCCCATCGATGTTTCGATCGAATTATTCATTTATTCCGTGAAACGGGCAGTGTCAATCCACTCAAAAGGAAACGTCGCAAGACTACAATAAACGAAGAAGTAGAGATTGCCGTTCTGGCTGCAGTAGTTCATGATCTGCAATTACGCCTTGTCTACGCGAAAAATTTCAAAGTTTTTCATTTTTTAAATTATTTTTGATTCCATTAGCCTGAACGGTTAGGGATATTTTAAGCTTTACAGAATTGAAAAATAAGGTAATAAAGATTGCATTTATAATAGAGACCGCGCAGCGCGCCCGACCCACACCTTCAAAGCCGTTTTTCCACGATTCACTTTTTTGAACCTTGTAAAAGTTCTAGCTCTTGAACGAAGGTTCAGATGGCTTTGAAATTTTTAAAACATATTCTTAGTATCATCACCTATCGTGTAAACCACAGAAACAAAAATTTCAATGACACAAAAAAATTTAAAAAAAAACAAAATACAGACAGAAAATTGAGTAAAAAAATGTAAGTTTCGAATTTTTATTATAATGATTTTTTTTAAATAATATTGTTGGGGTACACTGAAGATACATTCATTATGCAATTATAAATATGTTCATTTTTTTCAGACACCCACATCGATGCCGAGAACTTTCACCATCAAGGCGAAAAAAAAATACATTGCTTTATTATGTTATATCTCCGCCATTTGTTAATATTTCTGATTCTTTTTCAACATATATTTAACCATGTCCATAAATGATCTGTAAAAAAAATGTTGTCAATATATGCGTCATTTTTTTTAACCGCGTCTAGAAAGGTACCTTCGAAAATCGGCGAAATCACGTATGTAAGGCCTTAAGCTGTCGGCAAATTGAGCGCTATTCCAGAATTTCCAAGGCGAGTGTTTTAAGAAAATTAAGACGTCATAAATTTCATCCGTACCATATTTCCTTGCATCAAGAACTTCATGGTGCCGATTTTGGAAATAGGGTTCAGTTCTGTGAATGGGCTCCACGAGTAAACATTTCTAGCCTCCTCTGAACTCTCGCAGAACCCATTTCTTTTGTAATACATGAGCCGCCAGCCTCCGTTGAACCGACGAAACCCCATTTGTCGAGTTCAGTGCCATGAAGAGACCTCCTCTTGGTCCAGTGTAGCCTCTGTTAGACCTCCTAAACCTTCTTTCGACCGCCACTTTCAGTGAAACGTGCTGAACACAGGCCTCCTTAACCTGCTTTCAATCTTAAACCGTTGTCTTGACCCCACCTAACCTGCTTTCGGCCCAAATTCGATATCTCCTCCATCATCACTCCATTGTGGCCTGATCGATGACCCGTTCGATGACGGAAATAATACGTTTTCCCTGATTATCGCCCGAAGAACAGTACAGGTAAATATGCATTATCAGATGATGAATAAATACTACACAATTAATAAAAATACATCGTCCCCTTATCAAATTATTAGTGCAATATTAATATGCGAAAACAATCAAATTTTCTCAATGTCGATTTATTATTATTTTATAGGCGATGCATAAAAGATTGCTCGTATATACAGTCTTACTCCAATTCTATCGGATTAATGGGCGTCACGAAATTTTCTGTGAGGAAAAAACTCAAAGGAAAATTCTTTAAAAATGCCAGGCTATCCAGTATAAGCTTACGCGACGTTTTTCATCCTAGACATTTCTTCATAAACCCTCTAGTTCTTGAGTAACATTGCATTATCTAGAATTAGTCTTTTTCAGTAAAAAAATGAAATACCATTGCGAAAAAAAATCGTACGAAACTTTATAAAAATAAAAAATGGAGCTCCTGCTACCCCATTCAAGTTTATCATGGATAAACGTCTCAAATTTTGTTTGCATATGTCATGCGCTCAATTCTCGATGGTCGAACAAAAGCCGAAAAACAGTCACGTACAAAAGTGCGTACCGGGTCGAAAAAAAATCATAAAAAAATATTTCAGAAAAGCAAAATAAAGGTGAATTTGTTCCCGTCAAAACACCGTTCGGTCAATTTGGTTATCTTTTTTACGAAGCTATGTAACTTTTAGTGCAGCAAGAAATCTCGACTAGTGTGTCCAAACTGTTAAGCGACGGTATATAAGTATATATATATATTATACTCGAAATATGTGGTTGCTTTAATATATTCGAATACACACTATCAGTCAAAAGTATTCGGACACTTCACATAAGTGCAAAACTTAATATCACTTTGGATAATTGCAAAGTTATGGTAGAATAATTATTATTTCACGGAGATACTATAAAGCTCGGTATAATTAATTAATTATATAGACCTTTATAGTATCTTCGTGAAATAATAAATGAAATAAATTATATTCCTCTAACATTAACTGGGAAATATGCAGCGCTCAAAAGTTTTGCGATTATGTGGAGTGTTCGAAAACTTTTGGCTGGCAGTGTAGATCTAAATAACATATAATGTTGATATTTATATGAAACGTTAGGGTGTTAATTATAGTTAATTTCATGTTCTAAAAGATTGAAATTGTCGGTTTGGAATTCAACCTCATTCGATTTTTTCTTATTTTTTTTCTTTCGTTTTGTTCTTCTTGTTTATTTTTTTGTTCATTCAATAATGAGTCGATAAATGGCGATGGCCGATTACCGTCGTTTTCAAATAAAATGTTTGATTTTTCTTCGTTTTCATGTTGAGCACGTCGAAAATTTAAAAAATATTTTCACGTGTATGCATAAAGCATATTTTTATTTCTTTCCGCTAAATATTATGATATTAACTAACCGCGTCTAGTCGATTTTTTTTAATTTGAATTAACTAGATTCCTTATAGAACCAAATTTTTACTATTGCATTACATTATTAAAATTATTTATTTCAAATATGTTTATTTATTCAAATCAATCTATTTAATATCGTCCAATAACTAAATATTTTATTTGATCCAAATAAATCTGTGATTCGGTTTCATCAGTTCAACATTTTTATCTGTTCAAAAAAACAATTGAGTCAAGTTCACTGAATGGATCTAGTTAATTTTTTTTAATTTACCTTAAATAGAATTTTCGAAGAGTTAACCATTTTTCTATTTGATTTAACTAATGGTCCATCTTTATTGCAACACTCATATGATAGGGGCGCGGGGGTAGAGAAGGTGGAGAGAGAGGAATTATACACACACACGCACACACACACAGACAC
>OY723396.1:6406264-6418764 GCA_963210295.1 Ophion ellenae | reverse complement strand
ACATCTCAACTATCAGGTTAATAAAACATAATTTGTCACGATTTATTGTGCAAGTGAAAACCAGATTCATGTGGAATACGAATCAAATGAGTGATGTACCCTTCAAGCACACGGCACTTAAAATGTTAATTTATTTGGATAATACGGAATAATGTGTATAAAAGCATTTACCTTTTATTCTATAACACAATAACCGCATATCTCATGAAATATATTGCGTCTTATAGACTTTGATGTAATGGATAAAGTATGCATCTCTAAACCATCTGCCTCTTAACCTTCTAAGCATCTGCAGGTTTAAAGGTTAGCATTACTGTTTTATCCTCCTGCTGGTGGAAACAGAAATTTCGTACCGATAAAGCTCCAGTAGATATGATTGCTAATAGCCCTGGTACCTGATGGGACATTATGATTTGAAATATTCCTAATACTCCTGTTAGTCGACGCCACGTTATAATGTAAAATTATATATATGCATACATATATCGTCGCAAAAATTATTTTCGCGGGCAGTCGGAACGGAAAATTCTGTATCTTCCCGAGCTATTTCCTAACCATGCACGCCAAGTCGTTGCACAGCGTTTCCAGTGTACTTGTGTGTTACCTACTTTGTACTTTTATCTAATGGTGAAAGCATTTTTTTTTTATAATAGTGATATGACTTTTTAAAATTAAATATCTTCAAAAATATTATTCCTAAGCTTTAATAATTTAGTGTGCAGCATGACTAGTAAACGTGCTTGGCTATTTCATAAAAGTGATTTTACTTTTTTGTACATTTGCATTAAAGAAGTATAATAAAACTATTTTTGAACTTGAATAAAAAGTATAATTTGAGATATTTGAGATAAATCAGAATTTTTTATATAGTAAAACAAGCGATAACGATTTTGAGGGATTTTTATTACTTGGCGTGATTTTTTACTTTTTTTTTAAATTGGATGTACAGTTGCCTGCAAAAGTGTCCGGCCAAAGGTAATTTTATCATGGAGTATCGTTTAGGGGACGCAAAATGGAAACACAAACATATCATCGTAAAGTTCTTTTACTATGCAATCGAAACGTGTTATTGAAAAATTATATATAACTATTCATAATTATTTATAACCAAAATAACAATTTTCGCTTTTTTATAACTATCCGACCAAGTACGAATTACGCATTTTATACAAAGAAAAAATATAGTAAATCAAGAAAAAAATTGACATCGTTAATACATGTAAGATTTTCATCAGTACTTCGTAGCCATGCCCTTCGAAGCTTTCACGACAGCACATCGGTGAGGCATAGATTCAGTAAGTTTGATGATTCTATCTTAAGAGATATTCTTTTACTCTTCTTGAACTTTTCCACACAAAGCAGCTTTATTGGTACAATGTTCAGTTCCTACTCTTAGTTTTAACTCTTGCCATACATTTTCCAAGGGATTCAAGTCCGGAGGTTGACTCGGCCACTCTAAAACTCGAATATTTTTCTTCCTAAAAACCTGCTGTGACCGATGTTTTGGATCATTGTCTTGCTGAAAAATCCATCCTCGTGGCATATTCTGACGGGCATAACGCAGCATTTCTTTGAATATAATATCTCTATACATAGCAGAGTTCATAGTGCCTTCCATTTTAAAGATCGGAGTGTCTCCCCGTCCCGATATCGGACGAATAACATACGCTTATTCGTCCGGATAGCGGCTCAGTTCACATTGTATTTCCAGTAGACGTACATAATATTGTGATTCGTGTCAGCTATTATCCGGACGAATAACATACATATAATCGTCCGGATAGAATGTGTTAAATTGTTGAACAAACTATCCGGGCGAATAATTTACACGTACTTCGTCCGAATAAAATCTTTATAATTTTGTTTGGTTCGGGTTAGTCGGATTTGTACAGGTTTGTTTGTTTACGTTTGTTTGCTTGGGTTTGTTTGTTCGGTTTGTTCGTTTGGGTTTGATTCTTTGGGTATGTTTGTTTGGGTTTGATTGTTTGGGGAGGTGTACCGCGTGAACTGCGTGAACCGAGCCGCTATCCGGACGAATAAAGCTGCGTATCGACTTCGCGCGGCTGCCGCGCGCGTCATGTTCGTCCGTGGCAAATATGTTAATTTGCCGTGCAAGCCATTTTTGGAACGACTTTTGACAGAGCGCGGCAGACCCGCGCGGCCGACGATCGAACTGCCACGCACGGCCACCGATCCAACTGAGGCAATCAGTTCTCGCTTAGCAGCATGAACGTTTCACATGCACGAGCAGCCGCCGCTATCATTATAATACATCACATCATCCACAAAAAACCGAAACAAAAAGTGCGTTTGGGGATGAAAATATTGTTCAGTAATAGAATGCAGTATAGTGCGAGACTGATGAAAGAAATGACATATGAAGCCATTGACGATACAGCACATTTTTTTACAAGGATAACAACATTGGAATTCGAGCTCTTAAAATCATTAATTGAGCCAAGTGTGATGAAAATTAACACTCAATTTTGAGTGTTTGCTACTCCACAAATAATCTTTAGCACCGTACATTTGGATTAAAAGTGACACTTTTCGGTATTCATAGTACGCCGTATCGTATGAATATTTTTTTCAATAACCTTGCCTCTCGCGCCAACGAACTTACAAGGAGACGGCACGACCGTGGGGTCGGGGATTTGGCCGAATTTTTTGTGGTGAAAGAGGACCCCTAGCACCTCACTTGGTTGAAGTAGAAGGACGCACTACTCGGGAAATTCCGATAAAAATCGATTCAAAGTTTCTTAGGCGCCTTATGAGTTAAAAATGTCAGGCCCTTGTCGAGCCGCCGTCTAGTCTAGACGGTTAGGGCTCGGTCTTTTGCGCCGGAGGTCTCGAGTTCGATTCCTCCTACGGATCTTATTTTTTTCTTTTTCTTTTTTTTGTTATCCCAACAATTATACAAAACGTTTCTTATCCGTACAGTATTTAAAAAAAAAATTATTTACATTATTTTTTTTTTAATTATTTTCTTTTTTTTCTCAATAAAATAATTTATAACGGTGGGTTTTTTAATTCTTCATTGTAAAGTATGTGAGGAGGAACCTTGGGATTTTAATGAGAATAACAAAGTCGATTAGGAAAATTCAATTTGTATTCATATAATAATTATATACAAAAACCGCAGTGGTAATTATCGTAGAAACAAACAAAGCAATCATTTTTGCGACATCTTGCGCAACAATAAAAGCGGATTTTTTACAATCGCAGGCAGTTTGCAATGCATCCGTACAAAAACATGTCCCAATAACATTCATGAAAAAGTTTCCAGTAACTGATCATTTTGAGGCAAACCAGGCGTATTGAATTATGTCTCGGAATATTGGTGACGATAATTGATGGTGAATTATTGAATGGATTTTTATACAATCTTCCCGGGAATTAATTTCACGATTCTGCTCTAACAATTCACTGCAATTTACTAGAAACCTTTTCATGAATGTTAATGGGACATGGTTTTGTACGGATGTATTGCAAACTCCCTGCGATTGTAAAAAATCCGCTTTTATATGTTGCGCAAGATGTCGTAAAAATTAATGCTTTGTTGGTTTCTACGATAATTACCACTGCGGTTTTTGTATATAATTATTGTATGAATAAACATTGAATTTTTCCTAATCGACTTTGTTATTCTCATTAAAAACCCAATGTCCTTCCTCATATAATTTACAATGAAAAATAAGAAAACGCACCGTTATGAATTGTTTTATTGGAAAAAAAAGAAAATAATAAAAAAAATATGATAATAATTTTAAAAAAATAATGTAAATAAATTTTTTTTAATAATGTAGGGATGAGAAACGTTTCGAATAATTGTTGGGATAACAAAAAAAAAAAATAAGAACCGAAGGAGGAATCGAACTCGAGACCTCCGGCGCAAAAGACCGAGCCCTAACCGTCTAGACTAGACAGCGGCTCTTAAAATGCCAGACATTTTAAACTCATAAGGCGCCTAAGAAACTTTGAATCGATTTTTCTCTGAATTTTCCGAGTAGTGCGTCCTACTACTTTAACCACGTGAGGTGCTAAGGGTCCTCTTTAACCACAAAAAAATTCGGCCAAATCCCCGACCCCACGGTCGTCTCGTCTCCTTGTCAGGCAACAGCAGAGACACACGTCTCAACTGCGCGCGCAGTTGAGACGTGTGCCTCAATTGCGTCAGTTGGATCGTTGGCCATGCGTGGCAGTTCGATCGTCGGCCGCGCTCTATAAAAAGTTGTTTCAAAAATGGCTTGCGCGGCAAATTAACAGATTTGCCGTGGACGAACATGACGCGCGCAGCAGCCGCGCGAAGTCAATACGCAGCTTAACATACGCTTATTCGTCCGATAACCGGACGGCTAGCCGCAGCGTTTAAAGATTGGACCGATGCCTTTCCAAGAGAATGTACCCCATAGCATAATGCCACCTTCACCGTGTTTCACAGTTGGTGTTTGATATCGCGAATCATTTCTAGTTCTTTTTGATTGTCGAACGTACCTTCACCCATCATTTCCAATCAAACTAATTTTAGTTTCGTCTGAGAACAGCACTTTTTTCCATTCTTCAACAGTCCAGCTCTGGTATTTTTACGCGAATTCTAATCTGGCCTTCTTATTTTTTACTGATGACCGGTTTTTTCACTGTACAAAGTCCCACTTCTGTCAGTCTACGTGAAACAGTACGTTAGCTAATGTCAGCCAAATTCTCTTCGCGGAATTCACGTGCGATCCCATGTAGGGTGATCGGTAGTGGCCAACGATTGGCCGATGCTCGACGCCAAGCTTACCAACATTGGTCCAACATTGGTGCCAGCTTGGCCCGATCATCGACCGAGCCTCGGATGATAAGAGCGGCCCGATATTCGCAATCAATATTGGCCCTAGAATGGCTTATGAGAATCGGCCGAGCATCGCGTAGGAGTTCATTCGAGAATCGGCCAACAATAAGTCCCCGTCAAGATCGCTTGCATTGGCACTCGAGTTTGGCCCGATTTTCGACCAAGTCTTGGCGGATAATTGTGACCCGATGTAGATCACCAAAATTGGTCCTGCACTGCGAAAAAAAATTATTACTTTTGTATTGTAATTCGTCATTCCCTGGTCTTTCGAAACGATTAGTTCGAAGAAATATTTCACCCATATGGGACTCGAACCTTGAACCTACCTACTCATAGCCAAGCACGCTGCCCCTGTGCTACCAAGTGCTTGTAACATTTGAATCGCACATATGCCATAAGAGACCAAATGAATTCTCATCATTATTTGTATCACATAAACTATATCAATCAGTTAATATCATTGTAATAATTAGAGAGTGTCATCGAATTACATGTTATAGAATTTTCAAACCTAACCTATATATATATATATATATATATATATATATATATATATATATATATATATATATATTTGAATAAATCAATATATTAAAAATGAATAATTCCAATAATGGAATGCAATAGGAAAAATTTCATTTCACGAAAAATCTAGTTAATTCAAATAAAAAATAAATGAATAAACGCGGTTAGTTAATATTAATAGAATTTTTCTGTCAGTGTAGGATGGTTCATTAAAATCGGCAGAGTATCGCGTATGAGCTCGTTTGAGAATCGGCCAACAATGAGTGCATTGATTTGGTAGTATATTGGTTAAGAATAATGTCCAATGGACTCGTAAAAAGTATTTATTTCGTCTCTCAATGGCTTCGACGCGAAACAATGAATCGTCAATATACGAATTGCGGTTCGATGATACGTTACTTGGCCGAACATTGGCCTCGTATCGGCAAAAACATGATTGGCGAATCTATACTTTGCCAAACATCGACCTCGTATCGATAAGCCAATGGTTAGACAGCCTATATTTGGCCAAACATTGGCCTCGTATTGGCAAACCAATGATTGGCGAGTCTATACTTCGTCAAACATCGGCCTCATATCGATAAACCAATAATCAACGAGTCTATACTTAGCCGAACATTGGCCTCGTATTGGCAAACCAATGATTGGCCAGTCTATACTTCGCCAAACATCGGTCTCGTATCGACAAGCCAATGATTAGCGAGTCTATGTTTGGCCGAACATTGGCCGCGTATCGGAAAACCAATGATTGGCGAGTCTATACTTCACCAAACATCGGCCTCGTATCGACAAGCCAATGATTGGCGAGTCCATATTTGGCCGAACATCGGCCTCGTATCAACAAACCAATGTTGGCTAGTCAATACTCAGCCGAGCATTGGCGTACAATTGGATAATCGATCATCGCCCCGCCAACATTGGTCCAAGTATTGGCCGTTACGGTTCGATTGGCGAAACCTACATGGGATGATTGCAGCATTCTTTTTTACGTCTGCGGCAACGTTTGTTTTGATCACTTTATCGACACGATTAGTTGTTTTCCTAGGTCTCGCAGGACAGTCTTTATCTTCTAGAGTATCTGTAGACTTGAATTTTATTATTATATCGTTAACAGTCGATTTTTCAATCGCCAAAATTTCAGCTATTTTACGTGAAACTTTTCCTTCGTTGTACAACTTGATAACTACGTATATCTAAAGACGTTTCGACATCTTGACTGAGTGTTACTGATCGTACAATACAAAAGGAACAGAGCGCTCAATGCTTACATGATTTCGCGACTGATAACGTAAACAAAGCGAAGCGAATTATATCTTTTTGGAATTTGGCCAGACGTTTATGAAGTAGCAAAACGTGTTATTTTTCTTACAAATAATTGTTAATCGTTATGAACAATTTTTGAATAACATATTTTGATTTCATAATAAAAGAACTTTACGATGATATATTTGTGTTTCCATTTTGCATCCTTTAAACGTAACTTAATCATAAAATTATCTTTATCCCGACACATTTGCATGCAACTGTATATGTTTCAACTGTTTATTTCGCATACTTGACGGATAGTTCCATATTCATTAAAACGGAAAACAATTAATGTTGCAAGTGAAATTCCCGATCATGTGTTCTATCAGCGTATACATTGAAAAATATTTTGAAATCCAAATAAACTTGAACGATTCCATGATTACAATCCAACATTTTGAATAACGTTTTATTTATCACTGGTGCAATTTGACTTTGCATGCACACAAATAAGATTGAGACTGGAAATAAGAAAAGAATGTGAAGCATAGGAACGAGGCAGAAGAAAATGGAAACAAGAATTTAACCCTCATCAGATAAGGGTATTTTCGACCGCCGTTAAGGATAATGGTGGGTCACTCGTCCTTTCCGATAATTTTGCAATACTTAAAGTGCTGCAAAAAATCTGGAAAAATTCCTGGACCTTGTTGAGACCCTTTACTCGATAATTATAATTTATCCGACCAGAAAAAATTAATTTTTAATAACAATTTCATGCAAAATCTGGAGGCATGCAAGCATTTTTCAGGGTATTGTTTAAAAAATCATATCTCCTAGGTTTTTTAAGATAAATTAAAAAATCCAACGGCGTTTTTTCATTGAAAAGATTTATTAAAAAAAAATATATAATAAATTTCGCGGGCCAAAATCGGACTCTTATTTTTTCATCTGAAAAATGCTTATTTTTTCTCTGGGATATAGGAGGGTTATCGAGGAAAGGAGCATTAAAAAAAAATTCTCTCAAAATTTTGTTTTTTCATACATTTTATTTGAAAATATATAAAAAATGAATGCAATAAACTTTTTTACTTGCATTCCGCGCAAATAAAAGATCGATGATCTTCGCAAATCGCTCGTCCACATCCTATACAGCACATAAATGTTTTCTTATCCTTTCCGACAGGACAGAAATAACATCTTTTACGTTTTTTCATTCGATCATTCGCTGGTTGTGGATTATCGTCCCCAAGGATTATCGATATTGACGCCCGTAAATTTCGCGGAAGGCTCGATGTCATTTTCCGTATTTCTAAATGAGGCCGCGTTAATTCCAATACTAATTTTTTAAGAAATTCGATCCTGGTCATGTTGGCATTTGCGGTTATAAAATTATGCAAAATAATTGCATTTATTCCTGATTGATCCAGCATTCCGAAAAAAACGCGCACCAGCCATCTGAGCGTTTTCCTAGTGGTAGTGTATGAGGACACCATTTTATCGAAAATGTCGACTCCCCCTTTCGTTGAATTATAAAATTCTATGATCTCCGGTTTACCAGACTCTCCGCTTATTCCTTTTCGATGGACGGTGGATAACAACAAGACGACTTTATTCCTTTTTGGACAGAAAGATACAAGAGTAAGTCGCTTGTTGTTTTGATAGGCATAACGCGATACTCCGGCTAATGCGGGTGCCACGAATGATTTCGGAATTTCTCTTTTGTTTTTGCGGATCGTTCCAACGGCTTCCAGACCATATTCATTATGTAATTTTTCGCAAATGTTCACCGTAGTAAACCATTGTCGAAAGTTATAACTCGATTCGTGTGATGAATTGGCTCGGTTAAAACGCGAACATAGTATTCCGGCACTTTTTCGTTTCTTTCGGTAACAACTCTCCCGGCGTAAGGAATCGCGTTGTACATATACGCTGTCTTGGCGTCGTTCATAGAAATAATTTTTATGCCGTACTTCGCGGGTTTCGATTTTATATAAACACGTGCACCGTAATTACCGCGAAAACCGAGTAATTGTTCATCGATAGTCAAGTTATTCGACGGATAATAATGGGTCCGGCATTTTCCAATAAACATTTCCCAAATTTCCCGGATCGGAGCAAACAAATCCGTCTGGCGCCTTTCGGCTCTCGTCTCTCGATCATCAAACCGAATAAACCTGGCAATAAATTTGAAACGCTCACGGCTCATTATGGTCGCGAAAAATGACGTACCGAAATCCGACGACCACAGTTCCAGTATGCTCATTTTAGATTCATGTTGTAAACCGGCGAAATATAATAATCCGATGAACGCTTTCAATTGTATTATATCTATTTCACGGAATGTCGAATTGTTCTTACGTTCATCGGATTCTTGAGTATTCAGGTAATCCCGGATTCTTTCATTCGTATGACTCACGATGATATTGAGTATTTCGTCCGTTATTAGTAAACCCCAGGCGTCTATTGGGCTCCGAATATTCATCGCGCTCGCCGTTGGCGTTGGAAAATGCATTTGAATTGGCATCGATCTTTGTCCACGAGTTTCTGGAGGATTCTTCGACCACTTGTAGCCATTTTTTCCTTTTATATATTTTCTCGCACGTGTTCCGCTCGGTTCTTGCTCCGATTCAGATTCTTCTTCCGAATCTTCGGAATTAAAATCGAATTCGTCGCATTCCTCTTCAGAACTGATGACGTTATCCTCCTCTATGTTGTCCTCTTCTTCAGTGCCCTCCTCTTCGATATAATCAACAGGCTTCCGCTGCCGGAGCTCGCGCAATACTTCCGTCGATGTACACGTTGCCATTTCACTAAAAAAAAATCGTAAAAATAATTTATGTGTTATTCTTAGTCAAATAAACAAATTTTTAACGAAAAAAAAAACAAAAAAATTAAAATGCCATTTTACTTACGTTTCAGATAAAGGTGGGTCACTCGTGCTCTTCGAAAATTTCACTTTGTCGCCGTATCTAGGAAGACTGAAGGAAAAACCTGGGGCTCGGCCCTTAAGTTACCCTCTCTTCAAACTTTTTTCCACCCCACATTCCAAATTTTTACCTGGGTGGGGATCCGTGAAATCACGATAGGAAATTTCCGTGAAGTCACGAGTGACCCACCTTTATCCGATGAGGGTTAAAAAAAGAGACACGGATGATAATGTTTGCATTTTTTCTAAACCCCCCGACTGAAAAGAACGACCAATTATTCATATGATTACTAGGTGCGCAACTAAGTTTCCGGGTTTTTTTGGCAATAAAAAATAGAAAATTTCAAGGCAAATACAAAAAGTGGTTCATTCGAAGTATTGTCCCTCGCTATTTACACATTTTTGCCATCTCTCTGGAAATATATAAATACCGCGACGATAAAAAGACGCGTCTTTGGACTGAAACCAATCGTCCAACCAATTTTGTACTGCATCGTAATTGGCCAAGTGTAGCCCACCCAAGCCATGCGCCATCGGCCGGAACAAGTGATAGTCTAAAGGGGGCAGGTCTGGAGAATACGGCACGGAGCGGTGTCGTCCTGCAATATCACACGTTCGTGTCTTGTGTCCCATTCTGGCCGTTTTTCGAGATATGCGTGGTTTAAATTGATTAGTTGTTGTCGGTAGCGATGCCCATTGACAGTTTCGCCCGGTTTCAGCAGGTCATAGTACACGATTCCTTTCTGGTCCCACCAAACGCAGAGCATTGTCTTTTTTCCGAAGCGATTCGGCCGTGTCGTCGATGTTGACGCTTCGCCAAGTGAAAGCCACGATTATCTGCTTTTGGGATTCTCGAAATATATCCATTTTTCATCGCCAGTAACAATTCGATGCAGGAAACTCTTTCTGTTCTACCGCAAAAGCGAAATTTCGGAAGTGGCTCTTCGATTTTCCATTTGTCTCTCAGTCAACTCATGCGGCACCCACTTTCCTTTCTTATGAATTTTTCCCATGGTGTGCAAACGTTTCGAAATACATTGCCGATTCACATTTAATGCCTCGGCAAGTTGATCTTCTGTTTGAGTGTCATCTTCGTCCAATAACGCTTGCAGATCGGCTTCCGCAAATGTTTGCGGTATTCCCTAGCGCTCCTTGTCCCCAGTCTCGAATTCGCCACTTCTGAACCGCTTGAACCAATCTTCACACGTTGCTTTTGATAGTATATGTTCGCCGTAGACCTCCTCAAGTAACCGACGTGCTTTAGCTGCTGTTTTTTTAGGTTGAAGCAGAAAAGCAATGCTTCCCGCAAATGCTGTTGATTTGGCACAAAGTTTGATATCTTCGAGGTTAGAAAAAAGGTCGTTGTGTTGCGATATTGGTTTATATTGCGACTGGGTATTCTTAACAGATGTCCAAGCTATAAAGACATCCAATTTTAGATGTGTCACTAGCGCCATCCATATGTGAAACCCGGAAACTCAGTTGCGCACCTAGTATGAAGCAAATAAAAAACCAATAAATTGTGAAAACCAGACAATTGCCATCGAAACAGGCAAAATCAGTCAAGTGGCAATTTTGAAATCTTCACCTTTGACAAATCCCACCTAATCAAAATCGTTAACTACACTGCTGACACGATATCAATTGTTACGCTCATCATTCTTTTTCGTGATATCGTCGATTGAAATTTACGGTGTTCGCAACTCCGAATAATCGTGAAAAGAACAAAAGGTGACGCATCATTTCAAAAGGTAAGCTAGATACGCCAGGGAAATTGGAAAAGATTGTTTGGGGACTCGGATCAAGGAATTCATACGAGGATTACCTAAAGCTGATGGCACGCAAAGGAAAGCGGCTGAACTGCCGAGAGAGCCGTCAAGAAACGAAAGCTAGATCGGAGGATGAGAATTGAGAAGCAATCAATCGAAGCGGTTTGACAGGTTGTTGGTTATGTATCGGAGGCACAAATCGGACTTGACGACAAGTGCCTTGCTGCATCGTCGTCATCGTGAGTTAACCGTTCCACGCGTCGCTGAACGTCTCACTCAATCTATATTTATTTCGCTTCTCTCATTCCATGGACCATTTTAATGTTATACCTACGGGTAGATGGAAAGGCCACGTGCGTGGCAGCCAACTATCACCAATCTCGCTCGTGATGCCTATGCAACACTGTGAGACATCAACCCGAGCTGGACAACGAAAAAAAAAAGTTTAAAAACGAGATTTCATGGGCAAGTTCGAATTTGAGTAAGGTAGGCGGTTATCTGTTTTAACTTGCTCCGCAGGAAAATTTTCATCAACGTAAAGAACATTTTCAAACTTTTTTTATTTTCTGATACCGTTTGTACAATCGAAATCGTGTAAATTTTAATTTTAAGCCCCTATCATCATCAGTGCAATTCCCTCTTCTTCCTTCAATTTCCAAACAAAAGTAAAGCACGTCCCTGCATTTGATAAAACTATCCTCGCCGAATTCAAGACGTGGTTGCACAACTAAAACCCGCGCAAGATCGCGCAACGTCGAATGAAAGAAAAGATAAAAGGTAAAGAAAGTAAGTAAAGCGGTAGAGATTAGAGACTTGGTTCCGTAAGCGCCGGCCCAACAAGCGAATTTAGTCCGCCAGTATATATTATGCTGTTTCACGGGTGGTTAAGTCCATGAAAGTAGCTTACGGATGGTTGGGGCGGGAAGGGGGGGGGGGGAGAAGATAGACACGAGGGCAGTAAGAGGCTCTTGATCGTATAAGAATGGGAAGGCATCGCAAAAGAGAACAGGACGAACGAAGCTAAGAAAACGGTAAAAACTTGAACCGGATGGAAAAAGCACGTTTATGCGTTCATATCTATGTGGGTGTGGGTGTATACATGTATAGATGACATTAAAGGAAGAGAGTCGGGCAGTTCGGAAGCTGAATAGATGAGAGACATCTTAGGCTTCCTTTGATACCGCTTCCACTTCATTCCAAA
>OY723396.1:6363948-6406064 GCA_963210295.1 Ophion ellenae | reverse complement strand
CCGTTAATAGGCTGCATGGAGGGTCGGGAGGGTCTCCGTGGTGCCTGCAGTAGGTTAAATTGAGGGTCTAGAGGGCCTGGAGTGTGCCTAAAGGGGTCAGTAGGTTCTGCGAGAGCGCTCGAAGTAGGCCCACCTGGGGTTTCGCAAGTTTAGTTCCTACTTCCGTAGATTTTGATTTACAAAAAAATTCAAAAAAAAAATTCAGTTAGACCATCTGTATAGTTTCTATATGACTGTAATTCATATGAAGAAAAATCAGATTTAAGGTAGTATGAGCGCGCAATTTGATTTCTATAGATTTTATTCAAATTTTAACCAGACATTGTTCATATAATTATGCATGTTTGAGTTAAATTTCAGAACATTCGACTCTTTAGATTGGGAGATAATGGGTTTTAAAATTGCAACTTTGAACACTGCAGGGTATGCATTGAAATTTAGACAGAATCATTTTCTGTAAAAAATATTTGTCTTCTATAATAAACAGACACATAGCAACACCGCAGAACAGTATTGTTCAATATTTCGAGAAAAAAATAATTGTCGAGTTCCTGAAGTTAAACATTTTGTCATAAAAATACATTTGCATTATAAATATTAATATTTTATATTGTTTATGTTATCTCCATTAACAAATAAAAGTGTTGGTTCATTCATAACTAATTAAAAACTTTGTTCGATTAAAAATTACTTCCAAATAAAAGTGTGTTGCAGTATTATTCTAAATTTGCCGCGCAAACTCACGTCATCGGATACGTGGAACGATGCGGTGTTGCGATATGTCTTCTTATTATAGGGGACAAACATTTTTAGGGAAAATTATTCTGTCTGAATTTCAATGCAGACGCTGCTGTGTTGAAAATTACAATTTTTAAACCCATTATCTCCCAATCTAAATAGTCGACCGATCTGAAATTTCACTTCAACATGCATAATGATATGAACAATGTCTGGTTAAAATTTGAACAAAATCTATAGAAATCAAAATTGCGCGCTCGTACTACCTAAAGAGAATGGCACGCATTTAGCAAAAAATTAACATTTCGCGCACGATTTCTCTAAAACTTTCATTAAAAAAGTCGTTTTTCAAATAATTTTCTATAAACAATTCTCGTCAAGTAGAAGGTAGCAATATTATCAATATTACTACCAAGTTTCAACTCAATCGGCTTAATAGTTTTTTGAATAATCCTGCATGCCAATTTCAAAAATGCAGTTATTGGAAAAAGGGGTTTGAAGTTTACGCCCGGTCTAGATCCGAACGGCGAGGCACAGCATTAAGGCGGGATATACATTTACAACTATACAAATATCGGTTTCTTTTTTTCTTCTTCAAACAATAGAACTATATATGTAGAATATTTTCCCAAGGTTTCAAAGCGAAATTCGAAAAACTACAATCGTTACAAGCCCGTCGACGCTGTGCCTCACCGCTCAGATTCGGAGCGGGCGTGAACTTCAAGCGCGTTTTTCTCAAAACTACATTATTGTAATAGGCGTGCAGAATTACTCAAAAACTATTAAGTCGATTGAGTTGGAACATGGTAGAAATATCGATAATATTGGTACTTTCTACTTGACGACAATTGTTTTTGAAAAATTGAAAAAAACCTACCTTTTTGATCCACATTATACCGAAATGTTGCGTGAAATGTTAATTTTTTTGTACATGCGTACCATTTTCTTAAATTTGCATTTTGTTCATTTTAATTACCCGCGACATAGAACTATACATGTCCTAGGTGAAAAAATGTTTGATTTTTTTTTGCAAATCAAAGTACGAGAAGCTAGACTGCACGCCGATTCGCAACTTCCGCGGCGACCTTGCTGTAATACTCTGTCACAGCTCCGTCATTTTGATGATGAATTAATAAAAAAAATGTTTTATATACTTAAATATACTATTAAAGAATACCTAAAGTTTGATAATTGTAGAATAAGTATTTCTTAGTTTAAAAATCCCTCAATATTGCTTATTTTTTTCCTGTCTGAATGTATATCCCGCCTTAACGGGCTGTAACGTTTGAAGTTTTTCGAATTTCGCTTTGAAACTTCTGGAAAAGATTCTACATAAATAGGTCTATCGTTTAAAGAAAAAAAAAAGAAATCGATTTTTTGATCGCTGTAAATGTATTCCCGCCTTGAAGGTGTTTTTGTTTTACATAATGGAACATGAAAAGTAGATTTGGATGTTGATATTATAAAATAAAAATAAATGCTGGGATCCAAAATTTGATTTTCGTATGTATTCAATAATTAAGATAATACGCCGACTCATCCACACCCCTACATACTTACACACACGCGCGCGTGCGTATATATATAATATATATATATATATATATATATATATATATATATATATATATATATATACATATATACACACAAATTGTGAAATGTCTTTATTACTCTTCTCGTTCAATGTAACCATATATTCCGTTTCTTGATGCAAAAACCGCAAGTAGCTGATAGCACAATGGTTAGCGTACGTACATGCGGTGTAGAAGTAACTAGGTTAGGTACGTTCGAGGCCAGGTATTGACAATAAAATTCATTCGTAGGAATTGATTTCAGGACGACTAGAAATCATCAAGTATGGTAGTACACTCAATAGTATTGATTCAACTATCAACATATTTTAACCTTTAGTAGTCACATTTAGCTAGAATCACGTTATAGTCATACTGGGTCCATGGGACCCAGGCGTTTTTGATTGTCATAAATAATGAAATAATGCATTAAGCGACATGAAAAAAATAGTGAGGTATAATTTGAACCTTGTGTAATACAAGGATATTGGTTAGAAATCAAAACTTAAATTTTAAATATGTAAAAAAAATTATGCAAAAATACGTGAAAAATGACTTTTTTTACAAAAAATGTTTAACTCTTGTAATTATTGACAAAAAAATTAAAAAATGGTCTTCTAATCTGGAAACAATGTACTTTGAAATAGACATAGCGGTTTCTGTGGACTTTTCAAAAAGTACATTTATTTCATCCAACGCAGGTGCGATTTAGAAGCGAAAGAATGAAACGCTTACGCATATAAAAAAATGTATGTTTTATTGGAAAAAAAAGTTGTACGGCATCAAAATAATTTGTTTGGGTCCCGTGGACCCAGTGTGACTATTAAGAGTTAAACATGTTGAAATTGGCGACAAGCGTTTACACGCCTAAAGTGTATCCAAACACCACACGTTTAACTTGCTAGAACACCCTTGAAGCGTGTTGAAAGAACAAGCGTAAAATGTATCCTTACAACATCAACACACAAGTTACCGTGTTGAACAGAGCGACAAGATTGCACACGCGAAACGTGTTTACACAACGGGCTTATTTTTACAGTGTGGCGGGTTTTTTTGTTGTTGTGGAAAACGCATTAAAATCGCATAGGAATTTTTATGGTTCGTCATTGGCTACGAATTATAATATTTAGGCGAAATTGTGAACATTGTTAAAAAATTATGTTAGACTTATAAAGTTTCGGGTTCATTGGACAAATAACTTGGTTGAGTGGTTACGAAGCTCGGAAGAAGAACTGTGCCCATTAGCTCAGTCAGAATAGAGGTTCGCTATGAACATTTTCGAATACGCCAATTTAAATATTTAACGCGTGAAGCCACTGGAGAATTTTCGAATTTTCCGAAACGAAAAGAATCAGAACAATATTAATTTGGAAAAGACAAATGTTTGGTGCTGGCATTGCAGATCAAAGGTAAGTCGAAAATGTCTGTTGCCAAATGTTCAAACATTAAACGCATTTTTCTCAGAACAAAGTCACTTGAAATGTTAAACGTATTTTCTTATACGTGTTCCAGGGAACTGCATACGTAATTTGCGATTAATTATTCACTTATTGGTTTGTAAGCAATAACTCACGTGATTCTTTGATCAAAATTGAAAGTTTCCATTTAAATGTGCACTCCCTTTCTAAACAAAAGGTATTTTCTAATTTCCTTTCGCAGTACCATAGCTTTTTGTATAGATATCAAAGATTTTTTTTTGTTGTAAGTTGAAAACTCCAGGAGAAATATTCATGGCTGCGGAACACTTTGCACTTCACGGTATTCTGCGGTCTTGGACTCTGACGCCACCATTTTCAATTGAAAAATTACAAAAAATATTGTTGTACACTTAAAACTATGTATAATAAAGTTTTCCAATTCAATTTTTCACTGATTTTATTGTGTGTTTTTAAAATTCTTAAAAATAGCGTCCTTTCTAAGAACTAGAGTGGCTTTAGTCCTTAACGGATAGCACTGAGATAAAGAATAAATGTAAATATGCATGAAATTACTGGATTTGAAATCTAAAAAAAAGAGAATGTTCGTTGACTGGAAGAAGAAATTTGGCACGCGAACCCAGATCGGAAGATAACAACACTGTCGGTGCGATTTCACGATCTACTGCAAATTTGCAAATGATACTTTATCCTTGCACGATCTTACACACTTCTCTGTGCGTTTCGGGTAGTTGTTCTCACATAACGACTCAGCACAGCTAATTAATCAGTCGCCGCGAATAAATCCCTGGACCATCCCTGTCCCAGCCACAGGATCTTGGGAGTGCACATCAGGGTCGTTAGACCCATCTTTATGAAATTTCCAGTGATTACACGCAAAACGGTTAACGAACTCCGAGTAGATTACTTTGCGAAGCGTGTCGCATAGTAGCTCAACCCAGGCAACAATATATGTGGTATTATTGTAAGCAAGACAATTTAGCTATTGTGAATAGCGATGGACAAAACGAGAGAGTGGCTATCATGAATCGCAGAAGCAGGGCTGCGCGTCGAATTGATGACGATTACCGTAGCATGTTGCCAGAAAGAGACAGTCAAGCCGGAACTATTAGCTACGATGCTTTCATGCATGTTGCCAAAATCGATCTTTCTGGTCCACGCTCCAGACTGATCCTACATGTGTACATATGCGAACGTCCATACTTGAGGAAGGCTGAATACAAGTAAGTACCCTCGATTATAACGTCACGTTTATTCATCGCACAGAGTGTACATCGCGCACTCGTTGCATTTTTGTCCCTCCAACGCATCCACCAGTAGTGTCCAAAGTCTTCATCGAGTCTCACGAACAGCTAGCAAGGAACACTCTTTGATGACTTCTTCCGGAAGGAAACTAGTCCCGGAATCGATGAGAGTCAGTGTCCGATTGGGCGACCAAGATAATAAAAGATCATCGTCCTTTGAACTCTGGAAAATTCTGCGAATTGCAAAACTAAGGAGCTGGTTCAAATTTGCCACTGAACCGTTCGAGCACTTCCGCGCCCTATTGGATCGTATATTCGACAAGGAAAAGTCAATGCGGAAGATGACAGTTAGCTTTGGAGACCATCTGGAAAGAGTAATTTTTTCCTGTTTATGGGCAAGTCTCAATTCTGCGATCAACAAAGGATTTTCCATAGTTGGAGGCAGAAAAGTTGAGAGTCTGAGAGGGCGGTGATGCTTGTCAACAAAAAGAAAACTTGACGCCGGAGATCACACACACACACACACACACACACACACACACACACACACACACACACACACACACACACACACACACACACACACACACACACACACACACACACACACACACACACACACACACACACACACACACACACACACACACACACACACACACACACACACACACACACACACGCACACGCACACGCACACGCACACGCACACGCACACGCACACGCGCACGCGCACGCACATGCACACGCACACGCACACGCACACGCACACGCACACACACACACACACACACACACACACACACACACACACACACACACACACACACACACACACACACACACGTACACACGAACGGAAACTTCTACACGATAAATCTTCTTCCTGCGTCTCGAAGATGGCAAAATGGATCGAACGAACAAAGGCACCTCAAAAATGTAATGTGATTAAATTTTGCTAGATCTCGATCTTTAATTTTTGCTTTACGAATTTCACGTGCAAATCCTGCCGCCTTCGCCGTTTCCTCTCATCGATCATGATATTTTATGCGAACGCGTATATGAACGAGATGTTACATCGTCGTGGTACGATGATATAAATAGCTTCTGCAGCTTTTATCGGGACTGCGGGAATGGCACTGAGAGAGGGACAGGCAGGGGGCTCATTTCATCGGCAACGACAAATAGTCAAAGTTTTAAGTGCATTTTCTATAGAAATCAATCCGGCGTAAATATTTCCACCAAGTTCCACAGTCGCGCCAAGTTTTTAAAGGGTGAAAGAACGTGGAAACGAAAGGGATAGGACGGACCGTGTATACGCGCGACTCGATTCCATACAGAGGAAAATCGGCAATGGTCATAAAATACGTGTGCGACGATGCGTTTACGAACTCACTCCGTATGGGTGGGGCGCGCCACCGAAGGAAAAGGCATAAAAGTAGACGGTAAACAATATTTGCAAAATAAAAAAAATTAACAAGGCCAATATCTGCCTCGGCACTTTCGCGTTTGTTTGACCATTTTAGTTGTTTTCTGTATTTATTTTAAACTTGATTTATTTAGAAAACTATAATTATTCATTGAAACTTAACCGATGTGCTGGTTTAGTGGTTAGCGTGCTTGCCTCTGAAATCAGCACATCGGGAGGTCGCGGGTTCGAATCGCCGTCTCGTAGTTTCGGAGAAAAATAAAAGCACCAGCGTGACGTAGCTCCAGTTCTACACGGGTGTTTCGCACACGGACCGGTACGTGTGTGTGTCGTGTGAGTACGACTGTAGCCTGTGAGTTATTTCTCGACGAAACGCGACTAGCTCCGAGACTGGGAAGCGAACTCGGGACCAGCTGTATTGGTATAGGTTTTCCGCAGTTTCCCTATACCGATGGCAGAAATGTCATAGTGAATGCGATACAGAGGGGGAAGTTGGCTGTGGCCGCAAGGTGGCGATATAAACTGGAATATGGGAAATATACCAAGGGGGAAGAATCTTGTACAGATGGAAGTTTAAAAAAATACGTTGAAACTTGACTTATTTATTTTATTAATCATGCTAAACTTTATTTATTCATCAAACTATAAATTATAATTTTAGTTAGATCTCAAACTATATTGAATTATTAGTTCAAACATTTAGTTACTTATTTTAGTAAAACTTACATTCTTATACAATGAATTAAACATCGTTAAGACGTCTTGAAACATTTTGAAATGTTTTACTATTAAACTGAAAGTCCTTTTTTATTCTTCATTTCAGATGGCCTTGCCTGACTCATTTACACAGATTGGCCATGCACCAAGGGTGGCACTTTGTTTAAATCACAATAACTTGATTATTTTTTAATATCTTTCTATCGAAAAAAAGCTTGGCACGCCCATGTAATAATTATGTGTAAAATACCAACCTTGTAATTCCAATACTCTCATCAAAAAAATATATTGAAAATCGACCTAGTTTTTTTGTAATGTTTCTTCGTAATTATTTGTCATCGGCAATCTATCGATTAAAGTTAATCCGATCGAAATTTCGTCTCACGAATAGTTTCGAACAGACGAAGTCTAAGCGTTCGAAAAAAGCGTGGAAAATCTTCAACTTCACTATTTATTCTTTTCTCGCCATATTGAGCCAACGCTTCTCTCAACTTCTTCAAATAATAGTGAATAAGTAAGAGTGTGCATAGCGCGGCTGATCAAGAGTTCACTTCGGAGAAGCGAGTAAAAGACGAATTAAAAGGTGACGGTTTGAAGTGGTTCGCGTCAGGTGGTGCCTTCCCGATCTCTCGTTAATCTCACAGTTCACGAGCCAACAGAAAGGAAAGAAGCTCTCATCTATCCCACGGGATCCGGGGCACAGAGTAAAAACCATGTAGCTCAATTAGCGTCAAAATTCTTCGACTTCCGGGGAACGCGTCTGCTACCCGGCTGTCGAAGCACTCCGAGAAATTATTCTTTGGGGGATAGAAATTTGTCCAGGAAAAAAAGTAAATTTTACTTCAAATGGATAGATCCATTTTCGCTTATTTTCTTTTTTTTTTCCAAAGAAAAGTATAAAATGTTCCTCACGGAGAGCCGAGATCTGGCACATCGGCAAACTGTGCGTCATTTGTAAATATAAATGGTTGATTTTTGTTCCTATGAGGCAACTGCGAGAGAAGGAATTCCGCACCTCTAATTATCCCGAAGACCCAAGAAAACGGCTCTCCACTGAGCAGCGGTGAGCGCGCTCAACTACTTTCTCACGTCAGGGAGCGTGACGTATAACTATTTCTATTTCTACAGATACACGCAAGCACCCACACTCACATACATGGCATTCCACGCCAATGAGACCAACGTTCCATCTTCACCCCCTTGGGTTCGATTCCCTATCATTATATACATATATTATTCAAAAGAATACCCCCGATATTTTTCCAGAAAGTTCCCGCCTCCAACAGTATTACAAACGTTTATGAAACACCAGCCTTTATTTCTAAAATAAAACCCAATGTCAAGGACTTTAGAATGTTCTCAAGCCTCCCTTGTATCGGACATAAAGAAGGTTAAGCCATAGTCCACGGCGGTTCGCTCCTCATTTAACACCCACGTCTCGTTGCAAAGATCTTTCCACGGAGCCAAGCCTGGGCGCTTTTTTCAGAATCAACATGAAAACATCGTTGTTCGCGTAAGGAGTACAGTCCAGATGGCGAAGACTGGTCAATTCTCGCTGCAGGTCCTAAAGGTGACTCTTGTCGATTTACCGAACGTTTATTTCCCTTAAACCTGTCTTTTCCCTATCGCCATAGTCCGGTCTTTTGACTATCCTAGTCGTAAAGAGAAAAAGAAAAAAATTGCTAATCCCCTCAAAGTAAGGCTTTTCCGAGTCATTGGGGTACTTGCCGCGGGGATATAGCCGGCGTAACACCATAACTGCAGGTAGGTGGATGGCAACCGGGAATTCTCTAACCATTTTTACCTCCCTCTGCTGGATATAAGTATTGGCATAAAGCGATCTACGACGATGAGAGGACAACAGGAAGACGTGCAAAGTGGCATGAAGACAGACTGGAACGGTTCTGGAGGTGCTCATATTGCGAACGACATCAAGTTCTCGCGTTTTGTCCTTAGATATTTTATAAACTGTAACGGGTTCAAAGTGTCTTTCGACGTACACATGGGCTTACACACCCACACATATGTTTGCCGTAACAAATAGTATATACGTGTAAGTAAAAACGGCTTATGTCCATATCGTCTCGTCTCCGGGCTCCTGTGGATTTTGATGACCAGCAAAACCGAGAGGAACCGCGCCGAGAGAGGCGTTAGAGCAAACAACGATACGAACTTTCTAACGCCTAAATGATGCCGGCATTGTGAAGCGGTCAAGGCACTTTTGGCATTCCCTCATGGAAGAATTGGAGGCTGTAAAAAAAAGAACATATCCAACAGAAAAGGCTGTCCTTTGTCTCCAGTGACTGCTCTGAGTCGTTCGTGATCCATATTCACATAGTTTTGCTCTCAACTATACCTGCGCTCATTGACCAATGGAACCGAAGACATTCCAAAAATGCTCTCCCTGATAGATTGCGTTTCGAGCAAACGACGAGGTACTCTCCATCGGCCTTTTCATACAGCAGAAGGCATAGTTCTTTTCTACAGTCGGTACGCGCGTTGCTAATAAGGTTTCCATTCCCAAACTTTAAATATAAAATGCTAAACTTTATCCGAAACTAGCCATTGGCAGCATAAGAAATCATTCCATTTTTCACATTTGTATTTTCAATATTCCGCATGCCCGAATCCCCTTCAACTTTTCATACAGCTCGAAGGCCCTGAGGGACTTATTGTGGGTGTGAGTCGGCATCGGAGAGAGTGGAAAACGGACCTCCGTTGTACGGAGAATCACACCACACGGAGCAAAGCATACCATGATTGGTCTCGAGGTGAGTGAAACAAGTGCGATGTATGTACGAAGGGAATGCTACCGCGAGGGCCTATGTATCGAAGCTCGTAAAACGAGAAGCCGAACGAGGGAGCAATGAGTCGCAACCGCGCCCCGGGGGCCCGAAGGGAAGAGGGATATTCTGCAATTCGCGAATGAATCAACAATCGGTGTAGTGCAGACGATAGAAGTCGAGAGTGAGTGCCCTCAGCAGCAATAAAAGTAATTTTATTATGAAGGAAACGGATTTTAAAGTAGTCGACTCTCGTACCTCGATATATGCCATGTATGCGTATACATTATTTTATGTAGTATTTTTAGGATGAGCGCGAAAATATTTCAAACATTGATTTTGTTGCGAATAAATCTCATTGGAGTGGTTACGATAATTTGATTAGGCGCAGCATTTATTTTCAATGAATTTCGTCAACTTCTTCATCTTTTTATTAATCTTCGCGGATTTTTTTGTTATCTCCATGAATAAGATCCTGTATTCTAATAGAATAATACGTATGATGAATGCATATTACAAATGCCACAATAAAGGCAAACGTGTGGAAAATACGCAAAGTTCAAAATAACTGCTGCTTGACACCAACTTTACTATAAGGACCTACCTCAGATGAGGTAGGTCCTTATAGTCGAATTTAATAGGAAATAGGTTGAATTTAATTTGAAAAATTCTAAAATAGCACACTGTAAAATGTTCGATTTTGCACCGAAAAAAACAACTTCAATAATAAGTTACCAGCAAATGGATGAATTTGAAGAAAAAGTTATGGTTTGGCCGAATTCGTAGTAATCCGGACGAATAGATTCATCGCCGCTCTCGCAACTAATTATTGAAGTTGTTTTTTCGGTGCAAAATCGAACATTTTACAGTTTGCTATTTTAAAATCTTTCAAATGTAATTCGACAAGAGCATGCGATCATACGAAAGTTTCGTTATTAGGTATGAAGTTTCATTATTAAAGTTTTTTTTTCAATTTCTCATTACAGATCGCCTTAGTTCACAGAACCGTCTACACCAATTGGCCATGCAGCAATACCGGTACTTTGTTTAAATAATAATAACTTTATTGTTTAACAATATTTCTTTACGATAATTTCTTTAGTGGAAAATATTGATCGGCAATGAAGTTATCATTATTTTATCGTGGATTATGATGATTATTATCGTAGGTGATGAAAATGCGCATTATATAGACGACAATAATTCTCATTATTGTAGTCAACTAATCAGGATTTGACGAATTTTACGATGGAACGTCATAAATCTTCTGTCGCGACCACTCGAGTGGATTAGATTCGATGCAAACGCAAAGTCTCAGTGGGATATTCGTAATTTCGGCATTCAGCTCTCAGAGGACTTTCACAAGTTTGTTCCGGAGCAAAGCCCGTGGGGCATCGCCCGTGCGGAAAACTGATAGGGCATCCCTAATAAAAATAAGGGCCTTTCAGGGCTTTCCTAGTGCTTTCCCTAGTAGGGATTTCCACAATGGGCCCAGCCTTGGCCATTATCGGGATAAACTTGTAGGGATTTCCACAATAGGCCCCGACTTGGCCATTATGGGGATAAACCTGTAGGGATTTCCACAAAAGGACCCGACTTGGCCATTATAGGGATAAACCTGTAGAGATTTCCAAAATAGGCCCAGACTTGGCCAGTATAGGGATAAACAAGTAGGGATCTCCACAATAGGCCCTGATCTGACTATTATAGCGATAAACCAGTATAAATAGCTTAGGCTACATGGTTGATGGTATTTCAATTATTCAAATCGATTATATACATCGATCAAATAATATTATCGAACGCAAATTGGGAAAAAGCGTAAGGGCATTAGCAAATAAAAAATCAACGAAGAACACAAATATGCAGACAACCATCAAACAGTATTTATTTATCAAATTAAAGAAACCTTTTACATAGATACAAACAATTACTCATGGTTTCACTCATACATGGAGAAATGCTAACGCATAAGTGTGAACAGTCCCAACCGGTTTTCTCGACATTTTTATAGAAACTAAGTTTCGCTCAATACTCATTATAGGGGAAATTATTTCTTCTGAAGACTTCGCTGATATTTCCCATTCATAAACATTATCTGACTGTGTAGGATAAGTAAATAAATTGGTCTTTGTTTTCCAGATCTTTCCCTCAATGGAAATAGATTCTGGTGATTCAGTAGACCCATATATTTTTTTTATTTCTACTACACATCCATTCCTTAGAATGGATTATTTTTTATATTAATTTTGTCATGGCAGTTTGTCATAAAGGCTCACATGCAAATACGCAATCACATTTCTACGCGTGCACACATACATAGACATGTACTCACTCCCACACCTATGCACGTGAACAATTACATAAAAACAAATACAGATATACCCTGACGAATTTAACATACACGTATATCCACTGATACGGATATTTTATGGCGCTGAAATGGTTATGATGAGGCGCCGTTGAGGCATTTTCAGGGCGCTAAAATGGTTTTGATGAGGCGCCATTGAGGCAACTTATAAGGCCCCGGTCGTTGCGCCTTTAATGGCCCTTGTTGACAAAGTGTGACCGGCCGCTAACGGCCCTCATGTGGTTTCCAGATGAGGGCCCGAATAAAGTTAGGGGAATATTATTGGGGCCCGATCACAGCCCCAACTCAATTTCCGCACGGGCGGTGACGAGACGGATATTGCACCCTTGAAGAGCGAAGGATGCGACAAGTGTTTCTCGGCTTTCTTCCCTTATATATAGATATGTATATATATGTGTGTGTGTGTGTGTGTGTGTGTGTGTGTGTGTGTGTGTGTGTGTGTGTGTATTCTTGGTAAAAGTAAGTACACTACTAGTGTAGAGACCAGAGGGATCGGGAGAATTCGTCATTGTTACTGGAACGGATGTCGGAATGGATATCGAGTCTGCAATTTACTGTTCCAGAAATCACTCATACAGAAATAAACGAAACTACACAGTACATCAATTTCTTTGTTTTTTTTTGTTTTAATCAAGGAAGAGAATTGTATATGAGAAATTTAATTCCATTAAAGTTTAATCATTTAAAAATTCCACTCAAAAACCTCACAAATGAAGAAAATCGGCAAAATTTCACTTTTCATATTATTTCCCGTTATAATCGCGAATCATGCCTTCTATGGTTGACAAATGAACAAAAATAAAATTGATAAAAATAATATACGAATAAAAAATAAATAAGGAAAGATTTGAAAAAAGTCCGATCAAATAAATAACCAAATAAAGATGATTAATAAATAAACTAAAGGTGTACTAGCCCCAATTATATTGAATAAATACGAACAAAGTATCCACATGGAAGCAAAAACGAGCATAAAAAACCGTTGCTACATTAGTGTTTTCTTTATATTTATTGAGGTCTCAAGTGATTCCTGAGTTGCAACGTATACGTTTGCGAGTTTTTCCGTATAACCCTCCCCAATCAAACCATTTCCTATCACTCCTTACCCACACTCCACTAATCTAACCTAAAATCTCGGTGCGTCCACAACCGTCTTAAGCTACACTATACCGCATTTGCCGAGGGTACGGGGAAACTGTGGGAAACCCGTACCGGTACAGATAGTCTCGGAGCCCGCGACACTAAACCTGTCATGATTGGTCTCCCAAAGTTCATATATATTATTCGTCATGTCATTCATAGGGGAACACAAAATGGCCCTGCTTGGGCCATGTTTGGGACCGGTCAGTGGTTAAAAAAGAAAAAAAATAATAATTTTTCTAGATTTCTTACATGTTAAGTCTCCCGTATTCTGATTGTTCCTCGAGACAGGGGAGGGGTAGGACTATTCGAAAAGGCAGTGCTGCCAGCCCCCCTGATGGGCCGTATCAATTGCTGCCGAGAGATAAGCGACACCTCGCACCCAGGTGTCTATCATCATCGACCTCCTCAAAAAACCAAAACTTATCTGAAAGATCATAAATTTTTGTATAAGAAAAACCACTACTGCCTTTTCCAAACAGTGGAGAAAATGGCGGCAGCAGCGTTTGAAAGTCGCCCGCCGCGCAACTGAATTTGGCGTTTCAATTCGGTTTTATCAGCAATCGCCCGGTTCTTTTTCATTTGTGTTATTGAAATGCGCCTGCCACTATCACGAACACTGCATTTTAGGTGTCGTTGATTGTTTAAACAAATGAAATCGCATATTTTATGTGATATTTTTCGATTTTCAGCCGCTTTCATTGTGTTTTTTAATACTTTCTTATGTCTTTCATTACATTGCAAAGTAAATTAGATTTCTTCGGTGAAAAAATATTAGGTGTCATTGTTTTAACGAATAAGATTCTATAAATTAGTCCAAGGTCGGGGATTTTTCAGTCGTTTTTTGGTCATTAATCATTTCTCGTGTCCCGTACGAATCTCTTCCGCTTTATATTTTTAAATAAACCTGAAACATGAAGGTTTTTTGGCTATATATTTTAAGCAGAAATCGAGTCTTCGACGCTACATTGTAAGACTCCGGCTGTGCTATTCAAAACGGTCAGAATAAAAAGGGTCTAGACGTAATACCTGCTCAGTGTCGTTTCAGAAGCCATCAGTAACGATCGTGTCGCTGTTTTTGAAATCTTATATGTGTCTAAAATGCGTTGTTTTATTTGCAAAAAATCTGGCGATGTTACGTAATTTACCGAGACTCACATTTTGGCTCACATTTTTTATACTCATACTTGCATTCGAAGGAAACAGCGCTTCCAGTTCTTCTTGGTATTTTTGTTTCAAAACAGAACAATTTCTGTAGCTCCCATAGTGATAATAAAAATTTACGCTATTCTCACGAGTTAATGATGAGTCGCCGTATTCGAAACGTTTCTTTTTCCGGTACGCGACAATAGTTAGACATTGGTCTAATGTACTCTCGGTAAATTTCGTACAATCGCTAGATTTTTTGCAAATAAAACAACGCATTTTAGACGGATGTAAGATTTCGAAAAAGGACAGTGACACGACCATTACTGATGGCCTCTGAAATGAGACTGAGCAGGTATAACGTCTAGACCCATTGGCCTCCGCGCCCTTTTTATTCTAACCGTTTTGAATAGCACAGCTGGAGTCTTACAATGTAGGGTCGAAGACTCGATTTCTGCTAAAAATATATAGCTAAAAAATCTTCATGTTTCAGGTAGCCTTTATTTACAAATATAAAGCGGCAGAGATTCGTACGGGACACGCGAAATGATAAATGATCAAAAAACGGCTGAAAAATCCCCTTTTTGAATAATTTACAGAATCTTATTCGTTAAAACAATGACATCTAATATTTTTTTATCGAAGGAAACTAATTTACTTTGAAATGTAACGAAAGACATAAGAAAGTATCAAAAAACACAATGAAAACGGCTGCAAAATCGATAAATATGCCATAAAATATGCGATTTCAATCGTTTAAACCATCAACGACATGTAAAATTGATTATTCGTGATAGTGGCAGGCGTATTTCAATAACACAAATCGAAAAGAACCGGGCGATTGCTGATAAAACCGAATTGAAACGCCAAATTCAGTTGCGCGGAGGGCGACTTTCAAACGCTGCTGCCGCCATTTTCTGCACTGTTCGGAAGAGGCAGCAGTGGTTTTTGTTGAACAAAAATTGATGATTTTTCAGATAAGCTTTGGTTTTTTGAGGACGTCGATGATGATAGACACCTGGGTGCGAGGTGTCGCGTATCTCTCGGCAGCAACTGATACGGCTCATCAGTGGGGCTGGTAGCACTGCCTTTTTGTATAGTCCTACCCCTCCCCTGTCTCGAAGAAAATCAGAATACGGGAGACTTAACATGTCAGAATCCTAGGAAAATCATTATTATTTTTTTTCAGCGTTGTCCGGTCCCAGACATGGCAGCAGTGCCATTTTGTGTTCCTCTATGAATCACATGACGAATTCGTCGTGTCATAATTATATGTATAAACATTGTATGTGTATGTATGGACATATGTATGAACAATCATTATATAATGAACATTATACGAATCATGTCAAAGTTCATAGCAATATGTATGAACTTTGGGAGACCTATCATGACAGGTTTAGTGTCGTGGGCTCCCCTACTAAGACGGCTCTATATTCTTCTGATTCTCTGGTGCACAGATTTGCACTCAAGTATCTACACCAAGGTATCAGAAGTATCAACCTTCCGCTCGCCGGATGATACACCAGCCGGTATACGGCTAAGCGTCACCGCTCCAAGTATTGGCCATGCAAAATGCTGCGCTTAACTCAAAGTACCGCCAAGAACCCCGACCGCCCATCCACTAGTGTCGGTCCGTTGCTATATTGTTGGTTTGTTCCAGCCGTACAGGGTCTTCCCATTTTCACGGGCCCCAATCTGCCTCAACTTCGTTCTACCTCCGGTTCCACATCCCCCCTCTGCCCTATTCCACTGCCCCTATATCCCCTCGACAACTGCTCCTACCTCCCATGCCACCCCCCACCTTGCGGCCGCAGCCGACTTCCCTCTCTGTATCGTATTTACCATGACATATCTGCCATGGGCATAGGGAAACTGCGGAAAACCGATATCGATACAGCCGGTCCCAAGTTCGCCTCCTAGCCGCGGAACGAGTCGTCTTTCGCCGAGAAATGTCGAAGAAAAAAAATTCACGTCAAAAGTGACGCGACTGGGATTCGAACCCGGGACCTACCGATCCGCTGGCCAGCACGCTAACCACTAATAGTACAGTCGTACCGTATATGGGAATCGGAAAAAATTAGAAGAAGGCTAGTTTTTTGACAGGTGATTTTGTACGTGCCACGGGTGTTAAAACCAAGTTTGCCTAAAAATAGGGGTGTAGGATTTTTTTTAGGGGTTGGGGGTGGATTAATTCCAAACTACAACCCCTACGAGGTCGGCGCCGGGAGACAAAATGTTCAGCAAAATCCGGGTTTCATTTTTGTCTATAGTGCCGAAGTCGTGGAAGTTCATTTTGGGGGTGAAAAAGTGGGGTGAAATTTTGAAATATCAGTTTTCATTCGATAACTCTTTAGGACAAATTCATACAATTTTTGTTCAAATGGAAACGTTGTAGCCCTTGAAAAGACGCATCGATCGAGTATTCGATCAACCCTCTCCAATAATATCTTCACCCCCAAAGGAATTGTTAAAGAATTAACAAAAAAAATGTTTATTGAATAACTCAAAAACCATCGATTTTTCGGGGATGGTTCAAATGTACGAAATATAGAAAATAATGTTCTCTATATTTTCGTTCCTATGGACCACCCTTGAATTTTGCATTTTCGAACCCCTCTCAGGGGTTGAAAATTCAAAATGAAATTCTAGGAAAACTGTTGACCGAAACTAAAGAGATACGAGTTTGGTGCTTGGGACAAAAATGTAGCTGAGGGTTCGAGCTACAAATTCTTCCACGGCGGCGAATTCGTGCGGTCGATAGTTTTCCCAGAATTTCATTTTGAATGTTCAACCCCCGAGAAGGGTTGGAAAATCAAAATTCAAGGGTGGTCCATAGCAACGAAAATATGGAGAAAATTATTCTCTACATTTCGTACATTTGAACCATACCTGAAAAACCGATTGTTTTTTAGTTATTCAATAAACAATTTATTTTTGTTTTTTAACCATTTTTTTGGGGGTGAAGATATTATCGGAGAGTGATGATCAAATACTCGATCGACGCGTCTTTTCAAGGGCTACAACATTCCCACTTGAAAAAAACAGTGTACGATTTTTTTAAAAAGAGTTATTGAATTAAAACTGATTTTTCAAAATTTCACCCCACGTTTTCACCTCCAAAATGAACTTCCACAACTTCGGCGCTGTGGATAAAACTAAAGCTCGGATTTTTCTGAACATTTTGTCTCACGGCGCCGACCTCGTAGGGGTTGTAGTTTGGCATTAATCCACCCCCTTCTCCCTTCATCCCCTAAAAAAGAACCCTACACCCCGATTTTTAGGCAAACTTGGATTTAGCACCCGCGGCACCTACAAAAACACCTGTCAAAAAACTATCCTTCTTCTAATTTTCTCCGATTTCGGGCTTTTTCAGCGACAGCACGACTGTACTATAAGCCCAATGCTCCGGGTCTATTGTTATATTATTTTTCCACCTAAATAGAAGTCCATAGCGGTGTGAGGTAGTAAGGTTAATGTCACCGAAAACAGCTAAACCCGATACGGTGGCGAAATTCACATAATTAAGCGCACATACAAACGGATCATTAGCCGACAAAAGCACCCCGAAGTTAACGGCGTTTCGTCTCGTGACTTTTGCACATGCGCATGAACGCATAAAGGGGAGACGTGAACATATGTATTCCTCTGATTATCAACATGCGGATGGTGAGAAGGGCGAGGGATCTCACCCGCCCGAAAGCCTCTTCGAAGCCCTCTCGTATCGCTTCAGGGTGACCAAGTCAAGGCCTCGGGTATATGACTTCGAAGTACCCACACACAAGAACGCACACATTACCCGTACGTGTATACGATATGTGGAGTACAGAATACGTAATACTCGTTTGCGGATGTGCAACCCCTCCGAGATTGTATTCTTGTTCGCAACCCACCCAAGACGCCCAAAGCCGAAACAAAAACGTGCTCTGTGGCCACTCGACGACCCACTTTCGAGTCTCGTTCCGCGGTCGCGTGTATTCTTCGCCTCGATTACCGAAAGGGACGAGGGTTTGCGTATATCGCGCGCGCCAATTCTTCCACGTTCTTGGCCCTTCGATCCGCTCTTTCGGTATACACTGTAATCCCCCGAAAAAAACTCAGAACTATCCGAAAAAAATGCGGTGCGCTTCTGGGCCGGGATTCGAACCCGGGACCTTTCGATTGCCGGTCGACTGCTCTGACCAACTGAGCTACGCCAGCCCGCTTACCTCACCTTTCTCGGATAGTCTCTATATGGTAACGCAACGTTACAAACCCCCCTGCCAGAGTCGATCCGGCTCTGGAGGGTCGACTCGAATTTTTGCCCAAACTAATCTCAACGCAATGGGAACTACGACAGACGCGGGGATTGTCTGAGGGACGGAAGGGGGAAGGGGTACTACAGACCGTCCTGGCCTGAGGGGAAGGGAGGGGCTAGCTCAATGAGACTCTTGCCTCAGGGAGGGGATTCTTTTTCCACGGCAATCAAGAACAATTCTGGTTCCGTATATCCTTGATTCGGCCGTGGGCCGCTGTTGGGCGCCATTTGTAACCCCCCGAAAAAAACTCACGAGAACTATCCGAAAAAAATGCGGTGCGCTTCTGGGCCGGGATTCGAACCCGGGACCTTTCGATTGCCGGTCGACTGCTCTGACCAACTGAGCTACGCCAGCCCGCTTACCTCACCTTTCTCGGATAGTCTCTATATGGTAACGCAACGTTACAACACATTCGTAGAGACGAACGGACGTAACCCGGGACTTACTTGGTGCCTCGAATCGTGTAGGTGCGCCCTTTCTTAGTCCCAATTCGATGTACGTATATGTACACAGGTACACACAAACGTTTTCATATACAGGATGTCCCTCTTATCTCTGCCACCCGAAATAACTCGGTAATTATCGACGTCACAAAAAAATGTTCCCGACAAAAGTTGTACGGCGTGAAGGGGCCATCAAATGCAACTAATTTTTTTTATTTCGGTGGAGGCGATTACGCACAGTGACGGTCACTTGCACTTTTCAAAATGGAATGGTACATTTTTTTCAACCATCTTGTGGAGGACCTCAATCCGCATAAAAAACATTAGGGGTCAAAGTCGTTCAAGGTGATTCAAGGTCAGTATCGTTGATACAAATCTAAATATCTCGGATCACTACCAAAAATATTTGGTAGTGATCCGGTAGTGGTACTTCACGCCGCACAACTTGTGTCTGGAACATTTTTTTGTGGTCGATGACCGATACGTTGTGACGTCGATAATTACCGATTTATTTTGGGTGGCAGAGATAAGAGAGACACCCTGTATATGTGCATGGCATCCTATTTTCTCGATGCAGGTGGGCTCGAAATCGTAATTGGAGTAGCGCCAGAGCACTGGAGTTTTATGCATGTACATATACCTTGAGATTTCAGCCTCGATCGATAGATCGAGAATGGGGGGGGGGGGGGGAGAGAGAGAGAGAGAGAGAGAGAGAGAGAGAGAGAGAATCATCGTCACTCCAGTACGCAGGATTTTTACCATATCGGAAAATCTATATGGCGTACTCTGTAACGAGATGGTTCGAGTCACCGCGAGTACTCGGGCGGTCAGCAATAAAGGAACAGCCCACCATGTTGGGCTGAAAATGTATGTGGGTACAAAAAATCGATTGCATTTCTTCCAATGGAAATTACAGTACACTAATTGTCTGTTCGAAACAACTTTTAGGAATTACCCTGAAGCGAAATGCCAAAGCGTTTCTTAATGTACTTATGACACACCAGAGTAGCACCAATGATTAAAAAAATAGTGTTTGTGCTTTTTTGGCACTTGCATTTCGGTCGGAAAAAAATTATAAAAATTTTAATTGGAAAAATATTTTCCAACAGTGAGGGAATATCTTGACGATAAGAAGTAACGAAAAAAAAACGGCTGACTGTCTCAAATGTTGTGCCGCGCTGGCCTGAGCTGGTATTTGGATGGGTGAACGCGTCCCAAGCAGGCGGCAGTTTTACCGCGTTTCTTAAGATATCGTAATTTACAACTCAGCAAGGTAAAGGGTGTCTCAGAATGACCTGACATTTTAATTTATTTATAAAATGTGTTATTTATTTAAAAAGTACGAATATTTTTATGTTAATATAAGGTACTAACATGGATGTTATGCGTGGAACAGAATATCCGATAAATGGCTGCCTCATCCCTGTTTGCAAACTTTCACTCTTTTACGCAAATTTTCAATAACATTTTGGCATAATTGTGGACTACTTACATTAATGGCGCGTCCAATTGCTTCCTTTAGCTCCGGATTGGTCTGTGGATTATTGGCATACACTTTTTCTTTCATAAAACCCCAGAGAAAGCAGTCCAATAACGTCAAATCGCCATTGGTGCCCAATTCACATCGCCGCAGCCAGTGCCGGATTTTTAATTTTCTTAAGTATAGGCAAATTGACTTTGTGACGCCTTCCTAATCTTAATCACTTGTATTTACCTAGGCCTTTTTAGGTGCCTCTAAAATCCAGGACTAACCGCGGCGCGAGATAAACCCGATCATGAAACTTCGTCTGCAATAACTGCATCGTTTCGCCCCCAGTGTGGCAAGTTGCGGGATCTTGTTGATAGAATATGTCTTCCATGTCCATGCCTCTTATGCCATTTATCGGATATTGTGTTCCACACATATCCTCCATGTTTGTACCTTATATCAAAATAAGAATATTGGTCCTTTTCAAATCAATAATACGTTTTAGTAATAAATTTAACTCTCAGGCCATTTTGAGATACCCTTCATAAGCGTGAATTGGAAAATAAATGTTTGAAGTATTTTACTTTTAATTGAATTTGAATTCAATAATTTTTTATTGTGTTACTAGAAATTGAATTCGAGTTGAAGAATTAAAATTATTTTACTCTAAATCTCCATTAGTAGCAATAGACTAGCACACTCACAATAACAAATTAAATGAAATGAAAAATTATACAATTTTACCATCACTGCTCAAAATTTGCGCGATTACTTTGCCTTCGAGCAAAACTTCATTTTCATCAATATTTTCTCTCAATCCCAAAGCAATCAGGGTGAAAAGAGCGCTGTTGAAATGTATACAGACGCGATGCGATTTCTCGGGAAGATATATGTGCGTGCGTGCGTGCGTGCGTGTGTGTGTGTGTGTGTGTGTGTGTGTGTGTGTGTGTGTGTGTGTGTGTGTGTGTGTGTGTGCGCGTGTGTGCGCGTGTGTGTGAGTGTGCGCGCGTGTGTGTGTGTGTGTATGTGTACTTGACGAAAGGTCTCGAGGGCTAAAAATTTCACGGTTGGCAACCGAGTCGGGAATCGTGCTACGGCTGGATATGAGGCAATCCACGTCACTTCAGTCAGTAAAAAAAAATCCACAAATAGTTTTAAAAAATGGAGTTACTTTATTGAAAAATATTCACCGAGTGTCGACATTTTTTTTAAATTTCTGACGTTTTTTCTCGTTGATCACCATTTTTTAATATTTTTCCATTCAAATGGCTGTATCTTTGGCAGGATTTGACGTATTTACATGCGTAAAAAATTTAAATGTGCGTATTTTTCTAGCCTTCCAGAAAAAAATTAATTTAGATTTTATTGAGCAAGTCGAACGTCCGTTTCAGGGCAAAATATGCACAAAAAAAATGTTTCTCAAGCAAAGACACTCGTTATTTTATTATTAAGAATTTCCCCGAATTGTGAATACGAAAAACGGATCTTTGGTATTTTTTATATTATGAGATTCCTAAACACCGTGACTTAACAGCGATTTTAATTTAAAAAAATTTAAATTAATATTCGATTGAAGAGTGTGGAGCACTCGAGTGTGGAGTACATATGACATATATGTCATATGTATTGGAGCCTTGGAGTGCTCCACACTCTTCAATCGAATATTAATAAGAAAATAAAAATAATAAAAATAGCAGTTACTTCACGGTGTTTAGGAATCCCATAATATAAAAATACCAAAAATCCGTTTTTCGTATTCACAATTAGGGAAAATTAAAAAAAATAAAATAACTAGTGTCTTTCCTTGAGAAAAAAAATATTTTTGCATATTTTGCCCTGAAACGGACGTTCGACTGGCTCACTAAAATCTAAATTAATTTGTTTCTGGAAGGTTAGAAAAAGACGCACATTTTCGTTTTTTACGAAAGTAAATACGTCAAATCCTGCCAAAGATACAGCCATTTGAATGGAAAAATGTCTAAAAATGGTAATCAACGAGAAAAAACGTCATAAATTTCAAAAAAGAATCGACACTCGGTGAATATTTTTCAATCAAGTAACTCGATTATTCAAAATTATTTGTGGATTTTTTTTACTGGCTGAAGTGACGTGGAATGCCTTATATATGTATTGCGCCCGAGCACCCCAATCTGTTGAATGGAGGGTGCGAATATACGTGTACTCGCATATAGGTATAGAAGGGCACAAACAGGGGAGTAGCGGCAAAAACCGCATCGAAGGAACCGCGAACGCGCGACAATAGGACGCTGACAGGGTGGGACCGGAAGGGTGGGAAGCTCGCGCTCGCTTACACTGGTTCGCGTGTTCGCGCTTGTAAATCTGAAAATCACTACTATACATACTCGTCTTAACTCATATATGCCATCAGTATGCAAAGTACAAGACACGACAAAAGCGCGTAAGCGAAGGCACAGGAGAACAGTGATTCACGACGAGGGTTTTTTCTTTCTTTGCGATTGAGACGCGTGTAGTGAGAGTGATTACACGGTTGAATTCTCATTGTGAGATCACACACACACACACACACACGCGAGAGAGAGAGAGAGAGAGAGATCAAATGAACCGAAACTAGTAGATGAGCCGTCGGGGTTGACTCCGGCAGTACTTGGAGTTCAGCAGTGTTGTGTACGGCCGATACTCAGAGCGGTGACCGCTTAGCTGTTTACCGGCTGGCGCATCATCGAGTCAGCGAAAGGCCAATACTTCATAAACTTTGGTGTATAAACTTGAGTAAAACGTCTATGCACCAGAAAATCAGAAGAATATAGGGCCGTCTATTTAAGTACGGGCTTTCCACAGTTTCCCCGTACCCTCGGCAAAGCCGTTATAGTGTAGCTTTAGGCAGCTGTGGACCCAATGGAAGTTAGGTTTGATTAGCGAAGTGTGGGTTGGAGTGTTATGAAAGGGTTCAATTGGGAAGGGTAATACGGAAAAACCCGAAAGGGTATACGTAGGTTTTACGTAGGAAGTCAGGAAATTAATATAAATATATATCACATGACATGTATATATTCTCGTACGATAAAAGGATATATTGGAGTTTTAACCAACTGCTGGGGGTGTATAAGAGTTTTAACAAACCATGGACGATAAAAGTTGGATTTACTCATTAAAGATCCAGTTATTTAAGAATTCTAAGACTTTTAATTTATAGTAGCTTTACATGGATTCTTAGTGGCTCTGCTCAACCCTAAGATATGATGAATACAAACATGAAGAAAAATAGGACAGAATGTTTTTCATTTTTGTATGGGTGGTTTTTGTATAAAAGAAACTTTTTGGAAATGTTTACAACTATAGGTTTATTTTACATTTAAATATGTAGTGCGGTATATTGTAACGTACTGAAACACCGCTTATTTTCTTATTCGGTTTCCGTACGATCTTATCAGACTATGTGGTAAGCCTATGAAAAGTTCAGCTACGCGAAAATTGCTGCAGTGTTAAACGCGATATTTTCACTCTCGAGTATTTCGCCTTGATAGGTCTGTATAAGCGTGACATGTCGAAATTATGATTTTTTTTAATCACATCATTATCTAGAGTCATAACTTTATATTGTAAGAAACATTTCGTAAAAGTACCACAAATTGGCCGAGTAATGGCGACTTTTGTGAGGAGTCGCCAACTGCACAAGGACGATTTTTTTTCTTGCGCGTTTCCCTCAGAGTTGCCATAGTTTATAACATTTTTAAGATGTCAATTTATTTGTTAATAACAAAAGATCAAACACGTTTTTGCTCGTCGGAAATCGAATTTTTACAGCTTGCTATTTTGTAATCATAAAAATTTCAAAAAGCCTCCGCCATGCGAAGGTGTTATCATTGTTTTGAATTTAAAAATGTTGAAAGTTATTTTTCCTAGTTGCCAGAACTTTGTTTAAATAATATTAATTTCATTGATTATCGATAGTTTCTGATGATATAAAAAATCAAAGTTGACAAGACTATGTACAAAGTGTTGGAAAAATATTACAAATAAAATTTTAAAAACCCTCTCATCTGGAAACCCGAGCCTTGATCTTCATATTGTGCCGCTTTCGACTTGTATTCCTTTACACCTCAGACAAATAATTAAGAATTGCAATTTGCTTTAAATTTGACCTAGGATTGTGTCGCTTGTACATCCTTAGCAGCTGGCGCGGCGATCCTTTGAATTGTTATTCGCCACACTTTTGCTACGAATTGTTGCCGAGTAATATATGTCATTCCATAATTCCCATATGGTTTTTTCTTGAATAACTCCTCTATACGCATCAGTGTCGAAGCCTTCGTTGACGAGAAATCGCAATAACGAGTTTATAGGTTTAATTTCAGCCTTGATACCACCCGCTAGTATTATCAAATAAATTAATTCGGGCACGCACGCAAATTTTCCATTTTTATACTAATTTTTTATTTCTCGCATTTAATGCAAGTAACGGGAAATGCAGTGGACCAAGGTCGTTCGTTTTCTTGAGATTTTGCCTTGCAACGCTCTGCAGACCTTCGGGGGGGTTCGACTGCATTACACGCGTGCGTGCATGGATGTATGTATATGCACGTATACCCATCGCTGTGGTCTCCGTACAAGAGGTTGCTGGAATTTATATTCACTTTTCATGACCGTGGCGACGAAACAGTCAACGGGGGATGAAGTGACGCAAGATTCCGGAAGTGTATAAATAAACATACATGTGTCTATGCTCCTCTGGCGCCACTGGCAGAGCTTTACCGTTCAAATATATACGAGTGATATAATATTACTTTTCTTGAAACGTAAGACATATAAAAACCATTCCGTAATCATTTTTTCTGTAACAATTATACGTTATGTTCCATAAATATGTGACCGGCAAATATGGAGGCCATCGATACGGAAGATGCGTTTTCGCGACAAATATTGGTGAATACCCGTATAAGATTTGGATACGGATTGCGTAATCTGCATTACAGGGAATAGAAAAGTTTATCATTTCATTTTATACACTTTTTTAGACGCGGAATTCATTGAATAGAGAATTTAACATCCTAATAGCAGACCTTCCTTTGCGTCATCGACATTTTCAATAATAACAATGTTTTTTTTGGTCACCCGTGTCAGTCATCAAAGACGTACACGATATCTTAAGTTCTCATCGTAATCAGAAGAAGAACAAAAGTACTAACAAGTATACGCAGACAATTTTACCTCACGTGCAAAAATGTTTGGTCACTTGGTCATTTTTCCTGCTCATTGTCAGTCTTACAACGAAAAAGTAACGAAAAAGTTTCGTTTAGATTAAAATTGTGCGATAAAACGCCGCGTGAAATTTTTATCAGAATCCAAAAAAGTTATTAGCCGTCGGTGGATGGCGATTTTCTGGATTGACTTTTTTTATACGCTCTGACAAAGATCTGCGATTGAAGTTTGCGCAACTGGGATTGCTCGACAAGGGCCTAAGAAATACTTCAAATGAATTGTACAAGTCAAATGTTAACGTATATGGATTACTAACCTTATAACGAACATGTGTGTCCTGTGGTCCCTCGATGGACAGTCATTGGGTATCACAGTTTGGTCCTTCGGAATACGAGCCAGGAAGCGATGTAGACTCGTCAGTCGGAACTTCGCGTCGCGTGGTGACGGTGGCGACGGTGGCGTCGACGGCTCGCCGTTAAACGGATTAACGCTTATAGCCACCGGTACACCGGTAATCTTCCGTCTTGGCCCCGTTCTCGTTGACGATTTGTACGTCCCCCGAAACCGGCTAGCTCGCGGATCCGGAGTCGATAGCACAGAATACTCAATTTTTCATATCCAAATGGGAACTCTTTTTAATTAATAATGACAGGCGCAGCCACCAAGAGAGCATGAAAGGATTTCTTTTGCATTTGGTCGATATCGCTCTAAATCTTGCGGGTTTTTCAGCCGGATACTTTGATCTTTCTACTCGTCAGGCGTTTCTTCGTGAACTTTCATTCGCCACCAGCTACCTGAATTACGTTTACGCGAACCAACGCAATTAACAACGCAATTAATTTATTTCTTCCCCTTCGAGTTAGTTAGCGAAATTATCGTTTCGATTTAACTTCGTTCCCGTTGGTAATTCCTTTTCGCAATCTGTTAAATCCGCGATTGCGGTGTCCGTGATCGTTTTGTCCGACGGAAAGCGCGACGATTTCGAGAACTCGTGAGGACGAGGACCGGAGGACGTCGGTGTCTCACGCGGCGGCAGAGGTGGGTGGTCGATAGCGCGGCGCTCTACTGACGTCGCGACGCCTCGTCGTGTCGCGGCTATCGCGGGGTTCCTGCCGCCACCGTCGTTCCCTCACCGCCGCAATCGCCGACGTCGACGTCGTTGTCGCCGCCGCCGTTGCCGCCGCCGTTTTCACCCCTTCTTAACTTGCCCACCCTCACTCCAATCCGGAACAACCCGGAAACTGACGAACCCCCTCAAACTACCCTTATTCCGTGCTCCCTCTCTCTCTGTACCCCACCCCCCCACCCCCGCCCCTTGCTTTACCCTACTACAGCAACGACAGTAGTGCCACGAACCTCACTCGCGAACGCGTTTCGACCCGACCAACCACCCCCGCGAATCTACACCATCACACACGCGCGCGCAAACGCGCAGAGATACAAACCTAAAAATTCCCGAGATGGGAGGAGAGAGCGATAGGGATAGATGATCACGAAAGGAAGCAAGTGAACGAAAAGAAAGAAGAAAAATGAGAGAGAGAGAGAGAGAGAGAGAGAGAGAGAGAGAGAGAGAGAGAGAGATATGTACGGTTCCATTCTCTACTGGCAAACAAAAAGCCCTAATCCACATCTCCTCGCATTTCAAATTTTGTAGTTTACGTTCCAAAGCTTTATATATAAGTCAATATGTTGCATACACTCGTATACCTTGTGATCTGAGCCGATATAGCCTAATGCCATAATACTCCTGGTACTGTATCCTCATGTACGTGTATCGGATCCCTGCGTCCTTTCAACTTCAACGGGTTGCACCTAACCCGTTGCCGGAAAAAAGAGGAATTTTCGTTAATTTTTTCAGGCAAAACGTCTGCAGGGTTTCAAATGTTCTTTTTTTTAACAGTATAGAGCGCGGTTTTAAGAATCTTTTACAATTTTTGTATTGAGAAATATTTGACCACTGCTGCTGGGAAATAAATAATCCAAAATGAAAAAAATTAAACGCATTTACTCTTTGCATTAAATTTTCCACTGCTTGGACGATGGATTTAATAAAATATGGGTTTTTGGAACAATGGCCGCAGTCCGAAGTGACAGTATGGATTACGAGTGAAAAAAACTCTGCATGGAGAAAAAAAATGCCTTCGTTCTTGTTTCTTTTATTTAATTTGAGTTGATGTGAGATGCAAAACAAAAAATCAATATTTCACCCATTTCCTTACTACTTAGAGCTCTGAAATTTTGCAAACAAACGACTAAGGTGACAATGCATAATTCAACTCAAGAAAAAAAAAGCATCCATAAAATGTTCAACTTTTAATGTGAAATTAGCGATATGTAATCATCTATATAAAAACCCATTAACACATACAAACAAAGTCGTAGCCGACTGTGTTTGTATGTGCAAAGTTTATATGCAGCCATCAGTTGTACGTTCAATCCCAATTACACTCTTTGTTATTTTTTACAAGCATTCCATTATCCTAACGTACAAACTCGTAAACTAGTAAAGTACTACTAACAACTAACTAGTAAAATGAATTAAAGACTAAACGGTAGAAAATAATTTATATGTAAAAAAATATTTAAAAAAAAACAAGCTTTTATTTAAAGTACTAAAAAGTAGACGATGATTTTTTTACCAAGTCTATAATGTTACTATAAATAAAAGCTTGGGGCGCTCAAAATGTAGACATATAATCTTTAACTTACAAAAATTCGTTAACATACGAACTGTATTTAATTGAAACATGTAACATATGAAATGTATTTAATTTACTGTAAAGCAACCTTAGATTTATTAAATAAAAATTCGGTAACTGAGTATAAACGTGTGATAATAATTTCTCTAATTACTATGGTGCCAAATTGAATCCGGTTAATGAAACTGAATTGAGCAAATTTATTAAATATTGGAAAAGTTGAAGGGCACAAGCTTTTATTTATAGTCGCATATAGGTGCCTTGGTAAAAAATAATTTTCTATTTTTTAGTACATTTGACTAAAACTGTTATTGCATATAAATGTTGATATGTAGAAGAAGCTTTTCAACGATTGTGAAAAAGTCCTTCTAGGAAAAACGTGTTCAAATTTGCCAGTTAACGGGAACTACCTTTGAACGCCCATAACTCCCCCAATTTTGAACGGATCATCTTGAAATTTACAGAGAATGTTTTTTTCTGAGATATTAATTTTTACTAGCCGTCGGAAATAAAAAATCTTCATTTTCAAAAAATTCAACTGGGTGTAAGTCCTTGAACGAACATTGGCATGTGGATAGACAGAAGCTCCGATTCCATGTTAGCATCGTCGACAGTTGGGTGAAATACGCGTATCGTCGTAGCTTTTATATTTACATCGGGAGTCTGAATGACCACAACAATGATGTAACCTGCAAGTTAGCGAATTGCTCCAGAGTGAAGTTCCGTTTAGGTACAGAATGATAACATTGACGATATGGTAGTGGATGATCAATCTCGACGTCATAATCCTTCAGTCCCCGTGCAAAAATTCTCATAGAGATCCTATTGAATCCCCATAGTTGTTCCCACTTCCTGCCAGGGATCCAATGGGTCATCACATTAGATCTCTACACTAAAACGTCACGCTCGTATATTGGATTCTAATCGGCATTCTCCATTGGAATCCAATGTATGGATCCAATTTGAATCCTAAAAGATTCCCACATTATGGATCAGAATCTCAATTCTTGATGGATACCATCGCATTGTGTACGTTGAATTTTTTAAACATAATATATAGATATACCAAATAAATGTATTTTCAAAAAGTATAAAATTTATCTTTAATAAAAAGTATAAATCGCTTGAAGGGTATATCTTAAAAATCGATTCGAATCACATAACTTAAAAACCACTGTAGTTATCGTTTGTTATTTATTTAACTGCACTTCAACATAACATCACCACACACGGGAACACGCCGAGTTTGTTTGGGTTTGTTTAAATATTTTCGGTTCAGACGTGGTAAGAATTCTTAAACGGCGTTTATCAGGGATCAATGCAGAACAATTGGATCCCACTGAGAACTTCCTATGTGCGGTGTCCCTAATAAATCCCTATAGAGATGTAGGTGCATCTTGAAACTCCCCAATAAATTTTTGCGCACGATCACGAAAGGATATTTTTTTGGCAAAACCAACAAATTTCGATTGGGAATTTCGAATAAAAAATGCTCAAACGACGTCAAATTGGAAATAGCGCGGCATCCGCTTGGATTCCAATGTGCACTCCCTACTTGCGGCGTCCCTATGAAATCCGTATAGACATGCCGTAGGACCTGGGGACTCCCCAACAAATTTCTTCGCCGGTCGCTGCCTTTATGATTAAACGTCATACCGTGTTATGTGCAATCCGAGATGCGTAGAATCCGAGAACTTATTCACGTCGAATTTCGCCCCCCCCCCCCCCCCGGCCCTCCACCGCTTACTTCAGGACACTTTTAATAGAAATTAGCTTTTCCATATAGCGCAACGTTGGGAGACCTGGCATCGTATTATACGAGTTGAAAAAATAGCTTTACTTTGAATACAAAAGGTCATTTTTTTGCAAACCCGCCCGAGTCGAAATTATCTGCCTATTTTAAAGTCCTCTGCTATCATGTAAGCCTCACTTGAGTCTGCTTAGTGCTAGAAGTTCTACTATGGCCCTCAAAATGTTCCTCCTTTACTGCCTACCTTCTGCACAGGCCCTTATACTCCTACCTGACCTACCTGGAATTGTTGCAGCTGCTCTTTCGATTGCGTTTGGACCTATCGCGCATCTGGGTGTTTCGACGAAACATAAGATGACGAGGATAATAATTATAATTCATTCACTAATGATATTGTTAATAAATCGAAATAGCATGTTTGGCGTTTCTGGAACCTGCATGCAACTATTATCTTGCTACGCTGGGTCAAGGTTATAAAAATTAAATAAAAACTAAGAAAGTCGTTAATTCTATTTAGTTCTTTGTTATTAATGGGTAATGCAACATACATCGTCTTGTTAAAATGCATATAAATACAAACGGTTACAATGTTTTCGATAGGAATTGCCCTCATGATGTCCGTCGCATGGCAAGGAAATCGAAATTTCGAGCTATCGAACAAAAATTATCTCCATTAGTAGCATATCTATTATCGCACACCAACTCTTGTGCAAATGCGTAGTGTTCATTCGTACAACCGCATGCCATTTTCATTTGTCAAGAATCCAACGCAAAAGTTTAACAAAGCAATGAATGATACCTATTTTATTTCTATTATCGTTGTAATATTGCACCACTGACGACTTCATTTGCAATGCTCTGGTGTACATATCGGAAATATATAATTTACTATCTCTTAATAGCCTTAAATACTTCAATAAATGAACATTGTTAAGTAATATATTACTATTTTCGAATGCGTTGGCGATAATGGCTGTGATTTCCTCCAAATATTTGTGAGCACCGACACTATAGCAATGGTGATTAATCTTCTCGTTAATTTTAACTTGTTTTTTCCTATACAAACAAAAAGTACGCACGTTCCCGTGCGGTAGTTGCTCGATAAATCTTATCATTTTTATAAATTGACTTTGTGAGTTTGTAATTCGTATCGATATGTGCCATGTTCCATGAATCAATTACAACAGGTGACCATTGAGATTTTCGTACTCATAGCAAGTATTGCACCACAATGGTCCACAATTTCGTACGCAATTACAGAGATGTAATAATAGATGAATATTAATAGAACAAATTTGAAGGCCATACATGTCTTGAAATTCTCTAACAAATCTATGTAATAGATCATCTACGATTTGTATTTAAAAATCTTCTATTTGCTCAGAGCTCAAAATAACTAATCCAATAACTAATCGCAAGTAATGTTCCATAAAATCGGCTCGCATTATACTTTTGAATACGGGTATTGAATAATAAAAAAAGAACGTTTTCAGTTCTGAAGCTTTCCAGTGTAATACATTTTTTACAGAGCGTGGCATACGATGAATACATTTCCGAGGCTTTATACACATCAATCTACTATTTATAACATTTATGACATTGTGCAATGAGAAAGGAAACGTACTGTACTTTCAGTCAAACCATAATGTCAACAGCTTTTTCACGACACTGCCATCAACACAATGCATACGGTCTATGGCTATGCTTTGAATGAAATCTGGCATTATTCTTGATAATGCGGAGTGGCCCTTCACTCCCCGAACGGGTACGTTTGTATTTGCAATATTCGCATCGTCAATACATTAATCTGTTGATCTTGAAATATTATTTGCTCCATACGGATAGATATGGACATAACTTCTTGGTCCTAAATGATAGTTGTCACCTTAACACAAATACACAAGGCAACCATAATTTCCATTAAATTGTGTGAAATTCATGCACTCACATTTAGCTGGCAGATTGCATGTGCCTGACAAAACTACTCCTGTAACGAAAATATTAGAGTTGTCAGGCAGTACAAAATTCACACCTATGCTAATTATTTCTAATTCTGGTCGGGACTTGTAGAAATACAAATTCATATTAGGTTTTTTCTCACCGTACCAATAACCGATAAGTAATATGTTTTGTCTCTTGTTTCTATCTTCAAACGGTAACTCGTTGATTGTTAAATATATAGGCCATATACTTATTTTGCATGATTTGTAAACCGGTACACCGTCGGTACACCAACTGAATGGAATGTGAGGATGCGATAAGAAGCCGTTATTCACCCAGGCTCTGTACAATTTCCCATCATAAACATCTGATATAGAACCATTATTTTGTGGTTTTTCAAATCGTAATTGGAGCCGCTCATAAATACCGGGTCGTGCATACATTTTGCTGAATTGATTTTGTATTGATAATTATACAGAGTATAAATTATCGGTACGAGGACAGGAAGGACACATTTCATTTGCATCCCTCAAATCTCGTGTGCACGTAGAACAATAGTAATATTTAGTAAAGTTTGACACTCTATAAAGGCCGAAATAATTTCGAAATTTATACAAACTATTTTTCTGTAAATCTTCTACATCCTGAATGCATGTCGACGTGAGATTGTGATGCAAAAGAAGCACCAAAATGCATACCATGCTTTCTTTCACAGTTATTCGAGCATCACCGTACAATGGCTCATTACCCTCCCCATTCTTAAAGTTATTGCTAAAACGATGAGGAATTCTTTCATTTCCAGCTTCGTCTTCATCCAGTTCACTTTCGTCTGAATTTTATTGATTTTCTTCTTCGGAGTTATTGATTTTTCGCTACTGCATTCCACGGAATCTCTGTTGGGAGGGGGGGGGGGGGGGGGGGCAAAAATATATACATAAAGATATCTTTTGACCAAACAAATATGAATTTGCGTAACTAATAGGCCCATTGTTGTTTTTTTGAAATTGTTTGCAATGTCAATTAGCTTAATTCATCACTCTCAGCTAAGTTTTCTCCTATCGGGTCTCCAAAATCTGCGGTTGTGAAAACTTCTGTTGCCGGATCCCTTCTTCTGTCAAGAGATCTGTCAAAAATATACCAAGTTAAGATTTTATTTCATCATCATAGAAGCTGATGGCTTTCTAGATTGAACAAATGATGGAATTATAATGCTGAAACTAGTTACATAGTAACCAGTTACAATGTATTTCTCTATTAACATACATATTAGCTATACTGTAAACTAGTTTGTTTACAGTATAGCTAATGTAACTGTAAGCTGTAACTGAAAGCTAGTTTGAACTAAGCTTCGTTTTTAAAAGTTCTCTAGTTTATACCCTTTCCAACGGTAGGTTACATGTCATAGGAATCATTTTTATATGGTCCAAATAAGCGATACTACTACTTTGCAAGGATCGGGGTTAAGAAAATATTTTTTGTTTCCAATGTTTTTATTATTATAGTTGAGTGATAAATGTCGATCGAATTGACCTTCTTTACTCCGTATGCATGCAACAAAGTTATTTCGTGCTATTACAACCACAAATACAAAACTCATGACGATTTAAACGCTGAAGTTCGAGTAATTAAAAAAAACGGAAACAAATTATATCTCAATGACCGTGACACTTTGGCCATAGGGTCTAAAGGTGAAAAAAACTAGCAAACGTGTAGCACACCGATGGAAAGGGTATAAAATAGAGAACTTTTAAAAACAAAGCTCACTCCAAAATTGCTTTTAGTTTTTTTTTATAATGAATGTAAAAGCTGACATTAACCATACACATTTTTTTAAACTTTGGAAGCTCATGAGATTTTCTTGAAACCAATTTCATTAAATAATGATTTATTTATAATAAAAATACATTCCAGAACTCAACAAAAATTATTTCGTGATATTGCACCTACAAAGAAAAAATTTATGACGATTTGAAGGCGAAATTTCGGATAATTAACGAAAATCATATCGCAATTACCGTGGCACTTAGGACATAGGGTTTAAAGGTGAAAAAGCTACCAAATAACCCCCCAATCTCCCTAAAAATTGTGTCGGTTCATGTGCCAAACACCCTGTATAAATAACACGATGCAACTTAAATGGTGCGAGGGAAAATGAATGTACGTAGCGTTTACCTGATTTTGTGATTGTTGGTCGTTCTTTTTGCTACCCACAGTTTTCGTGTTTAAATTTGATGTTGAAGGCTGTTGTCGTTTTGGTTTTTCTCGGGAACTTTTGCTTTGTTCGACGCCATTTTACTGATGAATTCATTTCCATTCCACAGATATACCATGAATTCAATTCCACAGATATACCAACAAAAATTCTTTTTTGTTGGTATATCTGTCGCCGTTCGGGCTACCCAATCTGTGCTATAGGAAATCAAATGATTAAAATCACTGTTAATGTACGTTTTGTCCATTATGCACGTATTTTGCAAGTCTCAACGTTACCTTGTATTCCTTTGAACAGCTGGAAGTCGATTGCTGGTCGATTGTCCCTTTTTCCACTCGCCGAATAATGAGCAATACTATTTCCATACACTTCCAATAGACTTTTTGGAACCAATATCTTCCAGTCGTTGTTCATCGCTGATTTTAAATCGATGTTCCTGATTTTATTTTTGGGCAAATAAAATCCACAATTGGGTGATATTTCTGCTCGCTCGTTTCCAGGCAGCAGATAACAATCTTGAACCTTGGATATCAATAAAATAAAACAAAATATTATAAGAAGTAGTTATTCGTGTAAATAACTAGAATCTAGAATTTGATGACTGCGTATGAGATGTCTCGGGAAATATTGAATCGGAACCCTCTTCGTCGGTGAATACTTTCAACTGTGAAGCGTAAGAAATTTGTCGGGAAGAGCCAAATTGTGCTTGGTTCGCAGCACTTCCCTGCGCTGATATTAAATGCGCTGGGTTCACAGCACTTCTCTGAGCTGATATTGAATTTGATGGCTTTGCGGCACTTCCCTCCGCTGAGATTGAATTCCATGACTTCACAGCACTTTCCTGCCCTAAGATTGAATTCGATGGCTTTGCAGCAGTTCCCTGTGCTAAGATCGAATTTGATGACTTTGCAGCATTTCCCTCCGCTGAGCTTACATTCCATGACTTCGCAGCACATTCCTGCCCTAATATTGAAATGGATGGCTTCGCAGCACTTCCCTGCGCTGGTATTAAATTCGGTGGGTTTGCAGCACTTCTCTGAGCTGATATTGGATTCTATGGCTTTGCAGCACTTCCCTGCGCTGAGATCGAATTTGATGACTTCCGCAGCATTTCCCTCACCTGAGATTGAATTCCATGTCTTCGCAGCACTTTCCTGCCCTAAGATTGAATTTGATGGCTTCGCAGCACTTCCCTGCCCGAAGATTGAATTTGATGCTGATTTCCAGAGAGTATCTTTTTGCTGAGGAATTGCATAATGCAACGATTTTGTTGCATTTGTTTGAGAAGAAGGTCCCAGTAGCTGATGATTATATGGTGGTGGCACATGCGTAGACGGGTGGTCCAACGATTCGAATAGATCAGTGTTACTTCTGGGGAAAATTAGCAGATCCCTCCCAATGTTTACGTCTTCTCTCTTTTTATCGAATCTTTTGATGCTTGCCACTACGTTAATTTGTTTTTTCATTTGGTTTCTCTGTTTCAAAGTTTCTTCAGCGAAAATCTGACTTCTTGAGTCATGCAAGGTAGCATGATCTGTAACCATCATTTTACGAAGTTCACTTTCATTGTCTGGAAATAAAATTGGCATTTATTAACGTAACGCTTGGTGAGAAGAACAAATTGAGGTTGCTTTTGAGCAGCAAAGTTTCCTTGCATATAAAAAAAGACTAAAAATGTTTGCAGCCTCGCATTATACAATTTCTTTTTTTTTGCCATGCGGAATTGTGGTATGCTATGCAGTAACATCATTATCCAATAAAATCCGGTATTAAAAAACTATGCAGGTAGCAATAGTTAGAACAAAAGCATAACACATTTTTTTATTAATTTTGATTAATTTAGTTACTATGCTGAGTTTTTAGGCTTAGCCATTAAATTTACTCATTAAATAAAATCTCATTGAATATCGGGATTATTGTCAAAATATATGATAAATTGCTTATTTGAATTATTCGGTTATTCAGAGAAAGGAAATTATTTATAAATCATTCAAAATAATATACGATTGCACGAAAATTTCTTAACCGTAATATAAATGTTATGACAACGTTATGAATGATTATTTTCATAGAGGAAAAAGTAAATAATGAATACATACCGCCAATTGCAAGAATTTTCGCAGTTTCTCTCGTTTTTTCTTTTGTTTTATAACTCTTCCACGTCAAGTTTGTAATAGCATCCACGTGATGGTGTTTCTTATTTGAAATATACGACAAAGTAATAACGTCGGTTTTACGTGGCACTATCTACTATATAAGCGCAAATTTTTTCTTTCCTCTGGTCATTCTTAAAGCGAATGATCACTGTCGTAGCGTGATGTTGAAACAAACTATTGAAATACAGAAACGATGCATTTGACCTCTACTTATACTGACATCACACAACGCACGAACCCCGGGTACTACTCAAGTCGTTGAAATTCTCATTTTCGCATCATTCGAAAACTTTTCTATAATTATTTTAAAATAATGATGATAAATACAGCAAATAAAAGTTAATACAATTATTTCGGGCACTTTATTGATTTTTTAAAACTACATCGTTAATAGCTATGCAGTCGAATACTAGATTGGTAATAGTTGCTCATGACTAACGTGGTCTCCATCATGGGTGGACAAACTATATATAGTTATATAGCTGATCTGTTGTAACGCATGAGAATAAAATTTACGAAGAATTTCGCCGGGGACCCCCCATTTAACAATCGACGAAGTGTTTATACTGTGTAACATCCTTTAAAAAAGCATGTCGTACAAATATATCGACGAAATTAGTCAAAGGCAGCGACGAAATTGCTACAATAGCATTATACAACGTCAGCGCCAACAACAAAATGTTGAGAAACCGGTGGCAAATGAAGGAAATATGGGCATAGTCAATCACGAAGAACGATCACCGCCTGCAATTATATTGTAAGCACGTTTGACATTCAATATATTGTTGGTCCTTACACGTTTTAGGTTAGCCTAACCTATAAAAATGTTTACATTGTCCTAGTTTGATGGTATACGGGTGAAGGATAATTTTAAGCATTGATATCTAAAATTATACATAGACCCCATCTAGAAATTTTGCTACCGGGCAGACTAGGGCCTTATCCGGCATGTCGTATTCCGTACCACGGCACTTTAAAGGCCGCCGTATCAGGGCTGTAACAGTCGTGTAACGCTTTTTGCATCCGGCCCTGATGCGGATGCCGGTTACGGACCTGATCAGTATACCTTTGCAGGCTCTGATCCGGCTGCCGTATCTATGCCTGAAATGACAAATAAAAACAATCCAAAAATTATGAATAAAACAGTTCTGTTAGTATTTTTTGTTTCCATATACCTTATTTATGTTCCTACCTATATGATAATTAAATTAAAACGTATTCTGCCTGGTTGAAGTTTTTACCTACCCTCGGAATTGAACCTATGCCTCTTATTCTAGAGCTGAGCGCGCTACCTATTCGGCCATCTTAACACTTTTGTAAACTTGCAGAATTTCAATAATTGTATGCATGATGTTCACGGTTGCATCATTGCAATGCGACAATAATTATATTTTGACCGCTGAATTTTTTCTGCCCATTTAGGGCCTTTGCACACGGTGTATTTTGTACGCGTAGACCACACTCACATAATTTTTTTGTTAGGCGTTCCCATGATTGAATTCCCCCTGCCTCATGACCAACATCGTGAATGGTTGGAATTATCGGAAATAGGTGACACGGTGACGACAGCTGATGGAGTATTGATATATGGTTTTTAAGAGATGATGACTCCCTGTAACGGGGATCTCTTTGACAGTTAAACTATACGTCAGTTTGAGTACATTTATCAATAAAATAAATAACTATTTAAAGTTTAGTTTTTAACTTTTCGTAAGTAAATAAATTATGAAGCAGAAAATTGTGTTTCTATTAACGTTTATATACTTTTGATATATTTTCACGACATCTATGTAGCATTATCAATAACCTTTATTTATTATTGATAATTTATAGGAATAATTTGTTTATCCTGCGACCGTTCGATGCATTGAGTATTTCTATAATTTAACGATACTAAACAGGGGTTGTAATAATGCTGTATTGATGTGTCGTATATATGCATGTATATGCGGTTGCCTATAGCAGGTCCACGCATACGTATGCCTAATGGAATATATGTATATTGGTCTATACGTATGCCGAATCATGTATGTATGCATGTATACACGGATTCCTACAGCAGGCAAACAGTCACATGTAATGGCGAACGTGTGTTGGCGTATTCTGGCATATCTATCGCTATATGCGTAATAGAGTGAATGCGTGTGCGTGAATAAGTGTGCCATTAGACGTCCTCCTTAGCGCCTGCAAGTGGAGAAAAGCGAAATTTGTGCCCGTTCTAGGCGTTAAGTAGGAGGTCATTTTATATTGAATACGAAGCCTCTTTACTGCCTTTATGTCCTACCACTGTGACGATCTGGAGGGTAAAAATACGCTGGAAATTTCGACTCGGGCGTATACTTGTGTACTCACACAGTGCGGTCACGTGAAATGGCGAGAATGAAGAGGCTGCGAGAGGGTGTCGACGGGACAGTCATCCTAACACGTGGGTGCACTCTGCAAAAACTCTTTATACCTATTCCCGCGTGGCCTCCCTCCTTTCGACATCCGCTTTTCCCGTCATACGAGGGACAGCCGGCAATGGCTATGCGCCAAATAACTCACTTGGCACGCGTAAACAATTACTCGGGAAAATCGCGTTATCGCGTCCCGTCGCATCGTCGTCCACGCTATACATACCATATTAACATCCTAATATGTATATATATATATATATATATGTATATATATATTTAAATGTATACTTCGTAAGGGCAACCCCGTTATAGCGACTTTATAACCCCGTTAAAACATTATAAACACCTACGCACGAATCCCTCTTCGCAAATATATTCGAAAAGTCGAGGAAGCCAAAGGACAAAGTACCAATTGTCTTTTCCAGCTTTCTCCCCTGTACCCTTTGAATTCTAACCTGAGAGACACCCGTGATAAAGTGAGGCGGAATGTCCATTCATCATGTCTCCCCGTAATGCCAGTCCCCGAGCAGAAATTGTAGGGGTCCAATTGGATTCCCATACTTGTTCCCAATTTCCGATAAAGATCCAATGGGTCGCATTGGATTCCTATACTAAAACGTCACGCTAGTACATTGGATTTTGATCAAGATATTCCTCATTGGCATCCAATGTATGAATCCAATTTGAATCCTAAAGGATTGTCACTATATCGAACAAAATCCGATACGATTGACCTCATTGACGTTACTTGATGGACCCCATCGCATTATGCACGTTGCATTTCCTAACGACGATATATGGATATACAAAATCAGTGGACCTTAAAAAGTATAAATCGTATCTTAAAAAGTATAAATTGCTTAAAAATATATATCTTAAGGGCTTACATATACCTGGATAGGTAAAAAAGATCGATTTTCCAAAAAGGAAAGTATAAATTGCTTAAAAATATATATCTTAAGGGCTTACATATACCTGGATAGGTAAAAAAGATCGATTTTCCAAAAAGGTGCTCATTCGAAACTTCTATCCTTTGAGTGTCTACCCTCAAAATTTCATAAGGGGATTCGCAATAATAACGACGTTGCGACGTTTTGTAACCGAGCGGGTGAGCAACGACTAACGGTTGCGCCACACGTAGACGCGGCCTTTGTCATCTGTTTGACTATGAGCCGGATGTTCTCGCTCCTGTTGAATTCCGGGTATTTGTGACCTTTTGTATAGCAAGGTCGTGTTTCGAAAAGTGGGTGGGGTTTGGTGTAATGTTTTCATGTAAATTTAAAACAGACTAGTTATTTCAGTGTAAAGTGTACTCAAAACTTTCAACGCGTTTTACTCGAAACAGTGTTTTCAAAGTCGGTACCAGAAATATCTCCGCAACTACTGGACCGAACGTGATGAAGTTTTGCAGAGCTATGCTTCACACAATAATGTAGTAATTATCAAGCCGTCGTTTCGATGCCGGGCATAGTTTTTTTTTCGTGATAAGTACTCAATAATTTTGAGGCGAAAAATTGCCTGTGGTATTCCAGTTACGCCACGGCCCAAAACAATTAAATTGTTAAATTCCGGCTCGATAAGCACGAGTTTTATCTATGTACTTTAAGAAACAAATATTGTTTTTCAGATAAAAAATGGCAGAGGCACGTCTGGTACCGCAAGCGCTGACAACAAAAACACGTCCACGAAGGTAACCTCTTTACCGTTTGAAATTTTTTAACCAAATTTTCACACAATGTAGATAAAATGTCATATTTTAAAATGTATATCATGGTTGATCAATAAAATTCAGTTTTATACCCAAAAAAAAAAATTCCTAAACATAACCTTACTTTTAGCCGTCTCAGGTGTATGTAAGCTCTTAAAAAATCGATGTCAACCACATCACTGAAAATCCATTCCAATCATCGTTTGTTATTTATTTTACTGCACTCTGTCACAGTATCACCACACACGTACACGCTCATGAAGTGTGCAGGTAATGTTTCATCGGGGAACAGTGCAGAATCCAAATGGATCCCAATGGAGAGATTTTGTGCGGGTTCTCTAACAAATCCCGATAGAGTTGTGGGTGTATCTTGAGACACCCCAATAAATTTCTGCACGGGATCACGAAAAGATATTTTTTTTTTGGAGATCTAACAAATTCCGGTAGAGAATTTCTTATAAAAAATTCTCAAATGATGTGAATCTGGAAATAGCGCAGAACTCACGTGGATTCCAATGTAGACTTCCCATGTCTGGCGTTCCTGTTGAATCTCTGTAGAGATGTGGTAGGATCTGGGAACGCCCCAACTAATTCCTGCGTGGTTCGTAGATTGAACTATTGTCCAGAAAGCATCGGCTTTTCACGAGGTAAAAGTTTTCTTCCATATGTAAAATTACGGGCACCCATACTTGCGGCCCTTTCGGAAAAGTTCATAAACCTAATCGATTAGACCGTCACAACTTATTTCACCGACCACCACTACGGATGCAAGCCGTGCACACATTTGTTGGGGAGTCCCAAGATACACCCACAACTCTATCGGGATTGCATTTGTTTCACGTCAATTTAAGAACCAAATGTCATCAACTCTCAAAAATAATTTTCTGAAATTTTCCCATGTGAGCGTGAAATTTGCGTATGAAATTGACTTCTATTTTCGTGCCAAAGAAAGCTCCATTCATTATCGGCGACGTACACATGTGAATTCTTGGCGTGCTTGTCGTTGCAAGTCGATGCAACTGCGATGCTAGTCGATGCATCCCATAGATAGAAAGCACCCCCGGCATGCCTCCTACAGCCGTAAACGTTTGCACAAATACATACATAAATATATTCGTGGATCTGTGACAAAAACGCTCTACTCCAAGACGCTTCCCTACTAGCATATTCCTTCTACAGCCTATTCAAATTTGGAGTGTATACGCGTCGTTACGTGACATATCAAATTATTACAGATGCGGCATTCTAAATGTTTGCTCGTGTCTCCTTTGTATTGTATCAGGCTT
>OY723396.1:6333570-6363748 GCA_963210295.1 Ophion ellenae | reverse complement strand
TTTGGATCGCCTGATGTCCCATCGACTTTGCTCGCGTTTTTCCACGTGTCCGAATTCTCCGCAACATGTTTTCCCTTCTTCCTATGACGTTGACGTTTGCATCTTTGGAATGGAACAAAAATTAATTATTTCTATTCGATTTTCAAATTCAATTCGCAAAAAGGGCTTTGAATGAACTATGAAAAATGAAGACAAACAAGTCGTTGCATTCCAACAATGCGAGCTTCAGCCTCGTTCCTTTCCTCATTGAGGGGCACACACTCCTAGAGCAAGATCGTCGTATGGTACATGTTCGCGTGATCGCGGCAGAGGGCAAAGCAAATAAACGGTATGAGACATTCGAGCCGGTGACTTCGAAAAGTTCGTCAGGTGAATAAAGAGAAAAATGGGATAAAAAAAGCCGCTGCGGCATACGGAAAGTCCGATGATTACAAAGAGCCATACGAAGTGGAAGACCTACTTGTGGGGAGCACGTTCGCGATTGCGATCGTGAAATTTGAATATCGCGCATTGGGTGATGCTAAAGGCGGAATATACACAAATGTATAGACCATTTTGTGTAGTCTGAATAAATGGAGCGTATTTTGCCTCATGATATCGCGCGCCATATCGTGCACATCCTGAAGATCTCGAGGTCCACATAGACTGGCTGGATATGACTCAACCGAATACGCAACAACGCAACCGTATGTGGTACTTGGCATGCAGCCATTTCGTCGATAACCTTTGCACTACTATTGTCGGCGAGGATGATGAGACGTATCCTTGCTGTTGCGTTGCGCGAAGAGAAAAATTGGATAGTGATGTTTTTCTTATCGTTGCAACCGCTGTTGCAACCACTGCAATCGTCGATTTGCGGCTTCAGCGAGCTTTCCTGTGAAGCAGCGCAGGCTTGGGCCTGCGAATCACGAAACGGCGAAATCAGGATAACATGCGTCGCAACCCTTCGTGGACACACTTAATATTTGGCCATGATCGTCACACTCTAGGTCTATTTGAGCCGGATAGTAATTCATCCATCTGCCATTAACAACCCTCCAGTCGGTTTTTATTTTAGAAAATCTGGGATACACTTTAAACGCTTCTTAATATGTCTGCACAATTTCAATTCGGAAAGTATAACATTGAATTATTATAATAAATTAGTGAAAACTTTCACTTTTGGTAAAGTGAGCATTTTATTTATAATTTTTCCGGATTAAAATGACCCATTGTGTCAACGAAGGATTAAGGGCTTGCACCTAGTTGAATTTTTTTTAAATATCGCTTTCTGGTTTTCGCCGGATTCTCAAAATACAACATTACAAAAATATCCTCCGAAAATTTCAAGTCGATCTGTTTAAAATTAAGGGAGTTATGGGTAGTAAAATTAAGGGAGTTATGGGTAGGTTCCGAAAACTAAGGGAGTTATGGGAGTAAAATTAAGGGAGTTATGGGTAGGTTCCGAAAACTGGCGAACTTTAAACGCGTTTTCTTAAAATTACGTTCTCAAGATCGGTGACCACGATATCTAAAAAATCAGTGCCGATCATCGTGAAATTTTACAAGCTTCTTTAATATGTCAACAAGGGGTGTTTGAACGAAGGATATTTTCTGTTCGATGCATAGTTTTTTTTCCTATCAACGTAAATAAAGGGTTTTTGCACCGAAATTCAATACTTTCACTTTGGACTGCGGCCTTTTTTCGAATAACAAAATTTAATTGAATTATTCGTCCAAGATAATTTCATGCAAAAACTAAATACGTTAACTTTTTTTGTGTCGGATGATTTGTTTCCGAGCAGCAGTGGTCAGCGCGAAGGACGTTTTTGAAACAGCAGTCTGCACAAACCGTCGTATCTACCACATTGATAAATATTTTTCAATACAAAAATTGTAAAAGATACTTAAAACCACACTCTTGAATGTAGAAAAAAATTGAAAATCTGCATACGTTTTCCCAGAAAAAAAATCTTCTCTTTCCGGTCACAAGCTCGGTGTAACCCGTTAAGGAGTGAGATGCAGTCAGAGGCGTGAAAAAACGAGCATTTTCAATCTTTTTCTTAAAAGTAATTAATTTTGTGGTACAAACGTGGTTACAGAGACTTTTTATGTTATATTTCAACTTGACTTCTACAAATTTTCAAAGAAAAATATTGATTATTTATAAAAATATCGCCATCTTCGTCGGACCCCATTCGGCACGTGGTGCTTTGCGGTGACCATCATAAAATTTTACTGGATCATCGGAAATAAAAAAAAAACAAAAAAAATCGTTAATTTAATGATAAATCTAGTCCTTAATCGAAGCTTTTTTCCGAAAATTAACAAAATGGCGGCTTCCGACAGATAACATTCGATTTTCGACCAAAAAATCGCTCGTCTATTGTTAAAAAAAGGAAATTTTCACCAAAAATGAAAATCCTTCTATTAAGGACTAGTTTTTAATGCTATCAATAAGCACACTAAATTTCTTCGAAATCGATCGAGTGGTTTTTGAATTACAGTGATCACCGACTTGAAAAACATAGTTTCGAGAAAAACGCGTTTAAAGTTTTTCGATGTGGATACGGTATTATATGTGCCTAAAATGTTGAGCTCGATGGATGAAGCTAAGTTTTTTTTGTGTATTTTGATACACTGAATCCGAATATCACAATTTTTGCCGAAAAGTCGAGCATTCAATTGTTTATAACCAATTGTTAAAACAATTTTTCAAAACATTTAAGTTTTTCGGGATGAATTATTATTTTTTGAATATTTTGGGCTATTTTAAAACGAAAGTATTCTTTATAAAATTTTGCTCAAGTTCATAGTTTTTGAGTTATACATTTTTGAACATTTCTGAAAGAGTTTTCCAATTTTACCCTTGAATTTTGTATAGAAATAGTAATTAAAAAATGATTTACATCTAATCATCAATTTCTGGCCCATACAATAGGGCTTCTGCCGATGTGGAAGCTTCTAAAATATCAATTTATTGTTGTCTTCGAAGCATTCTGCCTTCCCGGATATTATCGTTTGCTTGCAGCTGCCGTCCACTACCTGCCATAGGGACCCGACGTCCCTTCACTAATTGTGAGATATCCCTGAAACTATTCATCGGATCGACTTGACATTTTCAGGGAATATTTCCGAAAGATCATACTTCAAGAAAATGTAAAAAAAAATCGATTTTTAGAAAATTCTGACTGCATCTTGCCCCTTAAAGTGGCTCGCTGGCTCACGGTCCACTTTCCTCGACGCTCCTCGCTCCATGGATAACTTCGTTACTGTATTGTTTAAAAAAAAAAGCACACACAGAGCATTGCATTCTAAGGATTTTTATTACTTTTTTCACAAGGCACGACGTCAATTTTTACATTGAAATATAGTCTATCTAATCTAGTCTAGTCTGCTATGGCTAGCCGGTGTTTTTGACCAGACGATCTTAATATCAGACTGACACATCGATTATTTAGTTAAGACTCCGCTGTACCGAATTCTGCAGAGAAACATCGAGCCTCCTTGTAATTATTTAATGAAAACTTATCACATTCATTTTGCAAAAATGAGAAGCAATTGTTCAGCTAAGGAATCAGTTCCCGCGTCCACGTCCTCTGCCTCTAGCGATCGCAGCAGCCTGTCTGTCCCTATCATTAACCGGCCTAGCCCTGTCCCTTATGGGTTCTCGGGGCGCAGGAGGTTCTATCGGTATGCCTGCGACGTTGGGCCGACGAACCGTTGGCTCGAGCCTCCGAGATTTCAAAATCGGAAGTGCTGCGGTGATTCCTTCCTTCGATACGTCAAACTTCGTCTTGTCAAGCGCCTGGAAATTCGTCAGAATTTTAGGAAACGCAATGTCGCCCATTCTTAATCGCGGAATCAGATCTTAATAGTAGAGTAGCAACGCCAGTTCTAACTCAGATATCTCAGGGGTGAGCGGGGCAGGGGGTCCAGCGCGGCGATGTCAAGTACGGTGGGTATGCATGGTGGGGGGTAGCCGGGCGCGGGTAGGTGACGTCAAGGAGAAGGATGTCAGGGTCTCTGTGGACGGGGTAGCCATGTGTTCCGAAGAGCGACTGGTGGGAGGGGGAAGCCGCCGTCGCGAGTGATGTGTGTGTGTGTGTATGTGTGCGTGCGTGCGTGCGTGGGTGTTTGTGTGGAAGGAAGGGGGGAGGGGGTAAAAATAATGATTTTAATTAAATGACACAAAATTAATAGTTTATTAATAATTAAATTAAACAATGTCTTTACATAGTATATGCTATACATAAAATCTATGGTATGTGTGTATGTGTGCGACTATAGGTTTGCCTGTTTTTTTATTTGTTAAAATTATTTTATTTTCAATACCCGCAGCGGTACAGTCATTCTGAAACACACAAAACATGCCCCATACTAATCTATCAAACTTCATGATATTCAGAGAGATACAAAAGTTTTAAGATAATATTCACAATCGGTCCGGTATACGTTCAGGCAAGTGAGACACGTGTCGCGTGTGAAAATTTGATATGTTGGCCCGCCGCAGTTGGTGCAAAGTATTTCCCGGATTGCGAATCGGAACGACAGTAAAGAAATATCAAATCCATGCATGGAGCATTAAAATACGCCACAGATGTAAGATCACATTGATGGCGCCCCACCTCAACGTAGGGACTGTGAAAAATGTCGGGAGGGAGAATATTCTCCACGTATGGGGTTTTTCGAACGTGTTTGAACCTGTTTTTCATTATTAAAAACGAGGGTAGAAGTTTGAAAATGTTATGTGGTAGGATTACGAGGGAGCTTATAATTTCGTAGACCAAGCTCAGACTGCACTATTCCACCGCAACATCAACATCTCTCCAAAAAGAGCTTTGAAAGGAGAAAAGTATAAAAAATGGATCTCTCGAGTATCAAAGAGGTCAGCCCGATAGTGGAATTGCTCCCATCGAAGAAACTGTCGAAACTCCCCGATCAATCGGATCATCCAACCTCCAACATGAGAGCCGTACAAACCAAGTTTGAGAAACGCTACATCGTGGACATCGCGAATGAGTACACGGTCCTCTTACGGATGTCGCGACTTATGGATGTCTACGACCAAGATTCGAAAACGTTCGAGAGTTTGCGGAAACTGGCACGCAATGGTCAACTCTACATGACGTACCTGGGTGGAAAATACAACAGCGTCGAGTTCTACCGACTTTGAGCACACCATGGCGGAAAACGATAAATTCGTTGCGAGACCATCGTCTAATGGCTGTTCGCATCATCGAGAGTATGTTGCAACTGGCGCGCAATGGTAAACTCTACATGCAGTTGCGCAAAATACAACAGTTCAATCGCTGAGCATGGTGGAAAATTCAAAATTCGTTGGGACACCATCGTCGAATAGCCGTTCGCATGACAGTCGTTTCGCCATCGTTTTCGACGTGTTGACTATGTAAAAATGTATAAAAAATTGTCATCGAATTGTCAATGAGGGAGAAAATGTTTTGGCCGTAAAATAAATGAAGAACACAAATGATATACATTTTCATCAAAATGTTTTTTATTCATTAAAAAAAATTCCTCGCACACACAGCCCTTCGTATACAGTTAACCAGCGAATTGTAGTATAAAAAAAATTAAAGGCAATGCTATCAGCCTTCCAATTTAATCAATCGAAGATGAAGACGGCAAAATATTTCTCTTTAAGTTGTGAAACTGTTTTTCCTTAGTGCAAGCGCCCGCGTCCTATACCTTCACCAGTGGTAGACTAAACCCGTCGGAGGCCCGGGGCGGCATATAAATGAGGCCCCCGGTCTGCTAAAAAATGGATGTATTATTGATGATACGTAATTTTACTATACGCCCTAGTTATGATATGGGTAAAAAAGTTAGAATACGGATCAGCATTCAGCACAGCCCCTAGCAGGTAGAGTGCAAAGAAATAATGAAGACTATAATAAGAAAGTAACTTTTATTGCACTTATATGTTTAAAAACAAAGCTGTTGATTTGTAACTATTTTACATGTTTTCTTGCTTTCATTTAACTGAACTTCTCAATAACGTCGCTGAAATGTATTTCCCTTGAAACTTTCCTTTCAATTGATAGAATGGACATATTGACGAGGTGTTCTTGGTTCATCGTAGATCGACGATAATTTTTTATATATTTCAGTTTAAAAAAACTTCTCTCGCATGATGCGACCGAGACACAAATGGTCACGAAATATTGGATTATAAGTGATAAACAGGGCAAAAATTCACTGAGGTCCCATTTAATAATAATACACGTTTAATACAGGTTTGGAAGCGACCACGATATGTTAGGCGCGCTAAGCCGATCCACTTTTCTTTACATTTTTCGCCACTACGTGGCATTGCTTTTGTCGGGTACGTGTGTGACATGGACAGAATATCTTCGTCTGGCTCTCCGACTCTCCAGATCGAGGCGCATGCGCCGTCGACCTTGCCCTCCGAATATTTTACGAGGATAGAAATAAAAAACCAAATCAACAAATAATATGCTTAGTGAAGACTAAACTGATTGATAGATCCATTATCCGAAAAGTCGCAGCTATGAAAACTGTTCTGCTAGTCACATTTTTCTAAGTTTAATCCTGAATATTTTCTCGAAACATTCAGTGACCGGCTGTTTTTATTGTCGTTACGAAATCTTTACACTATTTTACACGTGTGAGCAGATCATATCTGGCATCTAGAGTTATTTAGTGTTTAAATTATTACATAGAAATGTGGCCAGCGCGTTATTTTTATAAAGCGCCGTATAAATGAGACCTTTTTTAGAGGCGTTATTTTTCGTTAAAAGTTCGGTAAATTGGCTTGCAATTTTACCAGTATACGGGGATGTGTTTTTACTTGATTAGAGACGAAAATCAATTAATTGTTAAATTATCGAATTCGTGAAAGAAATGCCTTAAGAGCATGAGATGATACACGCACCGAAGTTATCGTTCACATGACAACACGGAAATTATAAGTGGGGGCGTAGGTTGAGATCACAGAAGACCGTGGGTGGGGGATATCCTCCAATAGGAGCGACGCATGTAGCGGCAAGCGGAATCAAAAGTGGATCTTGTAACGGTGCCTCACGGCATCATTGAAATGTAGCTTCGTTTCCAGACCTGTATGTAAGACCGTTGGTCAGGAAAGTCCCGCAGCGGCTAACAGTGTTGCCAACTTAGTAGATTTTCCACGTAAACTGGTGGTTTAGACATCCCTTTTAGTGGATAAAATTTGTTTTTACTGGCTGGTGGTTTTTGTTAGTGGTGAGCAAGATATTCAACCACTATCGTGTAAACAAATTTATAATACATTATATTTCGCTATGACAAGGCCCTTTGACATAAAGTGTGTCAACTTTTATAGTATAGTCAACACTACGATCTTGTAAATACCTACCAGCGCCATGGGGATTCCTTGAATAATGTTTTGGCTGTATATAGATTTGAATGAATATAGACCACGGGGTATAGTAATTGAATCGAGTTCGATTTGCTTGAAAAAGTATCTCTCGAAATACTTCATAATTTTTTAATGTAAGTGCATCAGATGTAGTTGCTTACTTACTAGACAGTCAGCGGTAACACCACGCGGTATTAGAGGTTTTCTGGTGTTTTGGGGAACCGCTTATGGTGAGTATAACAAAATAAGTCGGCAACAGCGCACAGTGGGGTATTTTCGCGAAAACGTGGCCATAAATCAGAGGATTATCGGAATTTTCCCAAATTTGGTATACTTACGTTTTCGGAATCGCTGATTACGAATCTCATATTGAAATATAGAAAAACAAAATGGCGGCTTCAGTATGGCCGATCGAAACATGAAATTCGTATCAAATTCGATTGAAAATCCACTTTCCCGATATTTTTGAGGTCGCCGATTACGAAGCTAATATAAAAATTTGGAAAAACAAAATGCAAAAACAAGATAATTTCGATTGAAAATCCATCTACCCGATGTTTTCGGGGTCGCTGATCACGAATCTGATATCAAAATTTAGAAAACAAAATGACGGCTCCAATATGGCCGATCATAATATGAAATTCACAATAAATTCGATTGAAAATCCACTTTCCCAATGTTTTCGAGGTCGACTATTACGAATCTCATATTAAAATATAGAAAAACAAAATCGCGGCTCCAATACGGCCGATCAAAACATGAAATTCGTATAAAGTTCGATTGAAAATCCACTTTCCCGATATTTTTGAGGCCGCTGATTACGAAGCTAATATAAAAATTTGGAAAAACAAAATGCAGTTCTCAAAATATGTTTGTACAGCGGCTGCTATAATAAATTAAAAAATAGATTTGAAAATTTCGGGAAAAATTAATATTCTCTTGCAATATGGTAAACAGTCTTTATTGCTACAAAATTAAAAAAAAAAATGTTAATCGGAATCCGGTTAAAAAAATTCATTTGTAATACTAGGGCTCGCTATTAGTAAATGGCTTCTGATGACAAGTGCTTCAATTTCTTTTGAGGTCATTTCCTCAAGTTCGTGAAGCAGGGGTCGGATGACACTAGCAGCCAATTCAAAATATCCTGCATGGTATTTTCACGCGATAATTTACGAGAAAATCCGTCCCGAAATTTCTTAATATCTTTATGTCTTACTTCTTGAGCCTCCTCTGATAATTGTCCAATAGGTAAAATAGCCGAACCTATGGTCAAAGAACCATGGATCAATATATTGTGGACGGTTGTTGCCATATAATACCACGAATATTCGCTCACGAACAGTTTCGCAGTTTCTAACGCGTATTTTAAGTTAAGTTAAGTTGGCCACGTTGATATCGTACCCACTCGCGATAACTTGTTGAATTACGTGAAATCTTTTTATAAGTTCTTCTTTCAAGCCAGTCATCATTGATGTTATTTCGTGGTTTTCGAAAAAGCGCCATGCAGTGTTTCCATCATTGGTTCATCCATACCCAGGCTTTGGACGATCCACTATTAACCAGAATTCAGATTTCAACGATTTTTGTATTTGCGCTTTTCGATCGTGAAGCAGCTTTTTTCATCTTCGGTTTGTGCCTGTGACTTTTTCAGATCGAGTTTGTAAGATAGATGCAAAAGGTACTCAAACAATCGGATCCATGCATGTAACGGAGACATTGTGAATTTCAAGTTCTCTTCATTCACCTGTCATTCCAGGATTTTATCGAGATTATTAAAATCTTTTGACGTAGCTCCACATGAATAGCATCTCTGTGAAGAACTCGTAGACGTAACACCATTGCAGACTTTTCCATCGACCATCGTAAACAGCATTTTATAATCAACTGTTACTTCTCTGCCATCGATTCCAATTTTTAATGGTCTTAAGGATAAATTTATTTCACAACATACTCTAGTTCATCCTTCGTAGATTGTGTATTTTCGTGCCAGAATTGCATTCTTCAATTTCACTACCGGAGTCGGTAGATTAACTCTAAAAAAATGTGAGTTCTAGTGGCACAAGTGATGTTAAGAATATATTTGCGTCCGAATGTCCGAACTGTCTTGTGAAATTTCTGTTCATATACACTTTGGCCGGAACTTCCGTCACACCCCCATTTACAGATTAAGTTCCCATTTACCAAGTTGTCCATATGCACTGATTGCAGATATTTTCTCTGACTAAGACGACTACGCGTGGACGGGTGGTCCAGCAAGTCGTGTCATCACAATTTTCGGTAATAGATATACTAGATCGTGGTGGGTAACTTAATGCTTTAGCCTCCCTAACGGCTTCGTAATTCGGATATAATTGACAGTTATGATCTTTCATCGATGTTCTTATAGTATTATATTGATGTCTGGTGAGTTTGGCTTCGACCATGACCGAAAGAGCTTCTTCTGCAGATAGTCTAGTATGTTCTGCCCTTGACAACGCTGGGGCAGGTGCGGGTGATATATCGTTATCGATAATTTTCGACGAATCTAAGTCTCCAGAAGAGCGGAGACTCATTTGCGGTCATAGCACAACTCTTCAGCGGTATGACTTTGATGAAGTTCTTCTGTTTTTCGTCGATTCGATCGGTCAGTTGATGCAGCAAAGTCCATCCATCTCTAAACACTCCCGATTCTTATTTAGAAAATTAAGTTTCACCGCTACAGCGTCGGCTACTATCTTTATTTTGGCTTTTAACAAGTTACAAGTTAGAATGTAATATTACGACAGCAAGGTTCAGATTGGTTGATTTCCCCTGTTGTTATTGTTTAGTACGTATGTATGTAATTTTGTTACGACATTTCTCTATTGTTCGGATCTCGTATTTGTGTTTCGTGCCAAAGCCACCATAGAGTAAGTGCTGCCCACCGCGCGGCGCGCAACATTTGTATGGCGCTGGCTATAAGTAGGTAGAGCTTTATGCTATATTGATAATTGCTATCATGAACTGATAACAGGTGAATTAGTACCTACCTACCTATGTTTATATTTTCCATACGTGCGGGGCCTCCAACCCAAAACTGCCCCTTACTCAACATATTCCGGCCTTGGTTGGAATGTGACTAAAAATGATTTCTCGAGATTCAGAGGCCCCCCAGGACCGGAGGCCCGGGCGGACCGCCCCCTTCCTCCCCCCGGCCCGTTGGTCCGCCACTGACCTTCACGTTCATCGCTTCACGTATGCAACATAAGCGTGATCGTTATGAACGCTCACACTTGCAAGCCCATACAAAATTTACAACAACCATAGTATAAAGACAATGATCCGAAAAAAATATGGATTCTTTTAAAATTCCACCGACATCTGTTTGGCATCCCTGAACGATAACATATACACTAGCCAAAAGAATTAAAGGATATTGAAAAAGTCCGCCAATTTTAGGGTCATTTTCAAATATCTGTAACTCCTCGAAAAATGGTCGTACAGCAAAATAAAAAAAGCAAATTGAAGGTGTGAATCTCTAGTTTTGAGATCTTGAGCTCAAACATTTTCCGCATCAGCCAATTTTTAGTAGCCACCAAAAAACCAAAGAAAGAAAATTTTCAAAATTTTTGCTCATCTTTCACAGTCTGCACGGACTTTAATAAATTTGTTTGAATGATCGGATTAAAAGGATCGTCTAGCTGGGTTATTTCCCTTTAATTTGAGCTGTGGGAGAGCTCTGTACGATTCTTTCTCGCTGAGTTATCGATGTTCAAAGCAAAAATGACACTTTTGACTTTGATGACTGATTACTCGGAGACTAATGGTCGCACAGAAAAAAAAACCAAAGGGTTTTGGAAACTTTGAAGTATTCTCTATAAGATGCTTTTATCATTTTTTTATCGCGATTTTTTTTATGCGGGAAAATGGATTTTAAAAAACGTGAAAAATGGCGTATTTACGAATATTCTTTTAACTAAGGATTATTTTGCCAATATCGAAAAGATAAAAAGAGATGTCGGTTTTTTTTACCTCAGAGTATCCTAAAAAAGCTCTCAAAAGTTCAAAACCCTGCGATTTTTTTTCATTGTGTTCCGAATTATCGAAATTGTGGTTTTTGCAAAAAATTGATTAAGGGCTAAATCTACCACCTTTTATTCGTCTTTTGAGAATCACAATTTTTTTTGGCACTGACCCGAATTTCCGGTGCTAAAAAATGTGGATTGTTGAACAACGGGAACAAATTTTTGTTTAATGAAAAAAAATGATGAAAAAAAACTTTTTGACAAAAAAAAATTAATTAAAAAAAATGGATAGATTTTTTTTATAGCGCTGAACGTTTTTTATGATACGACGAGCTATTGGAGTTGTTGGAATTCACAGTTCTTTGAATGTGTGCGTGTGTACAACTCACATCCCGACGATACGATACGACACCCTACACACACGTGTCACGATCATTATATCAAGATGTTTTTTATAAACATTAGATTCACCACCAGCATTAGCGCAACCTAAAGCGTACCACGTAGAGGTTGCTCGGTTGGATTTACGCTTCTTTGTGTGTGTGTGTTCCACACGCACACATTCAAAGAACTGTGAATTCCAAAAACTCCAATTTCTCGTCGTATCATGAAAAACGTTCAGCGCTATACAAAAAATCCAACAATTTTTTTCGATTTTTTTAAATTAATTTTTTTTGGTAAAAAAATCTTTTTTAATTAATTTTTTTTTATTAAACAAAAATTTGTTCCTGTTGTTCAACAATCAACATTTTTTAGCACCGGAAATTCGGATCAGAGCCAAACAAATTGTGATTCTCAAAAGACGAATAAAAGGTGGTAGATTTAGCCCTTAATCAATTTTTTGCAAAAACCACAATTTCGATAATTCGGAACACAATGAAAAAAAATCGCAGGGTTTTGAACTTTTGAGAGCTTTTTTAGGATACTCTGAGGTCATAAAAAAACCGATTTTTTAAAAATCTTTTCGATATTAGCAAAATAATCCTTAGTTAAAAGGATATTCGTAAATATGCCATTTTTCACGTTTTTTCAAATCCATTTTCCCGCATAAAAAAAAATCGCGATAAAAAAATGATAAAAGCATCTTATAGAGAATACGTCAAAGTTTCCAAAACCCTCTGGTTTTTTTCTGTGCGACCATTCGTCTCCGAGTAATCAGTCATCAAAGTCAAAAGTGTCATTTTTGCTTTGAACATCGATAACTCAGCGAGAAAAAATCGTACAGAACTCCCCCACCGCTCAAATTAAAGGGGAAGAATCCAGCTAGACGATCCTTTGAATTCGATCATTCAAAAAAATTTATTAAAGTCTGTGCAGACTGTGAAAGAGGAGCAAAAATTTTGAAAATTTTCTTACTTTGGTTTTTTGATGGCTACTAAAAATTCGCTGATGCGAAAATTGTTTAAGCTCAAGATCTCGAAACTAGAGATTCACACCTTCAATTTTCTTTTTTTTATTTTGCTTTACGACCATTTTTCGAGGAATTACAGCTATTTGAAAATGACCTTAAAATTGGCGGACTTTTTCAATATCCTTTAATTCTTTTGCCTAGTGTATATATTGCCACGTGTTCCAGTATGTATGAAGTCCAGCCTGTCACGAATCATAGGGCTCTTGGCAGAGCAACATCAAACCGATTCAAGTGACACTTGAGGCTATACAGCTCTTACCAAATCAGTCACATGGTTAAGACATTTTTTATCTTCTTTGACGTTCGAAGCCACCTTCCGAGCATAGGGAACATTTAAAAAAATTACATTCCGCTCAATGAATGCCTTGGATCTCCACAACACATATACGAAATCGAGTTGTTTATTACAAAATCGATAAACTTTAGGGATCTATGGCCAGAACTTTTATAGGCTTCGACCGCTGATCCCGCTGCATGCACCATTTGAGCAGAGATGCACTCGAGGTCTGGAATACTCACAAAATAATTTTTTTTTGCTCGCGTTGAACCCCGACCGGCTCGTTCTGTGTATGTATTTATTTTTTATGCTTTCCGTGGTAATAGATATCAGCGATATTAAAAAACCCTGCTGGAGGTGATTCTATTACATTTTCCGAGCTAAAAGGGAATGACGAAAATATATCTGATAGGAGACCATTTTTAATAATCGACAGCGCTCAAAAGTGGCCACACTTTGAATGAAGCAGTGAGTTAACATAATCTCTCTAGGAAGACGTTTCAACTCGTTAATATGGTTACAATGAACCATCGGAACAAATCTTGCACAACCAAGTCACGCTCTCGAGATCGGTCGAAGACTTTGCTGCGTGGGAGCAACAGATCGTCGACTTCATGGAAGTACTGAAAACGCAAAGCCGAAATAAGCGCCGACGATTATCAACTTAACATCAATAGTCATTGATTGTCCAAATATCACATCTGGAAGGATGGAAGAATTCGATGTACAGGCATTTTATACGCATGGGTCCAGGACACAGCGGTGATGGGTTAATGTGGCGAGAAATCGACTTGAACACGTGATGGTCAAGTCGATTAACCCCTGCTCGATGAATTTCAACAACGTGAAAGTTGAGCTTTACAAAAAATACATAAACTTACAATAAATGTAAATAAGTATAAACCAATACGCTTTGAATATTATATCCTATTGCCACGGGAGATAATGATTATGAGGCCTGCGATTAATGTGCAATCAAGAAATAGTACACGTTTCGCATGGGTGACCGTCGCAGCTTTATTCCCAGCTGAACGAAAGAGTGACCATGTATCTTCTTACACGCATTATTCAACAGTATTGAATCTACCGAATATTGGATTCCCTGTGGCAATAGGTCAAATTGAAAAAAAATTGGGCTTCCAAACAATCTATCCATCAATGTGTATACACCGAAAAAGACATTACTCCGATACGCGTGGCTCAACATAAGAAGAAAAAGCACATCAATTTGCCATACATACAAGATACCGAGGATAACAATGTATGACATTTCACATAGATCAAGAACCTGTCAAGCCTCGTGAACGTGGAACTAAACAGAGACAGCAATTTAAAAATATATACGCCATCAGTGTGTGAAGTTAACATAATTACTATATCATTATATGTGCTAGACGAATTAAACAACAACGCATTATTTCGCAGGTGTTTACTTTCTTTTACATCAGAGGACAAATTGCAATCACATGAGATCGATTGTGGAGCAATAAAGAACTCCACCATCCAACGACCAAATAATGTCAATAAGTGGCTCCAAACCACCAACTACATTCGGAAAGCACGACATCGATCCATTGTAAAGGCCTATTTGGAGTGTTTTTGCCTAATGATAGAGAGTAGATGAAAGTGTGTAAAGACTGATAAGAAGAACGTAGCACAGGATATGTATCAATATAATGAAGTTTTCAGTATTGACTACTACATGTGTTGTTCATATGACGAATCGCTATTATGGTATCGATCACATCACAGCGCTGATTTCATATCATGTTTTGTGGAAGAACTGGAAAAACTTGCGCTATGCATAAAATACATTTTATGCCACAATCAATGCACGTCGTTATTTATTTGTAATACGTTGGCGCATGTAATTTATGCGGCGCAGACGTAAAAAAAAATCTATGATAAAGGACATTACATTATTCACCTACTGCAAACTTACCAGGGTTAAACTTTATCTCAATGGGGAATTCTATCCTCACGATGACTCGAATTTGAACTTCAAAAAACAAAAGTTTCCCCATTTTGCTCAATATGTATTCTCGATTTCGTAAATATCATTACGACTGTAATAGTAATCGTTCGTTGCTAACCATTGCGAAGTTTTTATGTAACGGCCCTCTCATGGTTAATGATTGATCGCATCAGAACGAGCATGTAAAATGCTACCGTAGATACGTGAATAGAGTTCGAATGCAAGGAAGATTCACCACCAAATACAACTGCATATTTTTTTAATCTTACACGATCGCGCTGTCGAATATTATCCATTGACCGACATTATTCGGAAAATTGTATAGAGCAGCAAAATAACCCCCGGCTAAATGAGTAAACAATTCAAAAATGAGTTTCTCAAACATCAACGTCAGTCATGATTGGATCTTGTCATCGACTAGATCACGTTAAAACATATTCGTTGTGACTGTGCCCACATTTGTGGATCTACACGGATTCATTGTTGGAAGGAACTTTACCGTGAAGGAAGTAGCAATTCTGAGAGCGGGATGCGTGCTCTCCCATTACATTTTCGCCAGTCCCATATCATGGATACTTCTCACAAAATCTGAGAGATACGAAGCATGATGGTTGATTCGCAATAATCATGGTCTAAAGTGGGCCTATGGAAATGTTCCATATAGCATGGCTAAACGTTTAATAACGGCTGCAGTTGAAGGGTTAACAGAAGACGACATGTGTCCTATCGTATTTGTTAAGGGTCATGAAAAACGAGAATGGCTAGCTGATATACTAAGTATGAAAAATGAGCTAGTTATTGAGTCGTTGAACATAGACTTCGACGATATGGATGTCTCAAGTAGATTAAACGGAAGTTCTACTCTACGATGTGAAAAGCATAAAAACAATTGTGCCTTACAAAATGTATTTAAAATCTTGAACTGGTGACTGAATAATAAAGATTCGTGCAAATAAAAAAAATGTAACATTATGTAATTTTTTGTTCTCCTCGCCCCGGACTTCGGTATGTCAACATCATCTGATATCCAATTGTGCAACTGAATACAATGGGAAACTAATTTTTTCGTATGGAATTTGATTGAAAACAAATTAATATAATCGCTCAATGGTGGTCGAGACATTCACCAATTTCCGAGGCGTTCGAAGATTTGGGAGAGGCGTTCGTGAGACGTTCAAGAAACTTCCGAAGACATTCATAAAATGTTTGAAGACATTCAAGAGACGTTCGAAAACATTTATAAGACGTTTGAAGACATGCATGAGGGGTTCAAAGAGGTTCAAGAGACTTTCTAGGACATTTATGACACGTTTGAAAATGTTCGTGAGACGTTCAAGAGACTTTCGAAAACATTCGTGAGACATTTGAAGACATTCATGAGAGGTTCGAAGACATTCAAAGACTTTCGAAGACGTTCAAGAGATCTTTGTCGATGTTTATTATACGTTTGAAGACATCGATGAGGGGTTCGTAGACGTTTAAGCGACTTTCAAATACATTCACGAAGGGTTCGAAGACGTTTCAGAGACTTTCAAAGACAATCACGAGGAGTTTGAAGACGTTCAAGAGACTTTTGAAGACGTTCGTGAGACTTTCGAAGATATTCATAATACGTTTGAAGACATTGATGTGGAATTCGAAGACGCTTAAGAGACTTTCAAAGACATTCGCAACGGGGTTTAAAGACGGTCAAGAAACTCTCGAATACGTTCACGAGATCTTCGACGACATTGATAACACGTTTGAAGACATCGATGAGGGGTTCGAAGACGTTTCAGAGACTTTCAATGACATTTACGAGGGGTTCGAAGACATTCAAGAGACTTTCGACGACGTTCGCAATACGTTTGAAGACATTCATGAGGGGTTCCAAGACGCTTAAGAGCCTTTCAAAGACATTCACGAGAGGTTTGAAGACGTTCAAGAGATCTTCGACAACATTAATAATACGATGTTCGACGACATTCATAAACCCGAGATTTTCATGACATTTGAGTTTTGCTGGGATTGTTTGGGTTCGTTTGAGGCCCAAACTCAAACGTCATGATAATCTTCGGTCTCGCGAACGTTTCCGAAAGTCTCTTGAACGGCTTCCAACCCCTCATGAATGTCTTCAAACGTATCACGAACGTCTTTAAAGCCCTCATGAATGCCCTTGAAAGTCTCTTAAGCGTCTTCGAACCCCTCATAAATGTCTCCAAACGTACTATGAATGGTTTCGACAGTCTCACGAACGTTTTCGAAAGTCTCTCGAACGTCTCAAAACTCCTCGTGCATGTATTTGAAAGTCTATTAAACGTCTTTGAACCCCTCATCGATGTCTTTAAACGTATTATGAATATCGTCAAAGATCTCTTGAACGTCTTCCAAAGTCTCTGAACGTCTTCGAACCTCTGATGAAAGTCTTCAAACGTCTTATTAACGTTTTCGAAAGTCTCTTGAACGGCTCTCGAACATCTATCGAACGTATACTGATCAATATCTTCGACCATCAATGGGCGATTATATTATTTTATTTTCAATTAAATTGCATACAAAAAATTTAGTTTCACATTCGAAAGAAATATTGTATTCAGTTGTACAATCTGATATCAGATGATGTTGACATAACGAAGTACGGAGTGAGGAGAATAGAAACTTACATAATGATACACTTCTTTTATTTGCACGAATCTTTATTATTCAGCCACCAGTTCAAGATTTTAAATACATTTTGTAAGGCACAATTGTTTTTATGCTTTTCACATCGTAGAGTAGAACTATCATCTAATTTACTTGAGACATCCATATCGTCAAAGTCTATATTCAACGACTCAATAACTAGCTCATTTTTCATATTTAGTGTATCAGCTAGCCATTCTCGTTTTCCATGACTCTTACCATATACGAAAGGACACAAGTCGTCTTCCGTCGAACCTTCAACTGCAGCCGTTATTAAACTTTTAGCCATGCTATATGGAACGTTTCCATGGGCCCACTTTAGACCATGATTATTGCGAATCAACCATGATACTTCGTATCTCTCAGATTTTGTGAGAAGTCTCCATGGTATGGGACTCGCGAAAATGTGATGGGAGGGCACGCATCCCGCTCTCAGAATTGCTACTTCCTTCACGATAAAGTTCCTTCCAACAATGAATCCTTGTAGATCCACAAACGTGGGCACAGTCATAACGAATATGTTTTAGTGTGATCTAGTCGATAACAAGATCCAATCATGACTCATGTTGATCTTTGAGAAACTCATTTTACTGTTTATTTACTTAGCCGGGGGTTATTTTGCTGATCTGTACAATTTTATCGATAATGTCGGTCAATGGACAATATTCAACAACGCGATCGTGTCAGATTGAAACAATATGCAGATGTATTCGGTGGTGAAACTTCCTTGCATTCGAACTCCATTCACGCATCTACGGTAGCATTTGTACAGGCTCGTACTGATGCGATCAATCATTAACCGTGAGAGGGCCGTTACATAAAAACTTCGTAATGGTTAGCAGAGAACAATCACTATTATCGAGAAATCGAGAATACATATTGAACAAAATGGCGACACTTTGTTTGTTGTTGAAGTCCAAATTCGAGTCATTGTCAGGATGGAATTCCGCATTGAGATAAAGTTTAACCCTGGTGAGTTTGCAGTCGGTGAACAATGGAATGTCCTTTGCCAAAGATTTTTTTTACGTCTGCGCCGCAAAAATTATTCGGTGTTGGAATTAATTCGTAGCGTTTCAAAAGAGATGGCGTAGGTAGTACAGTATTTCGTCGTTAGAGACAGTAATGTATTCATCGTGAAACAGCTATCATTGAATGTCATTTGCTGTACATAACCTCTTTTTGAATCGTAAATAACAACACTTTATAATTTATTGAATATGTTAACATTTGTGCCGAATAAAGTGTTTTTGCCAGGAGTTTTACTTCCCGGTTTTTTGCATCGAATTGTCACTGGTGATGAAAAATGGATCCATTACGACAATCCGAAGCGCAGGGAGTCATGGGTTAAGCCCGGCCAACCATCAACATCAGTGGCAAAGCCATATATCCATGGGTCTAAGCTCCTGCTCTGTATTTGATGGGATCAGAGGGGTGTGATTTATTATGAACTGCTGATACCGAATGAAACCATAACTGGGGATCGCTCCCGACTGCAATTGATGCGCTTGAGCCGTGCATTGCAAGAAAAACGGCCAGTATACTCCGAAAGACACGACAAAGTAATTTTGCTGCACGACAATGCTCGTCCGCACTCCGCAAAACCGGTACAAACATATCTGGAAACACTTTAATGGGAAGTCCTACCCCACCCGCCGTATTCTCCAGATAACGCTCCTTCTGACTACCGTTTGTTTCGTTCGATGGCTCATAGCCTGTCTGAGCAGACGTTCACTTCTCACGAAGATTGTCAAAAATGGGTCGATTCGTGGATTGCATCTAAAGACGAGGCGTTCTTCCGACAGGGTATTCGAACCCTGCCCGAAAGATGCTCAAAAGTAGTAGAAAGCGAGGGGCAATACTTTCATTAATGAATTTTTTTTATTTTCATTCGAAATAATTTTTTTTTTCATTAAAAAAACGCTACGAATTAATTCCAAGTCCTAATACATGGTTTCGTTTTTTTTTTGTGAAGTCCAAATTCGAGTAAGCGTGCGGATAAACTTCTGAATGGAGATAAAGTTTAACCCTGGTGAGTTTGCAGTCAGTGAATAATGTAATGTCCTCTGCCATGGCATTTTTTTCCAGTCTGCGCCGTAAAAATTACATATTTTGGTGTCTCTAGCTGGGGAGGTAGCTTGTACGATCCATGCATATTTCGTTGTGCTTTGAAGCAGTAGATGCCTGTATAGATCCCAAGAGCGAAAACTTAAACTCAAGTTTTTCCTAATTTCCAATGTTCGAAGGAATGACAATGTATTGATTTCATTTAATAGTATGTGGGGCATACGCCATTGTATCTTGAGTAATTCAACTTCTACCTCTACTGATGGGTGATGACTGAATACACATTTATTGTCATGGCGCCAACGCATTAGAATTAACTAACGACGAGGATTGATTGTCGCAGAAAATGTATTTTATGCACAGCGTTAGTTTTTCCAGTTCTTCCACAAACCATGATATGGGATCAACGCTGTGATGTGATCGATACCATGATAGCGATTCGTCAAATGAACAACACATACAGTAGTCAATACTAAAAACTTTATGATATTGATACATATCCTTTGCTACGTTCTTTTCATTAGTCTTTACACACTTTCATCTACTCTCTATCATTAGGCAAAAACACTCCAAATAGGCCTTTACAATGAATCGATGTCGTGCTTTCCGAATGTAGTTGGTGATTTGGAGCCACTTATTGGTATAATTTGGTAGTCGGATGGTGGACTTTTTTATTGCTCCACAATCGATCTCATGTGATTGCAATTTACCCTCTGATCTAAAGAAATGCAAACAACTGCGAAATAATGGATTGTTGTTTCATTCGTCTAGCACATATAACGATATAGCAATTATGTTAACTTCAATCACCGATAGCATATATATTTTTTCAATTGCTGTCTCTGTTTAGTTCTGCGCTCACGAGGCTTGACAGGTTCTTGATCTATGTGAAATGTCATACATTGTTATCCTCGGTATCTTGTATGTATGGCAAATTGATATGCTTTTTCTTCTTATGTTGCGCGTCTTCTACTCTACGTGTATCGGAGCAATGATTTTATCGGTGGTGTACACATTGATCGATAGATTGTTAGGAAGCCCATTTTTTTTTAATTTGACCTATTCCCACTGGGAATCCAATATTCGGTAGATTCGATACTGTTGAATAATGCGTGTAAGAAGATACATAGTCACTGTTTCGTTCAGCTGGGTATAAAGCTGCGACGGTCACCCATGCGAAACGTGCTTTATCTCTTGATTGCACATTAATCGCAGGCCTCATAATCATTATCTCTCGTGGCGATGAGATATAATATTCAACGCGTTTTTTTGGACCCACGCGTAAAAAATGTCTGTACATGGAATTCTTCAATCCTTCCAGATGCGATAATTGGACTATCAATGACTATTGATGTTTAGTTGATAATCGTCGGCGCCTAATTCGGATTTGCATTTTCAGGACTTTGATGAACTCGACGGTCCGTTGCTCCCACGCAGTAAAGTCTTCGACCGAACTCAAAAGCATGGCTTGGTTGTGCAATATTTGTTCTGATGGTTCATTGTAACCATATTAACGAGTTGAAACGTCTTCCCAGAGAGATTATGTTAACTCACTGCTTCATTCAAAGTATGCCCACTTTTGAGCGCTGTCGATTATTAAAAATGGTCTCCCATCGGAAATATTTTCGTCGTTCCCTTCTAGCTCGGAAAATGTAATAGAATCACCTCCACCAGAGTTTTTTAATATCGCGTTGATATCTACTACCGCGGAAAGCATGAAACGTAAATACATACACAGAACGAGCCGGTCGGGATTCAACGGGAGCAAACAAAATTATTTTGTGAGTATTCCAGACCGCGAGTGCATCTGTGCTCAAATGGTGCATGCAGCAGGATCAGCGGTCGAAGCCTCAAAAAAGCTCCGACCATAGATCCCTACAGTTCATCGTTTTTGTAATAAACACCTCGTTTTCGTATATGTGTTTGGATACCCAAGGCATTACTTTAGCGGAATGTAATTTTAGAAAATGTTCTATAGAGAACATTTTGACACTCGGAGGGTGGCTTCGAACATCAAGGAAGAAAAAAAATGTCTTAACCATGTGACTGATTTGGTAACAACTGTATAGCCTCAAGTGTCACTTGAATAGGTTTGATGTTGCTCTGCGAAGAGCCCTATGATTCGTGACAAGCTGGACTTCATACATACTGGAACACGTGGCAATATACATATATGTTATCGTTCAGGCATGCAAACCAGATCTCGGTAGAATTAAAAAAAAATCCATTTGTTTCGGATCATTGTCTTCATACTATGGTTGTTGTAAATTTTGTATGGGCTTTCAAGTGTGAGCGTAAATAACGATCAGGCTCATGTTGCATATGTGAAGCGATAGATCGTGAAGGTATAGGACGTGGGCGCTCGCACTAAGAAAAAAACTGTTTCACAACCTAGAGAGAAATATTTTGCCGTCTTCATCTTCGACTGATTATATTAGAAGGCTGACAGCATTGCCTTTCAGTTTTTTTATACCACAACTCGCTGGTTGAGTGTATATGAAGCGTTGTGTGTGCGAGGGATTTTTTTTAATGTCTAAAAAACATTTCTATGAAAATGTATATCATTTGTATTCTTCATTTATTCTACGGCGAAAAAATTTTCCTCCCTCATTTACAATTCGATGACAAATTTTTATACATTTTTACATAGTCAACACGTCGAAAACGATGACGAGACGACTGTGATGCAAACGGCTATTCGACGATGGTGTCCCAACGAATTGTCTTTTCCACCATGCTTAAAGATGAAGGAACTTGACGCTGTTGTATTTTCCGCAACTGCATGTAGAGTTTACCATTGCGCGCCAATTACAACATAATCTCGATGATGCGAACAGCCGTTCGGCGATGGTGTCCCAACGAATTTTGTCTTTTCCACCATGATGTGCTCGAAGTCGGTATAACTCGACGCTGTTGTATTTTCCACCCATGTACGTGATGTATAGTTGACCATCGCGTGTCAGTTTCCGCATACTCTTGAACGTTTTCAAATCTTGGTCGTAGACATCCATAAGTCGCGCTGGTAAGAGGACCGTGAACTCATTCGCGATGTCCACAATGTAGCATTTACCAAACTTAGTTTGTACAGCTCTCATGTTGGAAATTGGATGATCCGATTGATCGGGGAGTTCTGACAGCTTCTTTGTTGGGAGCAATTTCACTATCGGGCTGACTTTTTTGGTACTCGAGAGATCCATTTTCCAATCTTTTCAAAGCTCTTTTTGGAGAGGTGTTGATGTTGCGGTGGAAAAGTGCAGTCTGAGCTTGGTCTGTGAAACTATAAGCTCCCTCGTGACCCTCCCACTCAAATTTTCAAACTTCTACCCACTTTTCCAATCATGAAAAACAGGTTCAAACACGTTCGAAGAACCCTATACGTGGAGAATGTTCCCCATCCCGACGTTGAGGTGGGGCGCCGTCAATGTGATCTCTCATCTGTGGCGTATTATAATGATCCATGCATGAAAGATGTGATATCACTTTACTGTCGTTCCGGTTCGCAAATCCGAAAATATTTTACACCAACTGCGGCGGGCCAACACATCAAATTTTCACACGCGACACGTGTCTCACTTGCCTGAACGTATACCGGGCCGATTGTGAGTATTATCTTAAAACTTTTGTATCATTCTGAATATCATGAAGTTTGATAGATTAGTATGGGGCATGATTTGTTTGTTTCAGAATGACTGTACCGGTGCGGATATTAAAAATAAAATAATTTTAAAAAATGAAAAAAAACAGGCAACCCCACACACGCACACACACACAAACACCAAAGATTTTAGGTATAGTATATACTATGTAAAGTCATTGTTTAATTTAATTATTAATAAACTATTGTTTTATTGTCATTTAATTCGAAGCATTCTTTTTACGCTCTCCCGCCCCTTCCTTTTACACAAACACACACACATAACACTCGTCGACGGCGGCTTCCCCCTCCTGCCAGTCGCTCTTCGGACCACATGGCTACATACCCGCGCCTGGCTACCCCCGCCCCTCGGCCAAGCATACCCCCCGCACTGGACCCCCCGCGCCGCTTCCCCCTGAGATCGCGGTGTTCGATCTGGCGTTGCTACTCTACTCGTAATGCAGCCTCGTTCGGATCAAATTGTAACAAAATTTGTTCTTCGTCCCGATCTCTCGTGACCTGGTATTTTCCTTCTCACAAATCAATACAACTTAAGGTTGTTATGGGGTTTAGCCATCGGGGGTGAAATACAAGAGAAGCGTCATATGCTTATGCACGGAGCCGATTGACTGTTATCAACTGTTAGCTTTCAAATCATCGTGATAATAAAGGTGCGTTTTCGAACTATTTTTCTACATCTATTTGTAAAAATATGCATTTTTGAACATTCGGTGATTACATTAAGAGTTTTCATTACGCGTATAATTGTTTTGTATAACTTTTTCTCGCTCAATTAACGGGAAACCAATTAGCAACGTCGTAAATCGTGGTATATCATAATGCCCAGGTTGGCAGAAGTGTCGCGAAGTTAGAGACATATGCGCCGCATTCGTAACTCCAATATCGGTCCAAGAAGCTGTCAAAACGGAATATCGGTACGAGTAAAAAAAAATCTGCTGGAAAGAAAAAGTGTGTACTAAAGCTATCTATAATCTCGATGAAATAAAAAACTTTAGTAAATTTCCGATATTCTAAAAAAAATTATTATTATGTTATATTATGATAATAATAATATAATAATAATATTATTATATTATTATTGTATTTAAAAAATCCGCATTATTTGGTCTTTGCCTAGAAATATCTAGAAATGTATAATTTCTGAACATATTTATCAAATTAATATCGAGTGATTATTACTAATTAAGAGAATAAGTATCAATAATATTCGTTGTTAATTATCCTGACCGAGTAGTTTGAGGTTCCCGGGCATCATTACCGAATGTCAATAGAATCGGTGCCATTTGCGCCGTCTACGACGTTGCCATGATTGCACAGTCTAGTATATTGTGCGCATTATTTTCGCACAAATTGGCTATCAAAAACATTAATAATTTTACAACCGTACTGTGAATCCTCATTGACGCGGTGTCAAGGGTTAGTCCGATAATTAGTCGAACCCTATCTATTTTTTTCAGCTCCGTGGTATCATTTACTTAACAGCTATTAATCATGTACGGAAAAATGATCGGGAGTTTTCCATAAGCGTGATGTAATAAGCCCATGAAATCCGTCAAGTGACCGATGTTTTTCTCTACAAAAACGGTACTTTGGTTCGTATTCAACTTGCACAGGATGATCAACAAAGAGGTTATAAAAATCCAGAAAAATTTCAGCTTGGTGGTAACATGTTGCCTTAACCCCATAACAACCTTAAAATACTAGTGGCGATATCTGTCATTTTTTGGTAACCTTGACTTCCTGTCTGTTAAAACGAAACTGGCGTGAAGGCGGCTGGAATATTTTTTCACAAATCTTTGATATGTGTAAACGAGCGATTCCAGACTTTCATTGAACGCGTAACAGATACGAGTGCACCATTTTCAAATTCACAACTTACCCGAGTTTTGCTCTTCGGTACATCCTTAAATTTTTCGGAATATACTCCAACGAGGCCGAAAACGAGCAGCCAAATGGCAAAGTTGCGAAGTGCCGCCATCCTTGATTAAGAAAAAACGAAAAGGTCGTTGGTGGAATGAAAACTCGGGTACGAACTGCCTGCTTCTTCTGCAACCGACAGGTCTTTCAAGCTGTGGAAGGCCGACTTTTTATACCAACCGAGGGGCCACGTGGTATAATAGCAAAGGTAATTTAATCGCACAGCCTAGCGACAACGAAGAAGTGCATGTTTTTCTTATTGTTGAATCACGAACCGGTGTGGGTGTGCGCGCGCGCGTATTTGAGTGGGGTGGCCGGGTGGGCGTGGTTGTGTTTGTGGGAAAGAAACGTTGGCTATCGATGCAAACGATTCTTTCGTTCCGTTTCATTAAATATTTCACGACCTGATACACTTCTAATTATCTCCAATTGTATGGAGTGTTCGTAAGACTTTACGACTGTGTGGACTGAACGTTCATTTGATGCTGATTACTCTATCGTGTAATTACCTATGGCTTGCTACGACTCAAAGGAATATTTGAAGATTATGACGTGGGTTATCAGGAGACGCGGCAGCGTCTGGACGCCAAGTAATTTAAAAAAAAATCGATTCCACACTACTGATTCGATGCGACACCACTGCTTGTGAGCACCACTGACACCAACGACACGCCGCGACCCTTTATACAGTAAGATGGGCTTTAGCAGACAACGTTTTAACTTTGATTCGATATTACGCGAAAACGCGGCGACAAATCGAAAATTTAATAATATTTTACCAATGAAATATGATTTTTTTCTATCGATTTTGTTTGAGTCATTTTTCGATCCGTCTACGCAATCTTGAGATTTCATAATATTCCACCGAATTTTCGAACGATTTTTTACCACGAAAATTCTTCAACACCTTAGAATCGTTCTAGATTCACTTCACGCTGAAACGCCGCGTTTCAGCCTGAAGTACACCGTTTGTCGACGCGCTCGACAATCGGTCGTATCGAAACATACGCTACATTGAATCGAATAAAGTCCCTCGGTCGTATCGTAACGTACACTACATACCTCCTTTTATGTATCACTTAAGACTTTTTCTCATCTATATAGATATAGACGCTCGCGCAGCCTCGAGTCGTAGCCCCGAGGGCCTGTGCACACAGCGTATTTCCTACGCGCGTAGAAAATACGCCGTGTGCAAAGGCCCTGACACGCAGCGCCCCCCCCCCTTTCTCGTACCGCCGGGCAGTTGCGTGGATTGGAATCCTGATGTTTTGTCGCGTTAGGTTGATTAACATCGTTCTTTTATACATGAAGTTTCTCGGCGTCTCCGAAGAGTAACATTGACGAAAATTAATGAGTGAGTTTGCTCACGGTGAATGTCAGACTCGAAAAGTGTTTCTCTTTTATTCTTACCGACGATGATGCTAAGTGTCGCTTCGACGCGACAACGGCGGCACGCGAAGTTCACGAATTCTTCAACATCGACGCAATTTTCCCGTACCCGTGATCATGCGGGGATTATCGTGTATCCTCGAATTTTGATAGCACGATCGTATCGCTGGAATTTATATTGACGTAAGAATAAAAAGTATGGCCTGTCGCATAACCTCAATTTACGTACTTTGTCATTTGCCAGAATCTTCCCTCGCATTGCTTTCCCGAACGCCGTTGTGTCAAACAACCAACGGCTCCGATGTAAGAAACTCAAGTTTATTTGCTCTTCGCAGGAATACCTCGGTATTTATTCATGAAAAAACCGCAGATAGCATATTTTCCGATGATCCGTAGCCATTGTCATTGCCCCTCAAAATCCTCGATTTCCTACGCAGTGTGCGACTAAAATGAGGCACGAAAGTTCAACACCCTTTGCCTGCGAACGCTAAACTGTCACGTCTCAAACATGGATGATTTGTGAACCTGTGGTGATTCCTCGATAGCTTCACCCTGATGACCGAGCGTACTATTGGTATGGCGTACAGAGAATGTTTGTTTGGGTTGTCATACTAGTCATACTAGTAACACTACTACTAGTAACACTACATTACTAGTCATACTAGTAACACGCAAATGTACGTGTTTCTAGTATGATACCGGTACACTGTACAATAGTGAAATATACCGGTACTGTATCCTCACCATACTGATACCGGTACCGATACCGTACGCACATACGTGGTAGGTACGGTACCTGGGATATCATGTAGGAACCAGAATCAATGTAGCGTTGGATTTACCATCTAGATTCACTATCGGATTTAACCAGGGCAGCAAGCAAGGAGACTATAGGGAAGGAGTCCAATCTTCGTATGGTGAGACGGCATAAGAAACGTCCGTAAATTTTACCCAAGAGAGTGGTGTTAAATATGGCCTGTAGGCGTCGTCCGTGTCCGTAGTGTATCAAAAATATAGTAATACAGTCAGTGCACAGGGTGAAACTGACTGCCAGGTCGGCTAATTATTGACGCTTGTCAAAAAACACCTATCGTGCACTAAGATTGTTTGTTTGCGATCTAGTTCGGCTAATTAGTGTAATGCAATAATTGGTATTAACATTTTACAAAGTTCTTACATATTTGTTTAAGTACGAAAAATGTATTGTGACTTTGTAATTAATTTTAATAATGCATTTTTGGCTAGTTACAAAAAACCGTCAACCATCAATAAACACATTAAAGTTAATAGCTTTTAGGATTTATTACTATTTTATTTGCGTTATTATGATTCTTATAACAAATGTAATCAATAATCAAACTAATTTCCCGATAAAAGGTGTAATAAATTATTTCAATTAAAAAAAGCAATCAGCTATAAAACAACTTTACGAGGAGAGAATCGAAGGCAGTACCTCGCGCGGTGCCATACAGTTTTTTGATAGTGTGCGTAAAATTAAACTTGACAAACAAACGCATCTCAGTAGTAGTTAGATTGTAGACTTTGGACTGTTGTTGTTAGGATATTTAAGTTTTGATATCATTTTAATAAATTTAAAATGATGGCTCATGGTAGCGGTGAGTCAGGTGATGCTGCGGATGATGCTCGCTACTGCGTAGCGAATTTCTATGTTGCTACCGTAGCTGCGGGTAGTGCCATAGCTTATACAAAGGATATTTCCGATGTGACTTTTGGGTGTATCACTTTGATTCTTTCAATGAGTTGTTGTCTAATGTCTCTCACTTTATGAGCGTGTGTATATGACCTTGTACTATAGACATCCCTTATGGTCTCTGGGTGATCTATGTTATTGCAATTTGCACAGCAGTGGAGCTGTTTATCTGATGAGTTAGTCAAAGTGCGTTCTCCGTTTTTGTGGGAAGCACTACGCTTGACGTAGTGGTGTGTGAGGTTGCAATTTACACTCGCATGTCCCAGTCGCTGACATTTTCTACATATTTTACACACTATATTCTCGGCCACCTGACCACATTTGAATGAAATGTATATTTACGTCGGATATAAGTTGTTACGCCATTTTTTAGGGTCATTTTTTCATAATTAGGTGGGTTATTGCACTATGACTTAAATGTAGAAACATTTTAAGGCACTACTACAGCTACATGTGTGAGAACACAGCCGTACCAACCGTCAGGATGCGAGAGGAGAGGGTGCATAAGGATGCCGGGAGTAGGGTGGGGAGCCGGCGGCCGCAAGGCCGGAGCGATAAGCCGCGTTTTTCTCTCCTGCGACGTCGAGCGAGATAGACGTGAGAGAAAGCTAGCCCTGCGAAAACTGGGAATAGAAAAAAAAGTAAATTAATAGCGGTACGGAGGGGCCACACGCGCGAGAGCCTACCGTACGCGCCCGATAATTGCGATCATTAAGTGTGCGAACCTTTTAAATACATTGTTACCTATTATTAAACGGAGTGAGGAATTATTTAAAACTACCTGCTCAGTAAATAACCGCCGAGTTCTCCCTCCCCTTCCCTAGTCCGCGGAACGTCCGATCATCCGACGCGCAGTGATATTCCAAAGACAACCGACAAAAGGTGTAGTAATATAAAACATGAAATTTATTTATAAAATGAATTGAGGTTGAGAAAATTAAAATTTGCAGCACAGTGACAGCTAATAACAACACAGACAGCTGATAACACGCATGCGCAAAACATACATGTATATATAGCACGTAATGACTAACTTCCCCAGCGCCGTTTATGCGGAACCAGATTTTGTCCCACTTTTACGGACGCCCCAGAATACGGAGATTGGACTCCTTCCCTATAGTCTCCTTGGCAGCAAGTACTTACTGCCGAGGATGAGAAACGGCGTCAATCGTCGCGGCTACACTATACAGTCCCAGTGTTGCGAGGATATCACCGCTGTCTCCAATCCCTCCGAGAGCACCAGCGAGGCTGACGTCAAGGAACTCGTCGAACCTTTCGACTTCGTTCAGAAACAATATCTCGCCAAGGATCGCACCGCCAATCTATGCAAGGCCTTTCGTTTACGTACGTACGTTTCGAAATGAAGGCCGAGGACGCTAGAGCCTTCTTGCATCTCAATGGTTACGGCTACCATCATCGCATACTCAGTGTCGACGGCTCCAAACTTCCAGCCCAGGAGAATTGAATGATCAACCGTTGAAACGTGTTAAGGTAGCGTGCGCTCTTGATTTTTATAGATTGTGTTCAAATTTTAACCAGACATTGTTCGTATCATTATGCATGTTCCAGTGAAATTTCAGAACGGTCGACTAATTAGATTCGGAGATAATGGGTTTTAAAATTGTCACTTTTAACACTGTAGGGTCTGCATTGAAATTTAGACAGAGTAATTTTCCGTAAAAAATATTTGTCTCCTATAAGAAGACACATGGCAATAACATAAACAATATCAAATATTAACGTTTATAACGCAAATATTTTTTTTTACGATAAAAGTT
>OY723396.1:6268570-6328570 GCA_963210295.1 Ophion ellenae | reverse complement strand
GTATCGTATCGGATGGGATAAAATTTTATATGAACGTGCCTACTCATATATCACATCATATATGTTCAGATATGGTTTCACGCTGCCAACTCGCCTTGGTACCTGACCAGATAAAAACATATATGAGATCGATGTAGCGGAGTCTAGTACCGAATTTGATCGGATATGATCTTATACGAATAGATACGTTCACATATCACATCATGTATGTTCAGATACGAATTTACGGTAGCAACTCGCCTTGGTACTCAGCCAGATATAAACAGATATGAGTTCATATATGGTCAGGCCAGACACTGTATTTGATCAGATATGATCTTCTATATGCATATGTGATGTAGAATATGATCAGACCTAATCATATATGATACTGTAAAATGTCAGATATAAATATATCTGATACATATAAGTAGTGGTAATAGGCTGGTTCTAACCCAGGGATCTCAGGTGGGAGCTGGGCGGGGGTCCAGCGCGGGGAAGCCTAGTATGCATGGTGGAGAGGGGCGTGTAACGTTACGAAGGGGGGGATGTCAGGGGTCTCTATGGAGGGGGCAGCCATGTGGTCCAAAGAGCGGGTGGCGGGAAGCCGCTGTCGCCGTGTATTTTGTGGGGGCGGGGATCATGGTGAGTGAGCGTTGAAAACCCATAAATCTTCGAATTTATTATAGACATACTTTATTATAGACACACAAATATTATCATCGATGCAAGGGGAGTGTTTTTATTTCTACACTAATTTGTGTGCGTGTGTGGTCGAGTGTGAGTGGGTTTTCGAAAACGTGCGCACCGACGGCATTATTCTGAAACAAAACAGACAAATTTAGCTCAGGGGAGAGCGGGGCGGGAGGCTTCAGCGCGGGGAAACCAAGTGCGGCGTTACGGCGGAGGGGGGAGGGGCTGCCGGGCGCGTGTGATGTCACAGAGGGGCCTCTGTAGAGAGGGGCCGTGCGGTCCGTGAAGCGATTGGCGGCAGGGGGAAGCCGGCGTCGATGAGTGTTTTGTGTGTGTGTGTTTGTGTGGAAGGAAGAAAGGGGGACGGTGTTAAAAAGAATGCTTCGAATTAAATGACAATAAAACAATAGTTGATGAATAATTAAATTGAACAATGACCTTGCATAGTATTATTATACATATAATGTGTGTGTGTGTGTGTGTGTGTGTTTGCCTGTTTTTCATTGTTTCAATTTATTTTATTTTGAATATCCGTAGCGGATCCGTTATCCTGGAACAAAACAAATCATGCATCGTATTAACCTATCAAACATAATCAAATTTTGAATCATACTAAAGATAATACGAACCATCGACCCAGTATAAGTTCAGGCAGGTGGGGCACGTGTCGCGCATTGAAACTTGGTAGGTCGGCCCGCCGCAGTTAGTAGAAAATATCCCCCGGATGTTGTTAAACCGTTCGCTGAAGTGGCCACATCTTTGAATTAGTCGATCAACCGCGCCCCGCATATCAAAGTAACACAACACGCAAAATTTCGCTCAATCATTTTCGGTGAGATATTTGAAGTCCACGAAGCCCATGATGCCCCGGTTCAACCGATTTATTTGCCGCTGGTCCACGATAATTTCACGCACATAGTGGACTCCCTTATCTGAGGCATCACCCAATCCACTATCAAATGATTCCGTATCACTGTACATCTCGGCCAGTTCCCTGTTATCATGTGCAAGCACTTCAATGTCCGTCCACTCATCATCGTCATCATCGGCGATATCAATGACGTCTTCGTCTACCCCAACTTCCACTTCGTCGTCATCGGCGATATTCACAACAACCTCCATCTCATCATCGACTAGATCGATCACTTCAATTTGGTTCGACATTTTTCTTAACTGATTTTCCCTTTTCCGACTCTTCCACAATGACATCTCGGAGGTTGAAGACTGGAATGGCGAAAACTGCGGTTCCGATCCTTCTTCGGATTTTAATTTTTGGATCCTCATAGGTTTATAGTAGGGTGGGGGATGACCAACAGGATGTGTAAATAGTTTTCAACATTAGTTGGGACTTGTAGAAAAAAAACCTTGCAAGATGGTGCATCCTGGGCAGGGATAAACAAAAAGTTTTTTTTTCTTAACTATCCCTGTGGGGTAGGCATTTGCTGTCCAGAAAAGTGTGCACTCGTGGAGGTGAAAGCTGGCCAGGCTCGCCAATCATTGACTTTCGCGATCTCTACAAAACAGCGTCTACGTCATGGAGACTGAACTGGCGTATTATAAAGTGGCTTAGAGTTTTCAATATATATCGCCACGTGTTCCAGTATGTATGAAGACCAGCCTGTCAAGAATCATAGGGCTCTTTGCAGAACAACATCAAACCTATTCAAGTGACACTTGAGGACATACAGTTCTTACCAAATCAGCCATATTCTTAAGGCATTTTTTTTCTTCGTTAACGTTCGAAGCCAGCCTCCGAGCATAGGGAACATTTTGAAAAAATAACATTCCGCTGAAGTAATGTCTTGGCCATCCAAAACACATATACGAAAACGAGGTATTTATTACAAAACGATCAACTTTATGGATCTATGGGCGAAGCATTTTTTCTTTTTAGGCTTCGACCGCTGATCCCACTGCATGCACCATTTGAGCATAGATGCACTCGCGGTCTGGAATACCAACAAATTACTTTTTTTTGCTCCCGTTGAACCTCGACCGGTATGTATTTATTTTTCATGCTTTCCACGATGAAAAATTTCAACGTGATATTTAAAAACTATGGTGGAGGTGATGCTATTACATTTTCCGAGCTAGAAGGGAACGACAAAAATATTTTCTGTTGGGAGACCATTTTTAATCATCGACAGCGCTCAAAAGAGCATTTTGAATGAAGCAGTGAGTTAACATATCTCTCTGGGAAGACTTTTCAACTCGTAAATATGGAGAACAACAATGAACTATCAGAAGAAATCTTGCACAACCAAGCCACGCTCTTAAGTTCGATTGACGACTTTGCTGTATGGGAGCAACAGATCGTCGAGTTCATCGAAGTAATGAAAATGCAAAGTCGAATTAAGCGCCAACGATTATCAACTAAACATCAATAGTCATTGATACGCCAAATACTGCATCTGGAAGGATTGAAGTATTCCATGTACAGGCATTCTATATGCATGGGTGCAGGACACAGCGGTGATGGGTTAATGTGGGGAGAACTCGACTTGAACACGTGATGGTCTATACTTTAACCCCTGCTCAATGAATTTCAACAACGTGGAAGCGGTTGAGCTTTAAATACAAAAAATACGTAATCTTACAATAAATGTAAATAAGTATAAATCAATACGCGTTAAATGTTATATCTCATTGCCACCGGAAATAATGATTATGCGGGCTGCGATTAATGTGCAATCAAGAAATAATACACGTTTCGCATGGGTGACAGTCACAGCTGTATGCCCAGCTGAACGAAACAGTGACCACGGATCTTCTTACATGCATTATTCAACGGTATTGAATCTATCGAATATTGGTTCCCAGTAACTATAGGTCAAATGCAAATAAAAAAATTGTGCTTCAAAACAATTTATCCATCAATGTGTACACCACCGAAGAAGACATTGCTCCGATACACGTGGCTCAACATAAGAAGAAGAAAAGCATATCAATTTGCTGTACATACAAGATACCGAAGATAACAATGTATGACATATCACATAGATAAAGTAGCTGTCAAGCCTCGTGAGCGCAGAGCAGAGAGAACCATTAAAAAATATATATATGCCATCGGTGTACGAAGTTAACACAATTACTATATCATCATATGTGCTAGGCGAATTAAACAACAATCCATTATTTCGCAGGTGTCGGCATTACTTTAGATCAACGGATGAACTGCAATCACATGAGATCGATGATGGAGCAATAAAGCATTGCGCCATCCGACTATCAAATGATACCAATAAGTGGCGCCAAATCACTAACTCCAATCGGAAAGCAACACATCCATTCACTGTAAATGCCTATTTAGAGGGATTTTACTAACTATAGAGGGAAGATGAGAGTGTGCAAAGACTGATGCGAAGAACGTAGCAGAGGATATGTATCAATATCATGAAGTATTTACTTTTGATTACCACATGTGTTTTTCATATGATGAATCGCTATCATAGTGTCGATCACATTACAGCGCCGATTTCATTTCATAGTTTGTTACAGAACTGGAAAAACTAGTGCTGTGCATAAAATACATTTTCTGCGAATATTAATGCTCGTCATGAGTTAATTCTAATACCTTCACGCTATGGCAATAATTTCGCATTCAGTCATCATCAACCACGAGAGGTAGAAGTTGAATTACTCAAGATACAATGGCGTAGGCCCCACATAATATTAGATGATATCAATAAATTATCATTACTTCGAACATTGGGAAGTGGGCGATACTTGAATATGAGTTTTGGCTCTTGGGATCTATACGACTGTCCATCGCTTCAAAGCACAACGAAACATTCATGGACCGTAAAAGCTGCCTCCCAACTAGAGAATCCAAAATATATAATTGGTGCGGTGCAGACTGGTGAAAAAGATAATGTATGGCATAGGACATTATATTATTCACCGACTGCAAACTCACAAGTGCTAAACTTTATCTCAATTCAGCATTCTTTTCTCAAGATGACTCGAATTTGGACTTCAAGAAAGTTTCGACATTTTGTTCAATATGTACTCTCGATTTTGTAAATACCATTATGACTGCAATAGTGATCGTTCTTTACTAACCATCGCCAAGTCTTAATGTAACAACCCTCTCGCGGTTAATGATTGACCGCATCAGGACGAGCCTGTAAAAAATGCTACCGTAGATGTGTGAATCGAGTTGAAATGCAAAGAAGATTCACCACCCAATACAACTGCATATTGTTTTAATCTTACATGATCGCGTTGTTGAATATTGTCCATTGACCGACATCATCCGTAAAATTGCATAGATCAGGAAAATATGCGAGATACGAAGCATCATGGTTGATTCGCAATCGTCATGGTCTAAAGTGGGCATATGGAAACGATCCATATAGGATGGCTGAAGGTTCGATAACAGCTGGAGTTGAAGGTTCAACGGACGACGACATGTGTCCGTCGAAAACGAGAATGGCTACCTGATATAATAAATATGAAAAATGAGCTATTTATTAATTCGTTGAATATAGCCTTTGACGATAAGGATGTCTCAAGTAAATTAGATGGAAGTTTTAGTCTACGACGTGAAAAGCATAAAAACAGTTGTGCCTTACAAAATGTATTTATAATATTTAATTGGTGGCTGAATCATAAAGATTCATGCAAATATAAGAAATGTAACATTATGAACTTTTTATTCTCCTGACCCCGTACTTAGTTATGGCAGCATCACCTGATATCGAATTGTGCAACTGAATACAACATTACTTCCGAATGTGAAACTCATTTTTTTTGTATGGAATTTGATTGAAAATAAATTAATATTATCGCCCAATTATAATTGAAGACATTCATCAGTATACGTTCGTTAGATGTTCGTGAGCCGTTTGTTGGAAGTTTGCGAGGCATTCGAAGATTTTCGATAGTCGTTCGTGAAATGTTCCAGCGACTTTCGAAGACATTCATAAGACGTTCGAAGCCATTTAAGAGACGTTCGAAAACATTCATAAGGCGTTTGAAGATACGCATGAGGGGTTCAAAGAGTTTCAAGAGACTTTCTACGACGTTCATGAGCCGTTTGAAGATGTTCGTGAGACATTCAAGAGACTTTCGAAAACGTTCATGAGACGTTTGAAGACATCCATGAGAGGTGCGAAGACCTTCGGAGACTTTCGAAGACGTTCAAGAGATCTGTGACGATATTTATAATACGTTTAAAGACATCGATGACGGGTTCGAAGACGTTTAAGAGACTTTAAAATACATTCACAAGGGGTTTGAAGACGTTCAAGAAACTTTCAAATACGTTCAAGAGACTTTCGACGACATTCATAATACGTTTGAAGACATTCATGAGGGGTTCGAAGACGCTTAAGAGAGGCTTTCAAAGACATTCACGAGGGGTTTGTCCAAAGACATTCATAATACGTTTGAAGACATTCAAGAGACGTTCGAAAACATTCATAAGACGTTTGAATACACGCATGAGGGGTTCAAAGAGTTTCACGAGACTTTCTACGACGATCATGAGACGTTTAAAGATGTTCGTGAGACATTCAAGAGACTTTCGAAAACGTTCATAAGAAGTTTGAAGACATTCATGCGAGGTGCGAAAACCTTCAAGAGATCTTTAACAATATTCATAATACGTTTGAAGCCATCGGTGAGGGGTTCGAAGACGTGCATAAGGCCTTCAAAGAGTTTCAAGATACTCTCTACGACGATCATGAGACGTTTGAAGATGTTCGTGAGACATTCAAAAGACTTTCGAAAACGTTCATAAGAAGTTTGAAGACATTCACGAGAGGTGCGAAGACCTTAAGAGACTTTCGAAGACATTCAATATACGATGATCATAATACGTTTGAAGACATCGATGAGGGGTTCGACGACGTTTTAGAGAATTTCAAAGATATTCACGAGGGGTTTGAAGGCGTTCAAGAAGTTTTCGAATACGTTCAAGAGACTTTCGACGACATTCATAACACGTTTGATTACATTCATGAGGGGTTCGAAGACGCTTGAGAGACTTTCAAAGACATTCACGAGGGATTCGCAGACGTTCAAGAGACTTTCGACGGCGCACATAATACGTATGAAGACATTCATGTGGGGTTCGAAGACGCTTAAGGCAGAACACCACTGTGACCCCCTGTTTTTTTGCCATTTTTCAAGAATCTTTTTTTGTGGGAAAAAAAGAGATATTCGAAAAATTTTGTTTTGTTTTGTTCGTTGTTTATTGAAGATAAATAAAAAAAAAATTCAAATTTTTCACGCCCCATGGTGACGCTAGGGAAGCTCCCGCGTCAGGTCCTGTTGCGTCTGCAGTGGTTCGCGGCACGCAGCAGAACTCTCTACAAAGTCGATCTGAAAAAAAATATCGCGTGTTTTCGTTAATAATATGATATTTTGAAGAGAAGTACACAGGGATTTGGAAAAATATTGATTTTTAAAAAATAGGCACGCTTTTGAAATTAAAGGACGATTTACGAGCAAAATTTCTCGTCGAAAATAGCCTATAACTTTTTTATTATTGAGATATCGAAGAAATCCTATGTACTTCTTTAGATAATCTAGTTTTATTGATGCAGTCCAAATTTGAAGTCGATCGGATAAAAATTGCTCGAGTTGTACTGCGTGCCGCACTCAAACAAGTGGTTTTGAGAAAAACGCGTTCAAAGTTTTAGGTTTGTTAATTTATGCGATAAATTGGAAAAAAAATTGTTACCTTTAATCAGCGATGCCGGCACCATATAGCTGGCCTTCAAGAAGCAAATCATTGTCTCTAGCATCTTTTCTCGAACTTGTAGAGGCTCTTCTTGCCTCTTTTGCAGCGTCTGTGAGCGAGCGCTCCGCCAGCTCGATCCGCGCTGCGTCGGTTTCAACGCAAAAATTGAAACAATTTGGGCCGATAGTTATCCCCAACGTCTCCAAAACTTTCATGAGGCTTCGCAGGCCATCATTGAATAGTAATACCGCGATATCAGCTGCAATATCGACAATTTTTTTGCTCCCGGACTGACACGTGGGGGCTATTGCCCAAATTGATTTGTTGTAGCTTTCGTTGTCGTTTTGCGTGAAGCCGCCCAAACAACGCTGCAGCAAATCGTCTCTGCTCAAATTTTCGAAGACTGGCATAATTGCCTCCAATAGTTCCTCAGGAAGAGGCGGCTGATGGCGATATTCAGAAATATTGCCGCTTGCGACCGCTGGCTGCCACGAACACCACGACTCGGCTACCTCTGGGCAATCGTCATGTTGTGGCTCACTATCTGTGGATATTTTATGTTTGATAGTTGCCCAAATTGCCTTCCTCATTTTTTCAACATCATCGCTGTTCCTCCGAATAGCCAAGCCGTAATATGTGCTCAACTCGTCAATCAATTTTCCGGTGAGCTTTCCTCTGCCAGACAATCCTTTTTGTTTTTTCACGATTTCGCGGAGGCGCGTCCCCATACGTTTTTAAACATGATCGATGCACTCTTTTTTTTTTATCTCGAAACCGTCGTATGGATCGCTATTCGATATGCCAAGAAACGTTTTAGAATCGCCGTCCCCAATATAATATTTATATTTTATGCCATAGAGCTCTTCAGACCGTTGAAACATTTCGACAGCTGAGTCGACTTCCATTTTTCCGGAGGAGCCGCTATGGTTCGCCTGGCACACATCGTCGTGGGTACTTTTCCATTCCCAGTACTCCGCGGTGCTTTCTTTTTTTCCCAATGCTCGCAAGCTTTGCAATATTTCGATTTCACCATAACGTCGATCACTTTTTTAGTGTACCAGCCGATTAGCGATGTTATGCCGAAAAGCGAGCTGAAACCGCGCTTACGCCACGATCCGTCGCCTGAAACGATAATTCCGTCCTCCACCCCATTTTCCAACGAAATTGTCTCCTCCTCAAGTGCAGCCTTTTGTTTGCTCACTGTGCTCACAGCTTTAGTGGCAATCTAAATCGAATTTAAGATTCGATCGTAGAAAGACTGAAATATGGGGCGCGGTAGGTCCATAAATGCACAAAACTTCATCAGGCTATTCAAACCGACGCCAAGAAGACGCATGCTGAATACGATCCGACGATTTATTTCGTATGCATTGTCAATCATAGGACACGAATTGATTTGCACTTTTTCACAATGGCCGCAATCGACCTCGATTTTGAATCCGAGTCCGCGCAAACTTTTTTCAGTAAACTTCATATCGCGATCACACACTTCGCACTTCACTAACGTCGATATAATGTTCAATGCATTGACGAGGTGTACTATACGATAACCGAAATCGGTAGTAACACCGACCTCTAAATCGTCCGACGATTTTAACTTTTTCGCCGACGTGCTCACATACTCTGCAGAACTATTTTCGGAGCTAACACGGTTCGGAGGTTTTCGATTCGAAATTTTCGTTCGACTCCTCGTCGCATAGCTCCATTGTGTTCCCTTTTTCCCCGCGTACACTTTCGGATTATCCATTTCGATGTGCAAACAATAATTCTGAGCGTTCGATATTTATAAACGAAACGATTCGGAGCGTTTAGACACGAGTAGCGTCGCTTCTATTCGCAAACTGACGCTATGACGCTATCCCTTTACCTGCCTTGAAATTTTTTTAATTATCGCCACCTATGGCTTTTTTAGAAACTATATTTATAACAATAGCCGGTTTTTGTGGAGGGAGACAAAAGAATACCTGGGAAAGACCGGCAGGACCTGGGAAAGGCCCGGTATACCTGCCGACCCTGAGGCGCGCAGCTGCGCGGGACCTCGAGCGTCACGGAGCGCTGCACCGCTCCACAAAATATTCAATATCTCCGAAAATAAATATTTTTTCGACCTGGGTCCAACGGCATCTTAATCTTAAATGTATTTTAGATTTTTCTCGATGGTTTGCAAAAAATCGATTTTTTGAAGCCGTCAAAGTGGTGTTGTCCCTTAAGAGAGTTTCAAAGACATTCACGAGAGGTGCGAAGACATTCAGAGACTTTCGAAGACATTCAAGAGTTCTTCGGCAATATTCATAATACGTTTGAAGACATCGATGAGGGGATCGACGATGATTTAGAGACTTTCAAAGACATTCACGAAGGGTTTGAAGACGTTCAAGAAACTTTCGAATAGGTTATAGAGACTTTCGACGACATTCATACTACGATCTTCGACGACATCCATAAACCGAAGACTTTCATTAAATTTGAGTTTCGCTGGAATTGTTTGAGTTTGTTTGGGATTTTCACAGTTTTGGTGGAACGTGTTTGAGTTTGTTTAGGTGTGCACCCAAACACACCCAACTCAACCGTCATGAAAGTCTTCGGTTTATGAATGTCGTCGGAAATTACTGAACGTATTCGGAAGCCTTTTGAACGTCTTCAAACCTCCCGTGAATGTCTTTGAAAGTCTTTTAAGCGACTTCGAACCCCTCATGAATGTAATCAAACGTGTTATGAATGTCGTCGAAAGGCTCTTGAACGTATTCGAAAGTTTCTTGAACGTCTTCAAACCCCTCGTGAATGTCTTTAAAAGTCTCTAAAACGTCGTCGAACCCCTCATCGATGTCTTCAAACGTATTATGAATATCGTTAAAGATCTCTTGAATGTCTTCGAAAGTCTCTTAAGGTCTTCGCACCTCTCGTGAATGACTTCAAACTTCTTATGAACGTTTTCGAAAGTCTTTTGAATGTCTCACGAACATCTTCAAACGTCTCATGATCGTCGTAGAAAGTATCTTGAAACTCTTTGAAGGCCTCATGCACGTCTTCGAACCCCTCACCGATGACTTCAAACGTATTATGAATATTGTCAAAGATCTCTTGAATGTCATCGAAAGTCTCTGAAGGTTTCTGCACCTCTCATGAATGTCTTCAAACTTCTTACGAACGTTTTCGAAAGTCTCTTGAATGTCTCACGAACATTTTCAAACGTCTCATGATCGTCGTAGAAAGTCTCGTGAAACTCTTCGAACCCCTCATGCGTGTATTCAAACGTCTTATGAATGTTTTCGAACGTCTCTTGAATGTCTTCAAACGTATTATGAATGTCTTTGGACAAACCCCTCGTGAATGTCTTTGAAAGCCTCTCTTAAGCGTCTTCGAACCCCTCATGAATGTCTTCAAACGTATTATGAATGTCGTCGAAAGTCTCTTGAACGTATTCGAAAGTTTCTTGAACGTCTTCAAACCCCTTGTGAATGTATTTTAAAGTCTCTTAAACGTCTTCGAACCCGTCATCGATATCTTTAAACGGATTATAAATATCGTCACAGATCTCTTGAACGTCTTCGAAAGTCTCCGAAGGTCTTCGCACCTCTCATGAATGTCTTCAAGCGTCTCATGAACGTTTTCGAAAGTCTCTTGAATGTCTCACGAACATCTTCATACGGGTCATGAACGTCGTAGAAAGTCTCTTGAAACTCTTTGGACCCCTCATGCGTGTCTTCAAACGCCTTATGAATGTTTTCGAACGTCTCTTAAATGGCTTCGAACGTCTTATGAATGTCTTCGGAAGTCGCTGGAACGTTTCACGAACGACTATCGAAAATCTTCGAATGCCTCGCAAACTTACAACAAACGGCTCACGAACATCTAACGAACTTATACTGATGAATGTCTTCAATTATAATTGGGCGATAATATTAATTTATTTTCAATCAAACTCCATACAAAAAAATGAGTTTCACATTCGAAAGTAATGTTGTATTCAGTTGCACAATCCGATATCCGGTGATGCTGCCATAACTAAGTACGGGGTGAGGAGAATAAAAAGTACATAATGTTAGATTTCTTTTATTTGCATGAATCTTTATGATTCAGCCACCAATTAAATATTGTAAATACATTTGGTAAGGCACAACTGTTTTCGGTAGCATTTTTTACAGGCTCGTTCTGATGCGGTCAATCATTAAACGTGAGAGGGTTGTTCCATTAAGACTTGGCGATGGTTAGTAAAGAACGATCACTATTGCAGTCATAATGGTATTTACAAAATCGAGAGTACATATTGAAGAAAATGTTGAAACTTTCTTGAAGTCCAAATTCGAGTCATCTTGAGAAAAGAATGCTGAATTGAGATAAAGTTTAGCGCTTGTGAGTTTGCAGTCGGTGAATAATATAATGTCCTATGCCAAACATTATCTTTTTCACCAGTCTGCACCGCACCAATTACATATTATGGTTTCTCTAGTTGGGAGGCAGCTTTTACGGTCCATGAATGTTTCGTTGTGCTTTGAAGCGATGGACAGTCGTATAGATCCCAAGAGCCAAAACTCATATTCAAGTATCGCCCACTTCCCAATGTTCGAAGTAATGATAATTTATTGATCTCATCTAATATTATGTGGGGCATACGCCATTGTATCTTGAGTAATTCAACTTCTACCTCTAGTGGTGGCTGAATGCGAAATTATTGCCATAGCGTGAAGGTATTAGGATTAACTCATGACGAGCATTAATTTTCGCAGAAAATGTATTTTATGCACAGCACTAGTTTTTCCAGTTCTGTAACAAACTATGATATGAAATCGGCGCTGTAATGTGATCGATACTATGATAGCGATTCATCATATGAAAAACACATGTGGTAATCAAAAGTAAATACTTCATGATATTGATATATATCCTCTGCTACGTTCTTCGCATCAGTCTTTGCACACTCTCAACTTCCCTCTATAGTCAGTAAAAAAATCACTCCAAATAGGCATTTACAGTGAATGGATGTGTTGCTTTCCGATTGGAGTTAATGATTTGGAGCCACTTATTGGTATCACTTGATAGTCGGATGGCGCAATGCTTTATTGCTCCATCATCGATCTCATGTGATTACAGTTCATCCGTTGTTCTAAAGTAATGCCGACACCTGCGAAATAATGGATTGTTGTTTAATTCGCCTAGCACATATGACGATATAGTAATTGTGTTAACTTCGTACACCGATGGCATATATATATTTTTTAATGGTTCTCTCTGCTCTGCGCTCACGAGGCTTGACAGGTTCTTTATCTATGTGATATGTCATACATTGTTATCTTCGGTATCTTGTATGTACAGCAAATTGATATGCTTTTCTTCTTCTTATGTTGAGCCAGGTGTATCGGAGCAATGTCTTCTTCGGTGGTATACACATTGATGGATAAATTGTTTTGAAGCACAATTTTTTAATTTTAATTTGACCTATAGTTACTGGGAACCAATATTCGACAGATTCAATACCGTTGAATAATACATGTAAGAAGATCCGTGGTCACTGTTTCGTTCAGCTGGGTATACAGCTGTGACTGTCACCCATGCGAAACGTGTATTATCTCTTGATTGCACATTAATCGCAGCCCTCATAATCATTATTTCCGGTGGCAATGAGATATAACATTTAACGCGTATTGATTTATACTTATTTACATTTATTGTAAGATTACGTATTTTTCGTATTTAAAGCTCAACCACTTCCACGTTGTTGAAATTCATCGAGCAGGGGTTAAAGTATAGACCATCACGCGTTCAAGTCGAGTTCTCCCCACATTAACCCATTACCGCTGTGTCCTGCACCCATGCATAAGAATGCCTGTACATGAAATACTTCAATCCTTCCAGATGCGGTATTCGGCGTATCAATGACTATTGATGTTTAGTTGATAATCGTTGGCGCTTAATTCGGCTTTGCGTTTTCAGTACTTCGATGAACTCGACGATCTGTTGGTCCCATACAGCAAAGTTGACGAAATCGAACATTGACGAAGAAAAAAAAAATGCCTTAAGAATATGGCTGATTTGGCAAGAACTGGATAGCCTCAAGTGTCACTTGAATAGGTTTGATGTTGCTCTGCGAAGGGCCCTATGATTCTTGACAGGCTGGACTTCATACATACTGGAACACGTGGCAATATATATTGAAAACTCTAAGATGCTTTTTATATTACGCCAGTTCAGTCTCCATGACGTAGACGCTGTTCTGTAGAGATCGCGAAAGTCAATGATTGGCGAGCCTGGCCAGCTTCCACCTCCACGAGTGCACACTTTTCTGGATAACAAATGCCTACCCCACAGGGATAGTTAAGAAAAAAAAACTTTTCGTTTATCCCTGGCCAGGATGCTCCGTCTTGCAAGGTTTTTTTTCTACAAGTCCCAACTAATGTTGAAAACTATTTACACATCCTGTTGGTCATCCCCCACCCTACTATAAGCCTATGAGGATCCAAAAATCGAAATCCGAAGAAGGATCGGAACAGCAGTTTTCGCCATTCCAGTCTTCAACCTCCGAGGTGTCATTGTGGAAGAGTCGGAAAAGGGAACATCAGTTAAGAAAAATGTCGAACCAAATTGAAGTGATCGACCTCGTCGATGATGAGATGGAGGTTGTTGTGAATATCGCCGATGACGACGAAGTGGAAGTTGTGGTAGACGAAGACGTTATTGATATCGCCGATGATGACGATGATGAGTGGACGGACATTGAAGTGCTTGCACATGATGACATGGAACTGGCCGAGATGTACAGTGATACGGAATCATTCGATAGTGGATTGGGTGATGCCTCAGATAAGGGAGTCCACTATGTGCGTGAAATTATCGTGTACCAGCGGCAAATAAATCGGTTGAACCGGGGCGTCATGGGCTTCGTGGACTACGAATATCTCACCGAAAATGATCGGGCGAAATGTTGCGTGTTGTGCTACTTTGATATGCGGGGCGCGGTTGATCGACTAATTCAAAGATGTGGCCACTTCAGCGAACGGTTTAACAACATCCAGGGGATATTTTCTACCAACTGCGGCGGGCCGACCCACCAAGTTTCAATGCGCGACACGTGCCCCACCTGCCTGAACTTATACTGGGTCGATGGCTCGTATTATCTTTAGTATGATTCAAAATATGATTATGTTTGATAGGTTAATACGATGCATAATTTGTTATGTTCCAGGATAATGGATCCGCTGCGGATATTCAAAATAAAATAAATTGAAAGACTGAAAAACAGGCAAACACACACCCACACACACATTATATGTATAATACATACTATGCAAGGTCATTGTTCAATTTAATTATTCATAAACTATTGTTTTATTGTCATTTAATTCGAAGCATTCTTTCTACCGCCGTCCCCCTTTCTTCCTTCCACACAAACACACACACACACACACACACACACACACACACACACACACACACACACAAATTAGTGTAGAAATAAAAACACTCCGCTTGCATCGATGATAATATTTGTATGTCTATAATAAATTCGAAGATTTATGGGTTTTCAACGCTCACTCACCATGATCCCCGCCGCCACAAAACACTCGGCGACAGCGGTTTCCCGCCGCCCGCTCTTCGGACCACATGGCTGCCCCCTCCATAGAGACCCCTGACGTACCCCCTCGTAACGTCACGCGCTCGACCCCCTCTCCGCCATGCATTCTAGGCTTCCCCGCGCTGGACCCCCGCCCCGCTCCCCCCTGAGATCCTGTGGTTAGAACCAGCCTATTACCACTACTCATATATGACAACATCTGAAACATATATGACAATATCTGAAACATATATGAACATATTCACTCAGACATGAACTTTTTTTCCCGGGGGCAAAATATCGAGGGAAGTATTAAATCATTTCTGGTTTTTCTTTTTCTTTTTTTTTGTGTCGAAAATGTCGATAGAAGTCGGTTTTGTTTTTTTTTCGTATTTACATTTATGTGCCACATTGCGGCAAAGTCGGGAATTTAAGGTATTCGCAGAGGATTTTCACGAACTACGTAACCGTCTCTCTCTCTCTCTCTCTCTCTCTCTCTCTCTCTCTCGCTCTTTCTTTTACAGTACAAAATGTAAAGTAATGGATAATGGACATTTTTTACATTACAAAATGTCAAGTAATGGGTAATGAAAACGGTAATGCATTACAAAAAGTAATGCATTATTTGCAACCGTGCTCGAAATATTGAACAATACTGTTTTGCGCACTTGCATAATGTCTTCTTATTATAGGGGACAAATATTTTGTACCGAGAGTTATTCTATTGTTGCTGAACGTTTTTAGCACAACTGAATAGTAAAGACAATCCAAACATTTTTCACTCGTTCCCTCACTAGGCTATCTAATCATGATTTTTTTTCCAAATTAATAAGAACAATCGAATGTTACGCCGAATTATGTGATTTGACTCTCAGTCAATGCAGACCCTGCAGTGTTAAAAGTTGCTATTTAAAAACCCATCATCTCCCAATCTAAATAGTCAACTGTTCTGAAATTTCACTCAAACATGCATACTGATATGAACGTAATGTTATGGAAATATAAGAGAATACTAATATTCAAGGATGTTATTAATCACATCTTCGAGTGAACAAAATGAAATTTATGTTAAAAAATTGTACCAAAAATTATACGAAAAACAAAAAATTAAAAAATGATCTATTAATTTACACGAGTATGGCTAGAGAAATACGTAGAGGATTGTGAAAATATTACCTTGTGTGGAATTAGCAACCATTCAACCAAAAATTTAATTTTCGGCAGAAAAAAAGGACAATAATTTGGCAATAACTAAGGTTATACCGATCTCATGGGAAATTTCGTATGTATTCCTCTTTGGAATGTTATTTTAAACATGTCCTTAAAATTTGGAGTGAAAAGAATGAATATTGTTGCAGTTATGCTGCGTGCCGTATTGAAAAATTGTGTTGCGAGAAAAACGGTCGATTTCTCGCACACGATCCAGCCACTGCCACCGCAGACCCATACGAGCCTGCAGACCTTGTTTTACGGGAACCAAACTTTTTCCCTTATTCTAGATGGTTCATAGCATCTTTTAAGTCAAGTAAAAAAAAGAACATTTTTTTTACTTCTACAGTTTTGTGACCCCTTAGATCGGAGTAAACGGTGACGATTGTTCGTCGCGTCTCTTTGAACGAGGCCGTCATCCCCCCGCCCGACTCTCTTCGCGCAAGATTCGTCCACTCACTGCTGCGAGCTTGAATCTCCTATTTGCGAATAATATTCCAAATGAGGGCAAGACAATGATTCCCGAATAACGAATCTCCCTCCAATAATGCTTCTAATTCTGCGTCTTCGTACACTTTCGGCCTTCTGCTACGTTCTTTGTCTTCGACGACAACGTCACCGTTCTTCAATTTTTTAAACCACTCACGATAACTTCTCTCACTTAAAGCAGCCTCACCATGTGCTTCTACAAGCAGACCTTGCGCCTTAGATGCAGATTTTTTCAAATTAAAGAAGTAAATCAATAGTTCTCGAAATGAACCTTATTCGGCCCAAAACTCGACATTTTGGCACTTAAAAAATTATGTGATGCTGATACAAAATCGTTAATATTTCAAGGTCATGATGGTCTTCCCAGATGTCCAACCTTACGATATGACGTTTTACATCTGACAATTTCAACCTCCTGTTAAGGCTATCTTTTGTTAAACGGCGGAGACTTATTTGTACTCCCAATAAAAGTTCAATGTAAGTACCATACAAGTACACCAAAAATGCTGTGCAACAGCTTAGCGTGTATGGTTAAGAGGAGAAGCTCAGAGAAGTTTAAATATACACGGAACAAGACGATCGGCGGTGCTCACCCGGCTCGTCATCGATTACGTTTGTTTATTAATCTACGTCGCAATACCACACTTCGGTAAATGAATAACGACCATGGAAGAGCGATATTTCGAGTTTTCAAATGAATTCTCAAGGCTTTTGGGATTGTTTGAGTTTTATTAAATTTTATTATATTATTTTTTGCATTTATGGTCGTACGTTATTATTCATTGTGGTTGGTTGCTTTATTTGTATTACAATGGCGACTTAATTTTAATCTCGTTTGCATGTAGGTATTATTTAGGTAGTGATTTATTGCCTGGCTTTCGAAAATAATTTGTCTATTTGAACTTTTATGTCCAAATAAATCAGACGTTGAATGATCCAAAAATGTTCATTAAAAAACTTTTCGCGATCGGTAATTTGATCATTTGATGAGTTTAAGGCCATGTGCCACACGCCAGAAAATTTCGACGCGGCCTCTCGTTACGTCGGTAGCGCAGATCTCGTAGTGTTTAGCTACGAGTCGCTACCGACGGATAGCGCAGCGATTGCGAATTCGGTCTCGATGCTTCGCAGTGGGACGAAGAGTCAAAGCCAAATAGACGGCGATCGCTGAGCGCGCGCGTGTGTGTGTGTGTGTGTTTGCTACACCGACCGCGTGCAAAAAGAACGAATCCATTCTCGCGCGCCGTTCGGTCGTACGCAAGCACCTTACATCTATGTGTGTATCACACAATTCACACAACTATGCATAGCGACCATGGTACGCTTGTATTGGAAGCATGCGCTCGCTCGGCAGGAGAGCGGTGAAACTTTGTTGCATTTTACATTGTATATGCAGCCATCGAATCGATTTTTTTTCGACGACGGCCACAACCAAACGACTCAGGCATTTTCCCATACTTTTTTAACTCATTTAAACAAATAAGTTCGAGCACAATTTGTAACATCGATGCCGCTTATCGTTAACGATATCGATCCCTGCCAAAATTTCGAGCGACCGAAATTGCTCGAAACTGACTCTACAAAAGAGTGGTAAAATTTTACAATGCTCATTATTTAAACCAATGCGTTCAGCATTTTTATCTCTGCCGGGTTCATATTTGACAGCATTTTTTCTGGTCAGTTTCTCGAACAATCAAGATCGCTAGCCTCGCTCTACGGAAGAGCGGTGAAATTTTGCGATCGCACATTGTTTAAACAATTGCCCTCGAATCGATTTTTTTGTCGACGGCGGTCATCGGTGGAAATTTCTTTATGGTTAAACTTTCTAGCAAACGGGGTTTGCTAGAGACTCGTATAGTGGAAGGGTGGGAGCATTTCCCATTCTTTTTTAAGTAATTTAAACAAATAAGCTTGAAGACTATTTGGCATCTCGATGTCGCTCATCGACGACGAATTCGATCTCTGCTAAAATCTTGAGTCATGACCGAGATCGCTCGAGACTCACTCTATAAAAGGGTTGTAAAATTTTACAATGCGCACCGCAATTGTTCAAACGAAGATGTTTAAACAATTGCGATGCGCATTTTTTTCTCTGCCATGGCTTATCTTCGGCAGGTTGTCTGCGGCCGACCAAATTCGCAAGCGAACGAGATCGACCGGGTCTCACTCTGCGAAAGAGTGTTAAAATTTTATTATTACTAAATTATTACTAATTATGCTAAAAAAAAATTCGTTTATCATTTTTTCTCTCTGCCGGAATTCATCTTCGGCAGGTTTCTCCAAGGATCGAATTTTCTAGCAATGGCGATCGGAGAAGTCTCGCTCTACAGAAGAGCAGTAAAATTTGACTATCGCCAATTGTTGAGCGGTCATCAGTGAAAATTTTTCGAAAAATCGTTTTGTCGAAAGCACTTTTAAAAAATCCTTGGAAACTTAGAAAATGTCACAATGCTCTTTGTTTAAACAATTGCGATTGGCACTTTTTCTCTGCCATGGCTTATCTTCGGCAGGTTGTCTGCGGCCGCACAGTGGTTCCAAACGCCGAAAAGCTGGCCAAAAATAGGGTAAATTGCGTTACTAAATATAGGACTTTTTTGTGTGCCATATGTTAGGTTGGTACCTGTACTTTAAGAACGCAGCATTACCAATGCCAATAATACACACTTGTTGGCAGCGTGGCGTCGTGAAGTTAAGGTTAAATTTCGTGAATGTCACGTGTTTTCTGACTTAAACATTTAATTTCGACAAGTTAGTGTTAATTATTCATGGTGAAGTGAATTGTTTCGAAGAGAGGGATATCTGAGGTTAGTAAAATACGTTTTGTTTGAAATTTTAAGTGCTTGTACATTGTTTATATATTATTGTTTGTAAATCACAAAATTTCGTCATTTTTATGCCACTTTTACTTTCTCATTTTCTCGAAAGTCCCGCTAGATCCCGGGCTGAAATTAATTGCATATGGTAAGGGCATCATAGCACTAAATTATGACGCCAATAACTTTTGCCCGAATTTGCCCGAAATTGAGAAAATGCAATTTGAAAATTTACTTTAAAAAATGGCTAAAAATATGATTTTTACGTTATATGAAGCCCAATATCGTAAAAAAAAAAATTGTTTAAGCTATGTAATGTTGAGTATACATACTACCAATGATTTTTACATTATAAACAATGAATGTGTTATAAACAATAAATTATTTTTTTCAAAAAACTTAATTAAATTTTTTTTCCGAGTTGATTAAATGTTTCTGTATCAATAAAAACGATATTGTTTATATTATTTTTTATTACAAATCAATTGTTAATATGATTTTTAACAAAATTTTTTTTTTGTTTTTTTGTCAGACAACCCAAAAAATGTCTTTTACAAAGAAGACCATTTTCGATCTCTTAAAAGGACATCTCAAAAAGGACAATAATGTTCTTATACATCTTTTAGAAGAACATTTGACTAGTCAAAACGAACGGACGTTTTTATTTTCTACCGAATGTAAAGCGTCGTTGAGAAAATTATTTTATAAAATGAGAACAAAATGGGAAGCATGCAACAGGACACTCGACAGATTCATGGAAGAGAATCAATCTTGGTTACACTGTAAAAACAAACGCGTTCTTTCAAGACGTTTCACGTGTGTAATCCTGTCGCCGTTTTCAACACGGCAACTCATGTGTTGATGTCGTAACGACACATTTTACGCGTGTTCTGTCAATACGCTTCAAGCGTGTTTTAGCAAGTTCAAAGCGTGTTGTTTCGATACACTTTAGGCGTGTAAACGCTTGTCGCCAATTTCAACATGTTTAAAATGTGTTGATGGCTAAATCAACACACTTTTGATGTGTACTTGTGGACGCTTGGGAATAACGTACAAGACGTGACGTAGGCATACGTTTAAAAATAAATAAAAAAAAAGGTTTCTCCGTTACTGGTGTTTTATTCCGATGGTTTACTACCATACTTGATGAGTTCCAGTCGTCCCGAAATCAATTCCTGCAAATAAATTTTATTGTCCATACCCGGTTTCGAACCTACCTAACCTAGTTACTTCTATACCTAATATATGTACGCTAACCATTGTGCTATCGGCTATACTTGCGGTTTTTCATCAAGAAACGGAATACATAGTACATTGAACGAGAAGAGTAATGAAGACATTTCACATTTTATGTATATATATATGTGTGTGTGTGTCTACACCCAACGCACATAAAATGTGAAATGTGATCAGAAATTTCCTTCACTCCGAACAGAACATTTTCTTTGCACTGGACAGAAAAATTCGTCCGCAAAGAATAAAGAATTTTCTTTGCCCCAAACAATAAATTTCTCTCTTTGAACAGACAATTTTCTTTGCCCTCGACAGAAAAATTTGTCCGCACAGAAAACAAAAATTCCTTTGCCCTGTACAAGCACTTTTCTTCACTCCGAACAGAAAACTTTCTTAGCACTGGACAGAAAACTTGGTCCGCACAGAATAAAGAATTTGCTTTGCCCCGGACAAGAAATTTCTCTCACTCCATACAGGGAATTTTTTTTGCCCTTGACAGAAAAATTTGTCCGCACAGAAAAAAAAATTCCTTTGCCTCGTACAAGCTCTTCACTCCGAACAGAAAACTTTCTTCGCACTGGACAGAAAACTTGGTCCACGCAGAATAAAGAATTTACTTTGCCTCGTACAAGCAATTTTCTTCACTCCGAACAGACCATTTTCTTCCCACTGGACAGAAAAATTGGTCCGCACAGAATAAAGAATTTTCTGTGCCTCGAAAAAGAAATTTCTCTCACTCCAACTGACAATTTTCTTTGCCCCGAACAAGAAAATTCTCTCACTTTGAACAGACAATTTTCTTTGCCCTCGACAGAAAAAATTGGTCTGGTCAGAAAACAAAAATTTTGTTTGCCTCGTACAAGCAATTTCCTCTACTCCGGACAGAAAACTTTCTTTGCACTAGATAGAAAAATTGGCCCGCACAGAATAAAAAATTTCGTTTGCCCCGAACAAGGAATTTCTTTCTCTCCGGATAGACAATTTTCCTTGCCCTAGACAGAAAAATTGGGACACACAAAATAAAGAGTTTTCTTTGCCCCGAACAAGAAATTTACTCCACGCCGGACAGAATAGTTGGTCAGCAAAGAATTAAAAAGTTCATTTGCTGAGAACAAGGAATTTCTTTTACACTGGACAGACAATTTTCTTTGCCCTGGACAGAAAAATTGGTCTGCACAAAATAAAAAATTTCCTTTACCCCGAACAAGAAATTTACTCCTCCGGACAGAAAAGTTGGTCCGCACAGAATCAAAAATTTCCTTTGCCCGGAACAACGAATTTCCTCCACTCCGCACAGAAAATTTTCTTCTCACTGCACAGAAAACTTGGTACGCATAGAATTAAATTTGCCGCTAAGAAGCATCTTTCATCACTCTGGACAGAAACTTTTCTTAACAGCAAACAAAATATTGATCCGCACAAAATAAAAAAATTTTTTGGCAGCGACACTCTACCAAAAAATTATTTTATATCTACGTCAATAAACTGAGTGTTGCACCTGAGCAATGGTTTCACCGAGCACATTATTTCTTCATTCATGTAGGTGTGCACGACGAGCAAAAACTTATGTGTTTCGCTTTTAAAATAATACAATTCGCAATTGGAAAACTATTTCGCAAGTCCGTGCATAACGTAGCGAGGTTATAAAGCCGCCATATTGTCATATCAACTCATTGAACGCGTGTTGTTTGTGGTACACGCGTGCAAGTGAGTTGTTTCACGACGCTTTGTGTCGTTTGAGTCGCGTGTACCTACACTAAGTGTGTTGCTTGAAAGAAAATGGCTTGATTCGACACGCTTCATATGTGTTACATTAAGCGTATTCTACAGCAACATATTTAAAACGTGTTGTTACCAAGAATGGTATAGAGCGTATTATTTCAACACGGTAAAATAAGTAAAACACGTTGTTTCAACGCGTTAACCAGGTCCTACACACGTTGTAGGCGTGTTGTGTGTTGCTTCAACACACCGACAACACGCTTATTTTTTACAGTGTAGACGAAAACTTCCAATTCACCGAGGCATTACCTGCTGAGCCCGCACCTTCTGCCCCTGCGCCTGCTGAGCCTGCGCCGGTACCGTCCTCTGACCCATCAAAAGACGCGTTTCCATCAACGAGTTCACAAGTACGAGGGCGCCCTTCGTCATCGTTTGAAGAATCGAGCTACCGGACTAAGCGGAGACGAACACAAGCGTTACGAGACCAGTTTACTCCTAATGAACTAGCGTATGCCACGCAAATGTGTCTCCGAGCTAGCGGTCAAATAGATGCGGCCAAAATCGTCAAGGACATAGGTGAGCCGGCAACTGCTTCAAAGTACAGATCGTCTCTTGCAGAAGTACGTGAAACACCTTACACGAAAGAAGAAGCTTTATCACTTCTCATTGAAAACAAAATTGCCAAAGCTGCATACAATAAGCTTAGGGCTTCAAGTATACGGAAAAATTGTAAATTGTATCCGTCTTATAAATAAATCCTTGTAGCAAAAAAAGAATGTTATCCTCCTACAACCGAATACACAATCACTGGAACTTACAGTGAGATCAAATTGCAAGCGTTATTAGATCTCACTGTAAAGCGAATACCCGAGTCGAAATTTTCGAGCCGCGTTCAACCCACAAAATGAAGGCGAGCAGAAATCGGCGTGAGCGGATTATTGGGTATCTAAACGAGGGTACAATGTTTGAAAGTACCATGCGTTGGAGCCTCCGATGAACCTCCGGCATGGCAGAAAGTAGACTTTTTGACTCAAAGGAGGGCAGTGAGGTTCACAATTGAACCTACGGAAAATCAGGTCGGCCTACTTCGAGCGCTCCCGCAGAATTTACCGCCACCCCCCTTTCGGCCTACTGTACACTGCTAAACAAAAAAAATTAATTTATATAGAATCTATTTAAATAAAATAGGTTTTTTCCTTGTCTCACAGCCTACTACGATCATATTTCTTTCAAAGATATTTATATATATATTAATAAAGATGAGATTCAAATTAATCTTTATTTGCTTACAATGTACACTGTAAAGCTAAGTGTACTATATGCATAAAATATTTCATTAATCGAAAATAAAATGAACCCCTTAATTGAGAGCTTTACCACAAAGATTTTTCATTGTAATTCGTCATTCCCTGGCCTTTAGAAATGATTTTTTTCGAAGAAAATATTTGCCCTATATGCAACTTGGACCTAGTCCTACCTACTCATAGCCACGCTCCGCTTCCCCTATGCTACCGAGTGCTTATTACATTTTGGTCGCTGATATGGCATAAGAGACCAAATGAATACCTCTAACTATTTGTTGTATCACATAAGCTATATGAATTAGTTAATATGATTGTGATAATTAGAGAGTTTTATCAAATAACATGCTATAGATTTTTCAAACACACACACACACACACATACACACACACACACACACATATATATACACATAAAATTCCTCTCTCTCCACCCTCTACCCTCCCCCCCCCCGCCCCTTTGATATGAGTGTTGCAATAAAGATGGACCGTTAGTTCAATCAAATAGAGAAATGGTTAACTCTACGAAAGTTCTATTTAAGGTAAACTAAAAAAAATAACTAGATCCATTCAGTGAACTTAACTAAATGGTTTTTTTGAACAGATGAAAATATTGAACTGATGAAACCGAATCACAGATTTATTAGGATCAAATAAAATATGTAGTTATTGGACGATATTAAATAGATTGATTTTCTATAAATAAACATTTTTGAAATCAATAATTTTAATAATGGAATGCAATAGGGAAGATTTCGTTCTATGAAAAATCTAGTTAATTCAAATAAAAAAGAATCAAATAGACGCGGTAAGTTAATATCATATTTAGCGGAAAAAAATAAAAATATGCTTCATACATACACGTGGAAATATTTTTTAAATTTTCGACGTGCTAAAAACGAAAACAACGAAAAATCAAACATTTTATTTAAAATCGACGGTAATCGGCCGTCGCCATTTATCAACTCATTATTGAATTAACAAAAAAAATCAAAACGAACAAAAACAAAAAGAAAAAATCGAATGAGGTTGAATTCTAAACCGAAAATTTCAATCCTTTTGAACATGAAATAGACTATAATTAACACCCGAACGTTCCATATAGATATCAATATTATATGTTATTTAGATCTACACTGCCAGCCAAAAGTTTTCGGACACTCCACATGATCGCAAAACTTTTGAGCGCTGGATAATTGCCAAATAATGTTAGAGTAATATAATTCATTTCATTTATTATTTCACGAAGATACTATAAAGATCTATATAATTAAGTAATTATACAGAGCTTTATAGTATCTTCGTAAAATAATTATTATTCTACCATAAGTTTGCAATGATCCAAAGTGATATTAAGTTTTGCAGGTATCTGAAGTGTCCGAATACTTTTGACTGGTAGTGTATATTCGAATATATTAATGCAACCACATATTTCGAGTATAATATATATATATAGTATTATATAATATATACCGTCGCTTAAAAGTTTGGATACCCCAGTCGATATTTCTTGCTGCACTAAAAGTTACATAGCTTCGTAAAAAAAAGATAACCAAATTTACCGAACAGCGATTTGACGGGAATAAATTCAGCTTTATATTGCTTTTCTGAAATATTTTTTTATAATTTTCTTTTCGACCCGGTACGCACTTTTATACGTGACTGATTTTCGGCTTTTTTTCGACCATCGAGAATGGGGCGCATGACTTATGCAAAAAAAATTTGTTACGTTTATCCATGATAAATTTGAACGGGATAAACAGGAACTCCATTTGCGTTTTTTATAAAGTTTTGTACGATTTATTTCGCAATGTTATTTCATTTTTTGCTAAAAAAAACTAATTCTAGATAATGCAATGTAACTCAAGAACTAGAGGGTTTAAAAAGAAATGTCAAGGACGAAAAACGTCGTGTAAGCTTATACTGGATAGACTGGCATTTTTTAAGAATTTTCCTGTGAGATTTTTTCTCACAGGAAAACGCCCATTAATCCGATAGAATTAGAGTAAGACTGTATATACAAGCATTCTTTTATGAATTGTCTATAAAATAATAATAAATCGATATTGAGCAAATTTGATTGTTTTCGCATATTAATATTGCACTAATAATTTGATAAGGGGACGATGTATTTTTATTAATTTCGTATTATTTTTGTGATCGAACGGGTTACCTATCAGGCCACAATGGAATGATGATGGAGGAGATATCGAATTTGGGCCGAAAGCAGGTTAGGTGGGGTCGAGGCAACAGTTTGAGATTGAAAGCAGGTTAAGGAGGCCTGTGCTCTGCACGTTTCACTGAAACTGGGGGTCGAAAAAAGGTTTGGGAGGTCTAGCAGAGGCTATCTTGGACCAAGAGGAGGTCTCTTCATGGCACTGAACTCGACAAATGAGGTTTCGTCGGTTCAACGGAGGCTGGCGGCTTACGTATTACAAAGGAAATGGGTCCTGCGAGGGTTCAGAGGAGGCTAAAAATTTTGACTCGGGTACTAGCAGTTCAAAATGAAGTGATTCAAAACCTGAGTGCTGATGATGTTAGTAACATGCAATTAATTTGTAAATGGGGATGTGACGGAACTTCCGTTCAGAGTACTTTTAAACAAAAATTCGATAATGACAATGACGGTGTTATGACAGACTCAAATATTTTTTTTATTTCACTTGTTCCGCTTCGCCTGATTTCCGTCAATGATTCAGTCGAAAAAGAAACAATAGTAGTGGTAATATGCCGGTTCTAACTCAGGAATCTCAGGGGGGAGCGGGACGGGGGAGTCGAGCGCGGGGAAGCCGTGGTATGCATGGCGGCGGCGGGGGGGGGGGGGGATCCTGCATGCGGCAGCCGAGTGCGGGGTTCCAGCGGAGGAAAAGGGGAGGGGTGATAGAGAGTGGGGAGGCTAGTTTTTGGTGACGATGTCTTCCCAGCGATAGCTGGATCCGCGGGCGAGAGGGGGAAGCCGCTGTCGACTCTGTGGGGGAGGGGACCCGCGACATCATAGAGTCGCGGGTCCTTGAAAACCATAAAATCCGATAATTTATTATGAACATAATAGATGTAAGCGGAGCATTTTTGTCTAGACTATTCACATGAGTTTATATATATATAAAAAAAAACTTGGACAAATGTACGGGATCTCAGGGGGGAGCGGGGCAGGGGGCTCCAGCGCGGGGAAGCCAAGTGCGGGGGTACGGCGGCGGGGAGGGGGTCGCCGGGCGCGTGTGACGTCACAGGGGGGCCTCTGTGGCGGGGGGCCATGTGATCTGTGAAGCGACTAGCGGGAGGGAGAAGCTGGCGGCGATGAGTATTTTGCGCGCGCGCGTGTGTGTGTGTGTGTGTGTGTATTTGTGGAACGACGGGGGGGGGGGGGGGGAGTAAAAAGAATGCTTCGAATTAAATGACAATAAAACAATAGTTTATTAATAATTAAATTGAACAATGGCCTTGCATAATATATATTATACATAAAATCTTTGGTGTGTGTGTGTGTGTGTTTAGCTGGTTTTCAATGTTTCAAATTATTTTATTTTGAATATCCGCAGCGGATACGTTATCCTGGAACAAAACAAATCATGAATCTTATTAACATCTAAAACATAATCATATTTTGAATCATACTAAAGATAATACGAACCATCGACCAAGTATAAGTTCAGGCAGGTGGGGCACGTGTCGCGCATTGAAACTTGGTGAGTCGGCCCGCCGCAGTTGTTACAAAATATCCCCTGGATGTTGTTAAACCGTTCGCTGAAGTGGCCACATCTTTCAATTAGTTGATCAACCGTGCCCCGCATATCAAAGTATCACAGCACGCAAAATTTCGCCCTATCATTTTCGGTGAGATATTCATAGTTCACACAGCCCATGACGCCCCGGTTCAATCGATTTATTCGCTGCTGGTCCACTATGATTTCACGCACATAATGGACTCCCTTATCTGAGGCATCACCCAATCCACTATCGAATGATTCTGTATCACTGTGCATCTCGGCCAGATCCATGTTATCATGTGCAAGCACTTCAATGTCCGCGCACTCATCATCGTCATCATCGGCGATATCAATGACGTCTTCGTCTACGCCAACTTCCACTTCGTCATCGTGGGTGATATTCACGACAACCTCCATCTCATCATCGACGAGATCGATCACTTCAATTTGGTTCGACATTTTTCTTAACTGATTTTCCGTTTTCCGACTCTTCCACAAGGACACCTCGGAGGTTGAAGAGGGGAATGGCGAAAACTGCTGTTCCGATCCTTCTTCGGATTTCGATTTTTGGATCCTCATAGACTTATAGTAGGGTGTGGGCTTATTGTAGAAAAAAACCTTGCAAGATAGTGCATCCTGGCCAGGGGATAAACGAAAATTTTTTTTTTCTTTAACTATCCCTGTAGGGGTAGGCATCTGCTGTCCAGAAAAGTGTGCACGCATAGAGGTGAAAGCTGGCCAGGCTCGCCAATCATTGACTTTCGCGATCTCTACAGAACCGCGTCTAGGTCATGGAGACTGAACTGGCGTATTATAAAGAGCATCTTAGAGTTTTTAATATATATTGCCACGTGTTCCAGTATGTTTGAAGTCCAGCCTGTCACGAATCATAGCGCTCTTCGCAGAGCAACATCAAACCTATTCAAGTGACACTTGAGGCTATACAGTTTTTACCAAATCAGCCATATTCTAAAGACAATTTTTTTTTGTTCGTCGACGTTCAATGCCAGCCTCCGAGCATAGGGAACATTTTGAAAAAACAACATTCCGCTCAAGTAATGTCTTGGCTATCCAAAACACATACGAAAACGAGGTATTTATTACAAAACGATCAACTTTGTGGATCTATGGCCGAAGAATTTTTTTTTTTTAGGCTTCGACCACTGATCCCACTGCATGCACCATTTGAGCATAGATGCACTCGCGGTCTGGAATACTCACAAAAATACTTTTCTTTTTTGCTCCCGTTGAACCCCGATCGGCTCGTTCTGCGTGTGTATTTATTTTTCATGCTTTCCACGTTAAAAGATATCAGCGTGATATTGAAAAACTCTGGTGGAGGTGATTCTATTACATTTTCCGAGCTAGAAGGGAAGGACAAAAATATTTTCTGTTGGGGGACCATTTTTAATCGTCGGCAGCGCTCAAAAGTGGCCACACTTTGAATGAAGCAGTGAGTTCACATATCTCTCTGGCAAGAATATTCAACTCGTTAATATGGAGAACAACAATGAACCATCAGAAGAAATCTTGCACAACCAAGCCACGCTCTTAAGTTCGATCGACGACTTTGCTGTGTGGGAGATACAGATCGTCGAGTTCATCGAAGTACTGAAATCGCAAAGCCGAATTAAGCGCCAACGATTATCAACTAAACATCAATAGTCATTGATAGGCCAAATACCGAATCTGGAAGGATTGAAGTATTCCATGTACAGGCATTCTATATGCATGGGTGCAGGACACAGCGGTGATGGGTTAATGTGGCGAGAACTCGACTTGAACGCGTGATGGTCTATACTTCACTGCTCGATGAATTTCAACAACGTGGAAGTGGTTGAGCTTTACAAAAGATACGTAATCTTACAATAAATGTAAATAAGTATAAATCAATACGCGTTAAATGTTATATCTCATTGTCACGGGAAATAATGATTATGAGGGCTGCGATTAATGTGCAATCAAGAGATAATGCACGTTACGCATGGGTGACAGTTACAGCTTTATACCCAGCTGAACGAAACAGTGACGACGGATCTTCTTACATGCATTATTCAACGGTATTGAATCTATCGAATATTGGATTCCCAATAACTATAGGTCAAATAAAAAAAAAAATGTGCTTCAAAACAATTTATCCATTAATGTGTGTACCACCGAAGAAGACATTGCTCCGATACGCGTGGCTCAACATAAAGAGAAGAAAAGCATATCAATTTGCTATACATACAAGATACCGAAGATAACAATGTATGACATATCACATAGATAAAGAACTTGTCCAGCCTCGTGAGCGCAGAACAAAGACAACCATTAAATAATATATATATGCCATCGGTGTATGAAGTTAACACAATTCTATATCATCATATGTGCTAGACGAATTGAACAACAATCTATTATTTCGCCGGTGTCGGCATTACTTTAGATCAACGGATAAACTGCAATCACATGAAATCGATTATGGAGCAATGAAGCACTGCGCCATCCGACTATTAAATACTAATAAGTGGCTTCAAATCATCAACTCCAATCGGAAAGCAACACACCCATTCATTGTAAATGCCTACTTGGAGTGTTTTTTTAACTAATTATAGAGAGAAGATGAGAGTGTGCAAAGACTGATGAGAAGAACGTAGCAGAGGATATGTATCAATATCATGAAGTATTTACTATTGATTACCACATGTGTTTTTCATATGATGAATCGCTATCATAGTATCGATCACATCACAGCGCCGATTTCATATCATAGTTTGTGACAGAACTGGAAAAACTAGTGCTGTACATAAAATATATTTTCTACGAAAATTAATGCTCATCATGAGTTAATTCTAATACCTTCACGCTATGGCAATAATTGTGCATTCAGTCATCATCAACTACTAGAGGTCGAAGTGGAATTACTCAAGATACAATGGCGTATGCCCCACAAAATATTAGATGAGATCAATAAATTATCATTACATCGACCATTGGAAAGTGGGCGATACTTGAATGTGGGTTTTCGCTCTTGGGATCTATACGACTGTCCATCGCTTCAAAGCACAACGAAACATTCATGGACCGTAAAAGCTGCCTCCCAACTAGAGAAACCAAAATATATAATTGGTGCGGTGCAGACTGGTAAAAAAGATAATGTATGGCAAAGGACATTATATTATTCACCGACTGCAAACTCACGAGTGCTAAACTTTATCTCAATTCAGGATTGTTTTCTCAAGATGACTCGAATATGGACTTCAAAAAAGTTTCGACATTTTGTTCAATAGGTACTCTCGATTTTGTAAATACCATTATGACTGCAATAGTGATCGTTCTTTACGAACCATCGCTGAGTCTTAATGTAACGACCCTCTCACGTTTAATGATTGATCGCATCAGAAATATGTAATTGGTGGCTTTACCATAAAGATTCATGCAAATAAAATAAATGTAACATTATGTACTTTTTATTCTCCTCACCCCGTACTTAGTTATGTCAGCATCACCAGCTATCGGATTGTGCAACTGAAAGCAATATTACTTTCGAATGTGAAACTCATTTTTTTTGTATGGAATTTGATTGAAAATAAATTAATATAATCGCCCGACGATAATCGAAGACATTCATCAGTATACGTTCGTTAGACGTTCGTGAGCCGTTTGTTGGAAGTTTGCGAGGCATTCGAATATTTTCGATAGTCGTTCGTGAAACGTTCCGGAGACTTCCGAAGACATTCATACGATGTTCGAAGCCATTTAAGAGACGTTCGAAAACATTCAGAAGGCGTTGGAAGACACGCATGAGGGGTTCAAAAAGTTTCAAGAGCCTTTCTACGACGTTCATGAGACGTTTGAAGATGTTCGTGAGACATTCAAGAGACTTTCGAAAACGTTCATAAGACGTTTGAAGACATTCATGAGAGGTGCGAAGACCTTCGGAGACTTTCGAAGACGTTCAAGAGATCTGTGACGATATTTAAAATACGTTTAAAGACATTGGTGAGGGGTTCGAAGCCGTTTAAGAGACTTTAAGAGACATTTACAAGGGGTTTGAAGACGTTCAAGAAACTTTCGAATACGTTCAAGAGACTTTCGACGACATTCATAATACGTTTGAAGACATTCATGAGGGGTTCGAAGACGCTTAATAGAGGCTTTCAAAGACATTCACGAGGGGTTTGTCCAAAGACATTCATAATACGTTTGAAGACATTCAAGAGACTTTCGACGACATTCATAAGACGTTTGAAGAGGTGCATGAGGCCTTCAAAAAGTTTCAAGAGACTTTCTACGACGATCATGAGACGTTTGAAGATGTTCGTGAGATATTCAAAAAACTTTCGAAAACGTTCATAAGAAGTTTGAAGACATTCATGAGAGGTGCGAAGACCTTCAGTGACGTTCGAAGACATTCAAGAGATCTTTAACGATATTCATAATACGTTTGAGACATCGATGAGGGGGTTCGACGACGTTTTAGAGACTTTCAAAGACATTCACGAGGGGTTTGAAGACGTTCAAGAAACTTTCGAATACGTTCAAGAGACTTTCGACGACATTCATAACACGTTTGATTACATTCATGAGGGATTCGAAGACGCTTGAGAGACATTCAAAGACGTTCACGAGGGGTTCGAAGACGTTTAAGAGACTTTCGACGGCGTACATAATATGTTTGAAGACATTCATGTGGGTTCGAAGATGCTTAAGAGACATTCAAAGACATTCACGAGCGGTGCGAAGACATTCAGAATCTTTCGAAGACATTCAAGAGTTCTTTGACAATATTCATAATACGTTTCAAGACATCGATGGGAGGATCGACGATGTTTTAGAGACTTTCAAAGACATTCAGGGAGGGTTTGAAGACGTTCAAGAAACTTTCGAATACGTTCAAGAGACTTCCGACGACATTCATAATACGTTTGATTACATTCATGAGGGATTCGAAGACGCTTGAGAGACTTTCAAAGACGTTCACGAGGGGTTCGAAGACGTTTAAGAGACTTTCGACGGCGTACATAATATGTTTGAAGACATTCATGTGGGGTTCGAAGACGCTTAAGAGACTTTTAAAGACATTCACGAGAGGTCCGAAGACATTCAGAAACTTTCGAAGACATTCAAGAGATCTTTGGCAATATTCATAATACGTTTGAAGACATCGATGAGAGGATCGACGATGTTTTAGAGACTTTCGAAGACATTCACGAAGGGTTTGAAGGCGTTCGAGAAACTTTTGAATACGTTCGAGAGACTTTCGGCCACATTCATAATACGTTTGAAGACATTCATGATGGGTTCGAAGACGCTTGAGAGACTTTCAGAGACCTTAACGAGAGGTTCGAAGACGTTCAAGAGACTTTCGATGACGTTCATGATGGGTTCGAAGACGCTTGAGAGACTTTCAGAGACCTTAACGAGAGGTTCGAAGACGTTCAAGAGACTTTCGATGACATTCATGATACGTTTGAAGACATTCATGTGGGGTTCGAAGACGCTTAAGAGACTTTCAAATACATTCACGGGAGGTTTGAAGACGTTCAAGAGGCTTTCGAAGACGTTTAGAAATCTTCGACGACATCCATTAACCGAAGACATTCATGACGTTTGAGTTTCGCTGTCATACATTCACAACAATTCGCTGTCATACATTACAAACTCAAACGTTATGAATGTCTTCGGTTTATGGATGTCGTCGAAGATTTCTGAACGTCTTCGAAAGCCTCTTGAACGTCTTCAAACCTCCCGTGAATGTATTTGAAAGTCTCTTAAGCGTCTTCGAACCCCACATGAATGTCTTCAAACGTATTATGAATGTGGCCGAAAGTCTCTCGAACGTATTCGAAAGTTTCTCGAACGCCTTCAAACCCTTCGTGAATGTCTTCGAAAGTCTCTAAAACATCGTGGATCCTCTCATCGATGTCTTCAAACGTATTATGAATATTGCCAAAGAACTCTTGAATGTCGTCGAAAGTCTCTTGAACGTCTTCGAACCTCTCGTTAAGGTCTCTGAAAGTCTCTCAAGCGTCTTCGAACCCATCATGAATGTCTTCAAACGTATTATGAATGTGGCCGAAAGTCTCTCGAACGTATTCGAAAGTATCTCGAACGCCTTCAAACCCTTCGTGAATGTCTTCGAAAGTCTCTAAAACATCGTGGATCCTCTCATCGACGTCTTCAAACGTATTATGAATATTGCCAAAGAACTCATGAATGTCTTCGAAAGTTTCTGAATGTCTTCGCACCTCTCGTGAATGTCTTTAAAAGTCTCTTAAGCGTCTTCGAACCCCACATGAATGTCTTCAAACATATTATGTACGCCGTCGAAAGTCTCTTAAACGTCTTCGAACCCCTCGTGAACGTCTTTGAAAGCCTCTCAAGCGTCTTCGAATCCCTCATGAATGTAATCAAACGTATTATGAATGTCGTCGAAAGTCTCTTGAACGTATTCGAAAGTTTCTTGAACGTCTTCAAACCCTCCGTGAATGTCTTTGAAAGTCTCTAAAACATCGTCGATCCTCCCATCGATGTCTTCAAACGTATTATGAATATTGTCAAAGAACTCTTGAATGTCTTCGAAAGTTTCTGAATGTCTTTGACCTCTCGTGAATGTCTTTGAAAGTCTCTTAAGCATCTTCGAACCCCACATGAATGTCTTCAAACATATTATGTACGCCGTCGAAAGTCTCTTAAACGTCTTCGAACCCCTCGTGAACGTCTTTGAAAGTCTCTCAAGCGTGTTCGAATCCCTCATGAATGTAATCAAACGTGTTATGAATGTCGTCGAAAGTCTCTTGAACGTATTCGAAAGTTTCTTGAACGTCTTCAAACCCCTCGTGAATGTCTTTGAAAGTCTCTAAAACGTCGTCGAACCCCCTCATCGATGTCTCAAACGTATTATGAATATCGTTAAAGATCTCTTGAATGTCTTCGAACGTCACTGAAGGTCTTCGCACCTCTCATGAATGTCTTCAAACTTCTTATGAACGTTTTCGAAAGTTTTTTGAATATCTCACGAACATCTTCAAACGTCTCATGATCGTCGTAGAAAGTCTCTTGAAACTTTTTGAAGGCCTCATGCACCTCTTCAAACGTCTTATGAATGTCGTCGAAAGTCTCTTGAATGTCTTCAAACGTATTATGAATGTCTTTGGACAAACCCCTCGTGAATGTCTTTGAAAGCCTCCCTTGAGCGTCTTCGAACCCCTCATGAATGTCTTCAAACGTATTATGAATGTCGTCGAAAATCTCTTGAACGTATTCGAAAGTTTCTTGAACGTCTTCAAACCCATTGTAAATGTCTTTTAAAGTCTCTTAAACGGCTTCGAACCCCTCACCAATGTCTTTAAACGTATTTTAAATATCGTCACAGATCTCTTGAACGTCTTCGAAAGTCTCCGAAGGTCTTCGCACCTCTCATGAATGTCTTCAAACGTCTTATGAACGTTTTCGAAAGTCTCTTGAATGTCTCACGAACATCTTCAAACGTCTCATGAACGTCGTAGAAAGGCTCTTGAAACTTTTTGAACCCCTCATGCGTGTCTTCCAACGCCTTCTGAATGTTTTCGAACGTCTCTTAAATGGCTTCGAACATCGTATGAATGTCTTCGGAAGTCTCCGGAACGTTTCACGAACGACTATCGAAAATCTTCGAATGCCTCGCAAACTTCCAACAAACGGCTCACGAACGTCTAACGAACGTATACTGATGAATGTCTTCGATTATCATCGGGCGATTATATTAATTTATTTTCAATCAAATTCCATACAAAAAAAAATGAGTTTCACATTCGAAAGTAATATTGTTTTCAGTTGCACAATCCGATAGCTGGTGATGCTGACATAACTAAGTACGGGGTGAGGAGAATAAAAAGTACATACTGTTACATTTATTTCATTTGCATGAATCTTTATGATTCAGCCACCAATTACATATTTCTCATGCGATCAATCATTAAACGTGAGAGGGTCGTTACATTAAGACTCAGCGATGGTTCGTAAAGAACGATCACTATTGCAGTCATAATGGTATTTACAAAATCGAGAGTACCTATTGAACAAAATGTCGAAACTTTTTTGAAGTCCATATTCGAGTCATCTTGAGAAAAGAATCCTGAATTGAGATAAAGTTTAGCACTCGTGAGTTTGCAGTCGGTGAATAATATAATGTCCTTTGCCATACATTATCTTTTTTACCAGTCTGCACCGCACCAATTACATATTTTGGTTTCTCTAGTTGGGAGGCAGCTTTTACGGTCCATGAATGTTTCGTTGTGCTTTGAAGCGATGGACAGTCGTATAGATCCCAAGAGCGAAAACCCACATTCAAGTATCGCCCACTTTCCAATGGTCGATGTAATGATAATTTATTGATCTCATCTAATATTATGTGGGGCATACGCCATTGTATCTTGAGTCATTCCACTTCGACTTCTAGTAGTTGATGATGACTGAATGCACAATTATTGCCATAGCGTGAAGGTATTAGAATTAACTCATGACGAGCATTAATTTTCGTAGAAAATATATTTTATGTACAGCACTAGTTTTTCCAGTTCTGTCACAAACTATGATATGAAATCGGCGCTGTGATGTGATCGATACTATGATAGCGATTCAACATATGAAAAACACATGTGGTAATCAATAGTAAATACTTCATGATATTGATACATATCCTCTGCTACGTTCTTCGCATCAGTCTTTGTACACTCTCATCTTCTCTCTATTATTAGTTAAAAAAAACAGTCCAAGTAGGCATTTACAATGAATGGATGTGTTGCTTTCCGATTGGAGTTGATGATTTGAAGCCACTTATTAGTATCATTTAATAGTCGGATGGCGCAGTGCTTTATTGCTCCATAATCGATTTCATGTGATTGCAGTTTATCCGTTGATCTAAAGTAATGCCGACACCGGCGAAATAATAGATTGTTGTTCAATTCGTCTAGCACATATGACGATATAGAATTGTGTTAACTTCATACACCGATGGCATACATATATTTTTTAATGGTTGTCTTTGTTCTGCGCTCACGAGGCTTGTCAGGTTCTTTATCTATGTAATATGTCTTTATCTATGTGATATGTGTATCTTGTATGTATAGCAAATTGATATGCTTTTCTTCTCTTTATGTTGAGCCACGCGTATCGGAGCAATGTCTTCTTCGGTGGTACACACATTAATGGATAAATTGTTTTGAAGCACATTTTTTTTTAATTTGACCTATAGTTATTGGGAATCCAATATTCGATAGATTCAATACCGTTGAATAATGCATGTAAGAAGATCCGTGGTCACTGTTTCGTTCAGCTGGGTATAAAGCTGTAACTGTCACCCATGCGAAACGTGCATTGTCTCTTGATTGCACATTAATCGCAGCCCTCATAATCATTATTTCCCGTGGCAATGAGATATAACATTTAACGCGTATTGATTTATACTTATTTACATTTATTGTAAGATTACGTATCTTTTGTAAAGCTCAACCACTTCCACGTTGTTGAAATTCATCGAGTAGAAGTTAAAGTATAGACCATCACGCGTTCAAGTCGAGTTCTCGCCACATTAACCCATCACCGCTGTGTCCTGCACCCATGCATATAGAATGCCTGTACATGGAATACTTCAATCCTTCCAGATTCTGTATTTGGCCTATCAATGACTATTGATGTTTCGTTGATAATCGTTGGCGCTTAATTCGGCTTTGCGATTTCAGTACTTCGATGAACTCGACGATCTGTATCTCCCACACAGCAAAGTCGTCGATCGAACTTAAGAGCGTGGCTTGGTTGTGCAAGATTTCTTCTGATGGTTCATTGTTGTTCGCCATATTAACGAGTTGAATAGTCTTGCCAGAGAGATATGTGAACTCACTGCTTCATTCAAAGTGTGGCCACTTTTGAGCGCTGCCGACGATTAAAAATGGTCTCCCATCAGAAAATATTTTTGTCCTTCCCTTCTAGCTCGGAAAATGTAATAGAATCACCTCCACCAGAGTTTTTCAATATCACGCTGATATATTTTAACGTGGAAAGCATGAAAAATAAATACACACGCAGAACGAGCCGATCGGGGTTCAACGGGAGCAAAAAAGAAAAGTATTTTTGTGAGTATTCCAGACCGCGAGTGCATCTATGCTCAAATGGTGCATGCAGACCACTAATGCATGCAAATGGTGCATGCATCAGTGGTCAAAGCCTAAAAAAAAAATTCTTCGGCCATAGATCCACAAAGTTGATCGTTTTGTAATAAATACCTCGTTTTCGTATGTGTTTTGGATAGCCAAGACATTACTTGAGCGGAATGTTGTTTTTTCAAAATGTTCCCTATGCTCGGAGGCTGGCATTGAACGTCGACGAACAAAAAAAAATTGTCTTTAGAATATGACTGATTTGGTAAAAACTGTATAGCCTCAAGTGTCACTTGAATAGGTTTGATGTTGCTCTGCGAAGAGCGCTATGATTCGTGACAGGCTGGACTTCAAACATACTGGAACACGTGGCAATATATATTAAAAACTCTAAGATGCTCTTTATAATACGCCAGTTCAGTCTCCATGACCTAGACGCGGTTCTGTAGAGATCGCGAAAGTCAATGATTGGCGAGCCTGGCCAGCTTTCACCTCTATGCGTGCACACTTTTCTGGACAGCAGATGCCTACCCCTACAGGGATAGTTAAAGAAAAAAAAATTTTCGTTTATCCCCTGGCCAGGATGCACTATCTTGCAAGGTTTTTTTTCTACAATAAGCCCCCACCCTACTATAAGTCTATGAGGATCCAAAAATCGAAATCCGAAGAAGGATCGGAACAGCAGTTTTCGCCATTCCACTCTTCCACCTCCGAGGTGTCCTTGTGGAAGAGTCGGAAAACGGAAAATCAGTTAAGAAAAATGTCGAACCAAATTGAAGTGATCGATCTCGTCGATGATGAGATGGAGGTTGTCGTGAATATCACCCATGACGACGAAGTGGAAGTTGGGTTAGACGAAGACGTCATTGATATCGCCGATGATGACGATGATGAGTGCGCGGACATTGAAGTGCTTGCACATGATGACATGGAACTGGCCGAGATGGACAGTGATACGGAATCATTCGATAGTGGATTGGGTGATGCCTCAGATAAGGGAGTCCATTATGTGCGTGAAATCATAGTGGACCAGCAGCGAATAAATCGATTGAACCGGTGCGTCATGGGCTGTGTGAACTACGAATATCTCACCGAAAATGATCAGGCGAAATTTTGCGTGCTGTGATACTTTGATATGCGGGGCACGGTTGATCAACTAATTGAAAGATGTGGCCACTTCAGCGAACGGTTTAACAACATCCAGGGGATATTTTGTAACAACTGCGGCGGGCCGACTCACCAAGTTTCAATGCGCGACACGTGCCCCACCTGCCTGAACTTATACTTGGTCGATGGTTCGTATTATCTTTAGTATGATTCAAAATATGATTATGTTTTATATGTTAATAAGATTCATGATTTGTTATGTTCCAGGATAACGTATCCGCTGCGGATATTCAAAATAAAATAATTTGAAACATTGAAAACCAGCCAAATACACACACACACACCAAAGATTTTATGTATAATATATATTATGCAAGGCCATTGTTCAATTTAATTATTAATAAACTATTGTTTTATTGTCATTTAATTCGAAGCATTCTTTTTACTCCCCCCCCCCCCGTCGTTCCACACATACACACACACACACACACACACACACGCGCGCGCGCGCAAAATACCCATCGCCGCCAGCTTCTCCCTCCCTCTAGTCGCTTCACAGATCACATGGCCCCCCTCCACAGAGGCCCCCCTGTGACGTCACACGCGCCCGGCGACCCCCTCCCCTCCGCTGTACCCCCGCACTTGGCTTCCCCGCGCTGGAGCCCCCCGCCCCGCTCCCCCCTGAGATCCCGTACATTTGTCTAAGTTTTTTATATATATATATAAACTCATGTGAATAGTCTAGACAAAAATGCTCCGCTTACATCTATAATGTTGATAATAAATTATCGGATTTTATGGGTTTTCAAGACATCATAGAGTCGCGGGTCCCCTCCCCCACAGAGTCGACAGCGGCTTCCCCCTCTCGCCCGTGGGTCCAGCTATCACCGGGAAGACATCGTCACCAAAAACTAGCCTCCCCACTCTCTAACACCCCTCCCCTTTCCCTCCGCCGGAACCCCGCACTCGGCTGCCGCATGCAGGATCCCCCCCCCCGCCGCCATGCATACCCCGGCTTCCCCGCGCTCGACTCCCCCGCCTCGCTCCCCCCTGAGATCCCTGAGTTAGAACCAGCCTATTACCACTACTAACAATTATCTGGGAAAATCCTCGCCCTTCTTCTCCTCGATTTTGTCGGCCAATCAAAGTTGCATTCATGCGCGAAACTGTTGAATCAACTAAAGCTGAAGTTGCCAAAATAGAGGAGCAGGAGAAAAATCTAGATTCTTATGAAACTATTGTTGACGGTAAGAAAGTCAGTGTATCTTTTAAATTTTCAATGACTATGATCGATGAAAAAGTATGTAACTCAGTGACAAACACAACATCAGCCATGAGGTGCTATCTTTGCAATTGTACTTCGAAACAGTTAAACGATTTAGATCTCGTTTTGAGCAAGCCGATCAACGATGATCATTTGAAGTTTGGAATCTCTGTTTTGCATGCGAAAATTCGTTTTTTTGAATGTCTTCTGCACATTTCGTATAAGTTAGACAGCAAAAAATGGACAAAACGCGGTTCTGAAGAAGAAAAAGAAGCTCTTAAGAAACGAAAAGAAAACATTCAGAAAGGGTTTTGTCAGCAGTTAGGACTATTGATAGATCAACCAAAACAGGGATTTGGAAGTTCAAATGATGAAAACACAGCTCGTCGTTTCTTTGAAAATGCAAAAGTCAGTGCCGCGATCACGGGTATCAACGAAAACTTGTTAAAACGGTTTCACGTAATTTTGCAAGCACTGGGTTCTGGATTAAAAATTAACATTCCAAAGTTTGAAGAGTATGCGCTGGGAACAGCTCGTTTGTTCATAGAGTTATATCCTTGGTTTTACATGCCAACAACTGTGCACAAATTGTTAATTCACGGTGCGAAAATAATTGAGTCATCGTTGCTGCGAATCGGACAAATGTCTGAAGAAGCTCAAGAGTCGTGCAACAAATTTATAAAACAATACCGCATGAATTTCGCTCGAAAAACTAGTCGCACCGAAAACATGCAAGATGTTTTTTTACGACTTTTGGTTGCTTCAGATCCGTTGATATCGAGTGTCCGCAAACTACCATGTAAACCTCTGAGATCACTGGATCTTGAAGCGAGAGAATTGATTGTTTCTAAGCACGTTGATCCTCAACCCTTTAGTGGGGTAGTGTGTGATAGTAGCTCTGATGAATCATTTCATTCCGATGATGATGAGTACTAAATAAGATTAACTTATAAGAAGTTTGTACACCATTAATAAAAAATTTCATCTCTGATTGACATGTCGTTTCATTTTTTATTACACACAACTGATCCGCCATCTTGTTTTTCACTTCCATTGCCATTTTTTTTGAAAAAACTGATGTCAAATTCTGATTCAGCGACGTCGAAAACCCCTTAATCAACAGGTTTTATCATTTACAATTATAATCATTTTTTTTTGGTCCGCTATGTTGTTTTTTACTTTGTTTTGCATTTTTTTATGAAACTGATGTCAAATTTCGATTTAGCGACCTCAAAAACTCCTTATAACATCATTTTTTATTGTTTAAAGTTGATATAAATTTTTTTTGGTCCGCCATCTTTTTTTTTGACCTTTTGACTCATTTTTTTCGAAAAAACTAACATCAGATTCGGATTCAGCGACCCCCAAAACCTATATATACCCACCACCATCCGTTTTTTCGATGATTTCGATTTTTAGCCAGCTTTTCGGCGTTTGGAACCACTGTCGGCCGACCAAATTCGCGAGCGAACGACATCGACCGGGTCTCACTCTGCGAAAGAGTGGTAAAATTTTATTATTACCAAATTATTACTAATTGTGCTAAAAAAAATTCGTTTAGCATTTTTTCTCTCTGCCGGAATTCATCTTCGGCAAGTTTCTCCAAGGATCGAATTTTCTACCAATGGCGATCGGAGAAGTCTCGCTTTACAGAAGAGCGGTAAAATTTGACTATCGCCAATTGTTTAGCGGTCATCGGTGAAAATTTTTCGAAAAATCGTTTTGTTGAAAGCACTTTTAAAAAATCCTTGGAAAATTAAAAAATGTCACAATGCTCTTTGTTTAAACAATTGCGATTGGCACTGTTTCTCTGCCATGGCTTATCTTCGGCAGGTTGTCTGAGGCCGACCAAATTCGCGAGCGAACGAGATCGGCCGGGTCTCACTCTACGAAAGAGTGGTAAAATTTTATTATTACTAAATTATTACTAATTATGCTAAAAAAAATTCGTTTAGCATTTTTTCTCTCTGCCGGAATTCATCTTCGGCAGGTTTCTCCAAAGATCGAATTTTTTCGCAATGACGATCGGAGAAGTCTCGCTCTACAGAAGAGTGGTAAAATTTTACTATCGCGAATTGTTTGGAGATCATCGGTGTGAAATTTTCGAAAAATCGGTTTGTTGAAAGCACTTTTAAAAAATCCTTCGAAACCCAAACAATTTTACAATGCTCTTTGTTTAAACAATTGTGTTCGCCACTTTTTTCTCTGCCATGGCTTATCTTCGGCAGGTTGGCTGCGACCCACCAAATTCGCGAGCGAGCGAACGCGATCGACCGAGTCTCACTTTGCGAAAGAGGGGTGAAATTTTATAATTATTGCTAAAATAAATACGTTTAGAATGTTTTCTCTCTGCCGGGATTTATCTTCGGCAAGTTCCTCCAAGGATCGAATTTTCTGGCAATGACGATCGCAGGAGTCTCGCCCTACAGAAGAGCGGTGAAGTTTTACGATCGCGATATGTTTAAAGGAGGACGCCAGTGGAAAACTTTCGAAAAACATTTTTTTTTAACATTTAAAAAATCCTTATAGCCTCCAAAAATATGATGAAAATTCCTTTATAGCCGAAAAAAAAACAGTTTTAATGTGGTTTTCGAGCTATTTTTATAGGGTCTCCGGCGCTGAAAAGCGTCTTCGGCGATGCCATGCCGGTAGTCGCAATTCTCAACTCTTGTACGCCTATTATCTATGAGGAGAAATTCACCGGCTAAAAATAGTTTTATTTTCAACCAAAAGGTGGGATTAGTTTATGGAAACAAAAGTTCTTCAGCTCTGTCGTTTAACCGTTGACTTCACACACGTTTTTTCTCCAAACCACGCTTTCGAAATCGGGACGCAGCAGAACTCGAACAATTTTCGTCCAATCGACTAATCCAATTTCTTCAATTTTTCAAAGTGTTTTTTGAGGCGCTGTATCAATGTGAAAAATGGTCGCATCGAGATAAAAAAAAGCATCATGAAGCTTCAAGTTTCTAGTTGCGAGATCTGCCGTCAAAACAAATTTTTGAGCTACTGTAATCGCGCAATAATAAAAAAAATAGTGAGAGAAAATTTGTTTCCAAATTTTTTGGGTTTTTTTTCAAGGTTTCACGCGCTCGAGAATGTTATTTCAGTTAAATACATGTATAGGTCAGTTAGCTTGTTTATTCAGTTTCAATTTGGTTTTTTTATCTCTCTACGTCAATTTTTTGCTAAGATATCCGACTTTGAATGTAAAAAAATCCTTTTGTCTTCGATCACCGTTTTCTCAGCAACCAATGATTGCACGGGAAGCTTTGAAAACTTAAATAAAGGGGGTAGCCGGTTAAGGGGGGTCTGACGGCCCCCACCGAGTTTGATCGAATCGACCCAAAAACCTGAAAGAGGGCTGAAAAACAAAATTTTAGAGATATTTTTTAACCCCCTAAACCCTTATGAAAACACCATAATCGCAAAAAATGCGTTTTTTTTATGTTTAATTTTTTTTCGAGCTTTCAAATGCATTTTAAAGCGGTTTTAACACAACCAAAATTTTGTTTCAGATGTGTAGACATGCCCTGAATTTTTCCAGATTTTTTCGTAAAGTTAAATCATGTGCAACATAATTTTAATGGCATAAAAACCGTAAAAAATCGTCATTTTTTGTATTTAATGCTATGGTTTTTATTGACGTATTAATGGTAAAAAATCGTGCACCATAGCATAGAAAGCTACTATCTTCCTCTACAAAATGACGCTAATTGGGCTCAATTCGGTCGTCTCTAGCGTCCGAAAATCAAACTTGAATAAATTCCGTTTTTATAATTTGAGCATTTTCAGTTACGAAAATGACACAAAATCATATTTTTCAATTATTTTACTTAATAAAAGTACATTTTGGGGTTTCTGAGGTCGCCGATTACAAATTTGATGTCAAAAATTAGTTTTGTCACATGACAGCTGTCAAAACGAAGAAAAAATATTTTAATTTTTGAAATTTTTTAAAAAAGCTATGGGAACGATATTAATAAGGATTTTTTAGGTCGCTGATTATAAATTCATTCTTATACACGAATTTTTAATCGTAACAGCTGTCAATAGTTATATTAACAAACAAAAAATTACGTATTATTCAGAAAAAAAATTTGGAATTCCCCGACTAAACTGTCACCTGGCGGAGAAAATCCCAACTTGTACCTTATTAAGCCACGTACCCGAGTGCCTAAGGCCACCGTACCCACGTGGGCCTTAGGCTCGTATGCCCCTCCGCACGGTACTGCGCATGCCCACTACGCACTGACGCATCGAGAACCCCGCTCCACGCGGTCTCTCTTTCTCTCTGTGTTCAGCCGCCGTCCAGTACACACGTCATGCGACGCGCTCTGCTCCGTTAAACAAATCTATTTGTTTTGTTAACAGCGTTTTTTTAATTTATCGTTTAACCTGCCTATCTCAACACGAAGTGATTGAAGCAGTATTCTAAGGTGAGTTTGAATATCAATTTAAATATCAATCAACATAAAAATTGATTTATAATCATAACCTCAATCTACAATCGTTTGCCTCATAGTCGACTTGAAATCGTACAGAAGGTGGCCGTCAACTTCAAGTTGTTGTTTAGTTCACTCACATGAAAAGAATTAAAAAAAAGCAAAAAAAAAACAAAACTAAGACGAAACGATATTTCAATAAAAAAATGATTTGGAATACAATAATTTATTTCTGTTTTGTTTACCGATGTTTTCAACATTTTTTTTGTTTTGATTTACAATTTTTAATGTACTTTCGATTTTCGTTACTTTTGTTCTATTTGTTTTTTTAATTATGGTTTTTTTTTATTCCGGGTTTCAGTTACTTTTTTCATTTTTTTCAAAAAAAAAAAATAATTTGTTAATCATAATAAAAAAAATAACAATGTTCTTTTTTTTTCTTTAGGAAAAACTGTGCGATGCCACCGAAAAAACGAAAATGTACGGCTGGTGAAAGGTGCATAAGATGCAACAGATTGTTGCGTTATGATACCGGAAAACAGAAGTCCATTTCTTCAGATGATGACGTACACTTATATACTAAACTACTAGGTAAACGAGTAGAGAAAGGTGACGTTTTATGTCATCTGTGTCGTTCCGCAATCGCTAAATCCCGAACGGTTTCACCATCGACGAGCAGTGATTCTGATCCTGAAGAAAATCTTCAGTTGGATTTTAATCCCGAAGAAAATCCTCTGCCAAACGTCAATCCCGAGGAAAATCCTCTGCCAGATGTTGATCGCGAACAAAATTCTGTCGATCCTGTAGAGAGACATTCATCAACACTCTCCAATTTGACAGTATCAGATGACACAGAACAATCTTCGGAACAGTCTTCGCAACAATTGTCACGGTCGGAGTCTGGATCTTCCACAGGACAGTCATCACAATCTTCTAAGGACCCTCCTTACGTTCTTCGTCCAAGAGAACCGGACTATGAAATGATCGAGATGCCTTTCAACAGAGTTACCGCGACTCCCAAATGTTGTTGCGTATGTCTTACTCCAATTACGACATCTCCGGTTGTTCCGTTTAAAGCGAGGTTACAAGTATTTATAAGTTCACGAATTTTCATTCCAAAAGGCAATCGCTGTTGTCCTGTACATCTTATCAGTGAACGTATGTACGTTGACGAAATTTCAAACTTGAAAATATTTTCGAATACTTGTACTATCAGTTCTCAAGAGTTGGCATTATTTTTGGATGCACTGTCCAAAAAATGCGACAACAGTATTTTAGACAGAGTAGATGATTACAATTTATCGGCAGAGCGCATAAAATCGCTAACTGGATACACAGTTGCAGAAATCAAGACTCTAAAAAACATGTTGGTCACTTTGCGAAATTCTCAAAATCGCAGTATTAATCAAGCTCTTTTAATATTCCTTTTTAAATTAAGAACTGGAAATTCCAACACAATCACTGCGTCAATTTTCGATATCAAATCTGAACAACTAGTATCTGCTTATTGCAAATCGGTTTTGGATTCATTCGCGAAAGACGTCTTTCCACTTCGTTTCGGAGCTCGGGCATGTTCTCGCGAAGATTTAATTGCTAATCACACGTCGCCTTACGTAAAAAAATTACACGGATTTGAAGATCGCCTGCTCTTGATTGCTGATGGTTCATACCTTCGACACCAAAAAAGTAGTAATAATTGTTACCAAAAAAAATCTTTCTCTGGTCAGAAAAAGTGTCCACTCTGTAAACCCTTCACAGTTTGTGCCACAGATGGATATGTAATAGATGTTTACGGACCGTACGAAGCAATTGTGAATGATGCGAAAATCTTACAACATGTACTAAGTGATCCGAACGGCTTGAGATCAATCCTCAAAAAAGGGGATGTTTTTATACTTGACAGGGGGTTCAGAGACGTCAAAGATTGGTTAGAATCTCAAGGGTTCGTTGTGTTGATGCCAGCGTTGAAAGGCAAAAGAAAGCAACTTCCAACAAATGAAGCAAACGAAAGTCGATTTGTTACGAAATTGAGGTGGGTGGTAGAGGCTGTCCACGGTATAATCGGTAGTAAATTCAAACTCTTGCATAATCAGTTTAACAACAACATGTTGGATTCAGCGATGCTTTATTGCAAAGTAGCGAATTTTTTGGTTAATGAGTTTGGAAAAAGACTGAATTGCGATACCGATTTACAAGATCAAATTGCCGAGCAAATGTTGAAAAGAAAAGACGTTGACAATTCTTTAGCGAAAGTTGTGGAAGAACAAAACTGGAATAGGAAGAAAAGGATCTTCAAACCGTTAACATCAAATGACGTATTAGACTTTCCGGAAATGACAGAGCAAGATTTGAAGATCCTTTTCACTGGCTCGTACCAGTTATCGCAAACTGTTTCATACTTAGCTGAAATGTATACCGAAGAAGGACTTTTGAATATGCAATACTTGTTGGAGGACGATACCATTTTGAAATGTGAAGTTAAATCAAGACATATAAACAAGAAAGTATACAGATGTTACGTTCAGTACGACCCTAACAGTAACGGATATAACGGTATAAAAAACTACGTATGTGATTGTGCAAATGGGCTAAGAACTGTTGGTTGCTGTGCCCACGTTGCAACAATCATTTACTTTTTAAGTCATGCACGGTATTTGTCCAAAATCATCCGCCCAGCTCAAATTCTAACGAATCTATTTCACGTTGATAATGTCGAACCTGTTATTGAAGAACACAGTGACGAAGATTAACAACATAACAATCATGTTGCAATGTATGTATTACTTGTGTCTGTTTAATGTATATATTAGATGAATGTATGTAATATTATTATAAATAAATAGATTTTTTAAAATACAATGACTTTTAATTATTGAAAAAACCGAAATAGCAAATACCATTTTCATTTGATGACATGTGTAATTTTTTTTTTTTGTTAGCTGTTTGACATCAAATTTGTAATCGGCGACCTCAGAAACCCCAAAATGTACTTTTATTAAGTAAAATAATTGAAAAATATGATTTTGTGTCATTTTCGTAACTGAAAATGCTCAAATTATAAAAACGGAATTTATTCAAGTTTGATTTTCGGACGCTAGAGACGACCGAATTGAGCCCAATTAGCGTCATTTTGTAGAGGAAGATAGTAGCTTTCTATGCTATGGTGCACGATTTTTTACCATTAATACGTCAATAAAAACCATAGCATTAAATACAAAAAATGACGATTTTTTACGGTTTTTATGCCATTAAAATTATGTTGCACATGATTTAACTTTACGAAAAAATCTGGAAAAATTCAGGGCATGTCTACACATCTGAAACAAAATTTTGGTTGTGTTAAAACCGCTTTAAAATGCATTTGAAAGCTCGAAAAAAAATTAAACATAAAAAAAACGCATTTTTTGCGATTATGGTGTTTTCATAAGGGTTTAGGGGGTTAAAAAATATCTCTAAAATTTTGTTTTTCAGCCCTCTTTCAGGTTTTTGGGTCGATTCGATCAAACTCGGTGGGGGCCGTCAGACCCCCCTTAACCGGCTACCCCCTTTCCTACCCGACCCTTTCGTTGATTTTGTAGAAAAAAAAAACATTTTTTCACCATTAATATTAATTTGAAAAAAGACAAAAAATGATTTTTTATGGTTTTTCAGTAAATGTACTACTACTTTATATATTATAGTAAATGTAAAATACTTTAAGTATTGATGGAAAGTCCCGGACCGTTGCCCGGTTGTTAAGGTCAAGAAAAAAAAATTCGAAAAATTTCAATTTTTTTTTCCTCCAATTTGTCAAACATTTTAGGAAACAATACTGACTCATTTTTACACGATGCGACCTTTACGCACCATAATGCCACTCATCTTTAGTTGCATTAATTAAAAGTTGATACACCCAAGTTGTATTCACTAGTCGATCTGAGAACTTGTATGAGATGAATTCTCGATATTTTCTACGAAGGTTATTAGGGTTACAAAAAAAACTTTCTTTCAAAACTCATCTTTTTTTAAAGAAAAAACCAATTAACATTTTTTTAAAGTACTCTTTTTTTGGTAATTTTTTTCTACGTTTTGGTAAAAAAATTAGTCTAAAGTTTTTGTAAACTTTAACTTTTTTCAATTTTTGTTCATGCCTAGTTAAAAAAAAAACTGTTTTCTGGAACCCTAATAACCTTCGTAAAAAAAAACAAGAGTTAATCGCATAAATATTCTCAGATCGACTATTGAATACAGTTTGGGGTTATCAACTTTTAATTAGTGCAATTAAGCATGAGTGAAATTATAGTGCGCAAAAGCCGAATCGGGTAAAAAATGGGTCAGTATTGTTTCCGGAAATGTTTTACAAAGTTAAAAGCAATATTTTAAAAAAATAGAGATTTTTTATCTTAAGGTATTCCTTTTGCGGAGGGCCGTATTTTGTGGGGGCATAAGCAAGGCCTTCTGAATCGTCGGAAAATTACAATTGCGCTTAAAAAAAAAATAAGTTAGACTAGATTATTATACACAACGATAAACTAGAATAAAAAATTTTGTGCAAATTTAGTAGATTGAGACAGTTTTACATTTATTTGAAACGTCGCGGCTACGAAAATTCATCTGTTAGTCACATTTTTCCAAATTTTAACATTAATATTTTCTTTAAACGTTCGGTGACCCTCTGTTCTGATTGTCGTTACGGAATCTTCAGACTTTTTCATACCTGTAAGCAGTTTATACCAGGCATCTAAAGTTATTTAGTGTATAAATTATTAGATAGAAATGTGACCAGCGTGACATGTCCATAAAGCGCCGTATAAATGAGACGATTTTTAGGGCCGTAATTTTTCGTTAAAGGTTCGGTAACTTGGCTTGAAATTTTACTAGTATACTGGGATGCATTTTTACTTCATTATAGACGAAAATCAGTTAAGTGTAAAATATTTGGGTTCGTGAAAGGAATACCTTAAATTGAACAAGAAACTATAGTGCAAATTTGTGAAAAGAGTCGAAGAAAATTGGTCTTTCCATTTTGATGATGATTACACGGTGTTTAGAAACAATACACTTGTGCCTTTTATTGCTCTGTAAAACATTGATCAATGAGTCCGGAAAAACGGTTCGATGGATTAATTTGAAAATTAACAGGGCTATTCGGGCTATCTTACGCTTGAAAAAAAAACGCAGCAACATTAGTGTTTCCATCAATATTTGTAAGGTAATAGTAGATTTACTGACAAACTATAAAAAGTCACTTTTTGTCCTTTTTTCAAATTAATGTTAAGGGTGAAAAAATGTTTTTCTGAAAGATCAACGAAAGGGGCTGGTAGGAAATTTATTCAAGTTTTCAAAGTTGCCCTTTGATTTCCGTTGCAATCATTGGTTGCTGAGATATCGATGAACAAAGACAAAAGGATCTTTTTTTCATTTAAAGTACGATATCTTCGCAAAAAATTGACGTAGAGAGACAAAAAATCTAAATTAAAGCTGAATCAACAAGCTAATGGACCTATACATTGAGTTACGTGGAAAACAAATTCACTAGCCCCTGAAAACTTGAAAAAAAAACAAATAAATTTGTCAATTTTTTTCCTCCGCTATTCTTATGATAGAGAGAAAACCGCAGCTCACAAAAAAAAATTGCCAAAAAATCGCGAAACTAGAAACTTGAAGCTTCGAAGGCTTTTTTTATCTCGATGCGACCATCTTTCACATAAATACTTAAAAAACACGAACTTTTTTTCAAAGTCGTTACGATTTTTTAATGATTATTTTGAAATTTCTCCCCGTACTTGACTTCTAAAACTAACATAATTAACAAAAATATTTCGCTCTGAGTTCCAGGATTAAATTTACGATAGTTCTACTGCGTTCCGCGGAGAGAATATGAGGTTGAAGTTTGTATCGTTGGAATGCAACGAAAATTAATATTCGTGAATTCCTTTAATTTATTTTTGCAAATCTTGCTCACAAAAATCTTCTAACTATTTTTTAAGATGTTTATTTAGCGATCTACAATATAAATCTTTTAAAAAAGATTTTCTATAACAATAAAAAAATAAAAAATAAAATGTAAGCAAGAGCTTTCGTTGCGTTCCAACGATGCAAACTTCAATTCTATTGTATTCTTCAATTTTCTATTCTTTTGACAAATAAACTCTTTTTACATACTTCAATATATACCTGATAAAGCCTAAAAGTTCTTTTGACCATGTATTTTATTGGTTTCTTTTTTTTTTTTAATCTAAAAAAACGGTCAAAAATGGGCACTGACGGTGGTGTTCTCCTTCCTTGACACACTGCGTCATTTTGACCTGAACGAATTTGAAATAAAATGCTGACTTTCCCAAAAAAGAAAGTTTTCAATAATTTTTTACAACAATTCAACTTTAGGCATTCCGAGTTGCTAAAGACTTGCCCTGTGGAAAGGTGGTGACATCTTACCGTCCGTTTTAATAAATTTAAACAAATACCTCGACCACGATACATATACACTTTATCCACCGCTCGCCTCACGAAGCTACGGGTACGGTGCTGATGTCATCAGACGATGGAGATTCAGCCCGGACAGTGGCTTATTCTCCTCGAAAAGTTTCATCGGAAATATTTTGTCCATAGTCCACCAGGGAACGGAGAAGAAACTCTGCGTTACGCTGGTTTATCTCGAAACACAATTTTTCAAAACGGCACCCCGCATAACACCAAAAACTTTCATTATTTTCACTCCAAATTTTGAGTACACATTCAAAATAATATTCCAAAGAGAAATACGCACGGGACTTCCTATGAGTTAGTTATAACATTAGTAATGTACGAAATGATTATCCTTTTTTTCTGTCGACAATCAAGTTTTTGGTTTAATGCTCCCCAATTACACAAAAATTAATATTTTCACAATCCTCTACGTATTTCTCTAGCTATACTCGTGTCAATTAATAGAATTTATTTTATTTTATTCTAAAATAAAATTTGCGTTAGCTATACTGCGTGCCACAGTGCGTCTCAAATTCAACATGCCTCACCAGAATGACTCCAGAGTCACCTTTTGGCATAATTTTTTAATATAAATTTCATTTCGGTCACTCGAAGATATGACTAATAACATCCTTGAATATTAAGGGTCTCTCATTTGTCCTCCAAAAAAAATCGCGAAATATCACTCAATTTTGGCCGTTTACAGTAGTGTAAGCCCTTACGGTAAAACGAGCGTGCGCTCTTGATTTCTATCGATTTTGTTCAAATTTTAACCAGACATTGTTTATATTATTATGCAAGTTTGAGTGAAATTTCAGAACAGTTGACTATTTAGATTAGGAGATAATGGATTTTTCAATAGCAACTTTTAATACTGCAGGGTCTGCATTGGTCGAAAGTCAGGTCACATAATTCGGCGTACCATTCTATTGGGTTATTCATTTTTTTTAAAATACGATTAGATAGCAAACTAGTTAGGGAACGAGTGAAAAAAGTTTGGATTGTCTTTGCTATTCAGTTTTGTTAAAGGCGTTCAGTAACGACAGAATAACTCTCGGTAAAAAATATTCGTCCCCTATGATAAGAAGACATTATGCAACACCGTAGAACAGTATTGTTCAATATGTCGAGAAAAAAGATAATTATCGTGTTCCTAAAGTTGAAAACTTTTAACGTAAAAAGAAATGTTTGCGTTATAAACATTAATATTTTATATTGCTTATGTTATTGCCGTGTGTCTTTTTATAGAGAACAAATATGTGTTACAAAAAATTACTCTGTCTAAATTTCAATGCAGACCCTGCAATGTTAAAAGTTGCAATTTCAAAACCCATTATCTCCGAATCTAAATAGTCGACTGTTCTGCAATTTCACTGAAACATGCATAATTATACGAACAATGTCTGGTAAAAATTCGAACAAAATCTATAAACTTCAATTCTATTGTATTCTTCAATTTTCTATTCTTTTGACAAATAAACTCTTTTTACATACTTCAATATATACCTGATAAAGCCTAAAAGTTCTTTTGACCATGTATTTTATTGGTTTCTTTTTTTTTTTTAATCTAAAAAAACGGTCAAAAATGGGCACTGACGGTGGTGTTCTCCTTCCTTGACACACTGCGTCATTTTGACCTGAACGAATTTGAAATAAAATGCTGACTTTCCCAAAAAAGAAAGTTTTCAATAATTTTTTACAACAATTCAACTTTAGGCATTCCGAGTTGCTAAAGACTTGCCCTGTGGAAAGGTGGTGACATCTTACCGTCCGTTTTAATAAATTTAAACAAATACCTCGACCACGATACATATACACTTTATCCACCGCTCGCCTCACGAAGCTACGGGTACGGTGCTGATGTCATCAGACGATGGAGATTCAGCCCGGACAGTGGCTTATTCTCCTCGAAAAGTTTCATCGGAAATATTTTGTCCATAGTCCACCAGGGAACGGAGAAGAAACTCTGCGTTACGCTGGTTTATCTCGAAACACAATTTTTCAAAACGGCACCCCGCATAACACCAAAAACTTTCATTATTTTCACTCCAAATTTTGAGTACACATTCAAAATAATATTCCAAAGAGAAATACGCACGGGACTTCCTATGAGTTAGTTATAACATTAGTAATGTACGAAATGATTATCCTTTTTTTCTGTCGACAATCAAGTTTTTGGTTTAATGCTCCCCAATTACACAAAAATTAATATTTTCACAATCCTCTACGTATTTCTCTAGCTATACTCGTGTCAATTAATAGAATTTATTTTATTTTATTCTAAAATAAAATTTGCGTTAGCTATACTGCGTGCCACAGTGCGTCTCAAATTCAACATGCCTCACCAGAATGACTCCAGAGTCACCTTTTGGCATAATTTTTTAATATAAATTTCATTTCGGTCACTCGAAGATATGACTAATAACATCCTTGAATATTAAGGGTCTCTCATTTGTCCTCCAAAAAAAATCGCGAAATATCACTCAATTTTGGCCGTTTACAGTAGTGTAAGCCCTTACGGTAAAACGAGCGTGCGCTCTTGATTTCTATCGATTTTGTTCAAATTTTAACCAGACATTGTTTATATTATTATGCAAGTTTGAGTGAAATTTCAGAACAGTTGACTATTTTGATTAGGAGATAATGGATTTTTCAATAGCAACTTTTAATACTGCAGGGTCTGCATTGGTCGAAAGTCAGGTCACATAATTCGGCGTACCATTCTATTGGGTTATTCATTTTTTTTAAAATATGATTAGATAGCAAACTAGTTAGGGAACGAGTGAAAAAAGTTTGGATTGTCTTTGCTATTCAGTTTTGTTAAAGGCGTTCAGTAACGACAGAATAACTCTCGGTAAAAAATATTCGTCCCCTATGATAAGAAGACATTATGCAACACCGTAGAACAGTATTGTTCAATATGTCGAGAAAAAAGATAATTATCGTGTTCCTAAAGTTGAAAACTTTTAACGTAAAAAGAAATGTTTGCGTTATAAACATTAATATTTTATATTGCTTATGTCATTGCCGTGTGTCTTTTTATAGAGAACAAATATGTGTTACAAAAAATTACTCTGTCTAAATTTCAATGCAGACCCTGCAATGTTAAAAGTTGCAATTTCAAAACCCATTATCTCCGAATCTAAATAGTCGACTGTTCTGCAATTTCACTGAAACATGCATAATTATACGAACAATGTCTGGTAAAAATTCGAACAAAATCTATAAAAATCAAGAGCGCATGCTTGTTCTACCTCAACACGTTTAACCGTTGAGCATTCAATTCTGTTGGGCTGAAGGTTTGGACCCATCGACTCTGAGTATGAGATGATGGTAGCCGTAACCATTGCAACGCAAGAAGGCCCTAGCGTCCTCGCCCTTTGTTTTGAAACGTACATACGTAAGGGAAAGGCCTTGCACAGATTGGTGGTGCGATCCATGGCGAGATATTGTTCCTTGAGGTCAGCCTCGCTGGTGCTCTCAGAGAGATTGGAAACAGCGGTGATATCCTCTCGACACCGGGACTATATATTGTGGCTGCGACGATTGACGCGGTTTCTTATCCTCGGCAGTACGTACTTGCTGCACTGGATAAATTCGATGGTCCATCTAGATGGTAAATCCGACGCTATTTTAGTTCTGGTTCCTACAGGAGAGCCCAGGTACCGTACCTACCACGTGTGTGCGTACCGTATCCGTACTAGCATTAGTATGGTGAGGATACGGAACCGGTATATCTTAGAATTGCACAGTGTACCGGTGCCATACTAGTAACACGTACATTTGCGTGTAGCATGTACTACCGTACAGGTACACCGTAGGGTACTATCTCTTTCATCGGAGATGAAAGTTTTCTTGCATCGGAGCCCTTGGCTGTTTGACACATCGGCGAGCGGGAAAGCAATGCGAGGGAAGATCGTGGCAAATAACAAAGTACGTAAATTGAAGTTATGAGGTTATAGCACGTACGTACCTTGACTTCCGGTGTTTTCTCCTTCGGCTTCTCGCTGTCACTATGTTCCTCGATCTTCTTCGCGAAATCGGCCGCGGCGGTTTTCTCGTCGATTACTTCTTTGTCGGGATTTGTCGTCGGTGGTGTGCCGGCGAGCTGAGGCGACGTCCTCGACCACCGAGCTCGTTTCGTTCTTCACGTCAAAAGAAAGCTCACCAAAACGCGACGAAAACAAACTTCACTCTATAACACACTATTACACATCGTTTGAAATATATTTCGAACGAATGTGCGAGGTTATAGCTCAGGCTTTCGACCTGTCAAAAATAAATTGTTCCGGAAGGAGGCGAGCGCGGTCGGTAAAAAAGGGCGAAGCGAGCTGCGCGCCGCTAGTGAGAAAACGGATGAACTGAACGTTCGCTCCGGTAACTGATATTTTGAGCTTAGTCGATACATTTTTGCTACATGTATGTAAAAATTTCAAAATGCTTTTTCTCCGCCATTTGTTCATGAAAACAGGTGAAACAAAGCTTAAAACGTGTGCTTTTTTACGGTCCAGAGGATGACGCTCAGAAAATCACCGAAAATGCGATGCAATGGTTAATAATTCACCATTTTTCGCAGGGAAACCACAAACTGTAATTTTTTTTTCAAAATTGTGGATAACGGAGGGCATCATCCCCTCGGAGCAAGTGTCCTGCATGCACACGACAAATTTCATTCCAATCGGTTGTTCCGTTTGGGAGAATTCTTTCTTCAAAATTTCGAAGCGGTCGGAGGCATGTGGCACATCGCCTTAAGATCGACTGGTAGCTTTAAGAGTGCGACTTTTGTAGTATTTTTCATATGCTATACTCTGGTATTCACATCGACATTCATTTATATAGATGGATTTTATACAGTTAGGTTATATGCATATTAATAGTTAAATCATAAAAATAATATCTCGAAATTGGACGACTTTTGCATAAACATTGTTAAGTTATTTGACAGCGGAAAATGTCCTATAACCCTTCCAAGGGATCGTGACCAATAACCGGTAGCCCTGTAAGTAGTGAGGGGGCCACTATGGCGACCACCACTCCTATCCCCACTCCTCGGCCCGTGGTGGTGGCAGCCGAGGTGTTGTGAGGGGGCGGGGGGGGGGGGGGGGGTACGAGTAGGAGGAACGGTGGTGTCGCCATAGTGGCCCCCATTTTTTTATTTTTTTTACTCCAATCCCCACTCCTCGGTGCGTGCGTGCGTGCGTGCGTGCGCGCGCGTGTATGTGTGTGTGTGTGTAATAATAATTTAGAGGTTTAGCGGGAAAATGCCTCCGCACCGTAGCAAATAATTGCCGTGTGTCGGGCTTGCACCGACTAAAAACCCCCATTCCTCTGTGGCCTTACAAATTCTCCTGCGGGACGACCGCTAGGTATTACATCGCGGGAGAGGCCTTAGCCGTAGCTTTTCCTGCAGTGTTGTCAGACGACCTTACATCCCCCGTTCCACTCGAGATGGTATGAGTGGTTTAGGGGTTCGTGTCGCTGATTTAATCTATGGCTGCCTGGTCTTCCGGCGTCGTCTTCTTCCTCGCACGTTCTGCACGTCGCAACGCCTTCATCACTGCGGCAGCATAAGCCGATACCGCTGTCCATGCGTCTGCTGACTTCAGCATCAACTCAACCAGGTTGTCCGGGGTGATGCGTGTCTCCAGCTGATCCTCGACTATCGCGCGGGAGGCACTAAAACGTGGGCATTGTCACAATGCATGTTCAGCGTTCTCCTCGACTGCTACACATGCTGGGCAGTCCGGGGAATCTTCATAATTGAACTAATAGAGATAAGCCCGGAACCAGCCGTGTCCTGAGATCACTTGAGTGAGATAATAGTTGAGCTCCCCGTGCAGACGGTTCACCCATATCTCCACCTTCGGGATTAGTCGATGTGTCCACCTTCCCTTCGGAGAAGCATCCCACATCGTCTGCCACTGGTTGATACTGGTTGCTCTCGCTTCTGTCCTTGCATAACTGGGGTTTCTAGCTCCCTTCTGCTGGTACATCGATCTACGCTCCTCGGCAAGCACCTCAATGGGCAGCATTCCCGCGATAACGTTGATAGCGTCCTCGGAGACAGTGCGAAACGCACAGGGTACCCTCTAGGCGCTGACGCGATACGTTGCTACAGTCTTCCTGAGGTACTCCTGAATTTTCAGTGCATCAGTCCACATGGGTATGCCATAGGTGAGCACTGAGGTCATCACTGATGACAGCAGTTTCCTCCTCTTTTGTCTGGGGCCACCAACGTTAGGCATGAGTCGCGCCAGTGTGGTAGCCACCCCAGCGGCCTTTCTGCTGATCTGCTCGGTTTGCTCTTTGAAGTTCAGCCTCGCGTTGAGAATCACACCCAGGCACCCAATGAACGGTTGGGATGTGATTTCGGCGTTTCCAACCCTGAGCGTCACCGTTTCCATCACCTTCCTGCTGGATACGAGTAGTACTACTGTTTTGTAGGCTGCAAGATGCAGTCCAACAGAAGACATCCATTCCTTTATCTTGGCAAAAGCTTCGCCGAAAAGTGCGGTGATTTGCTCCAGGAATTTGGCGATGACAATCAGCGCCGCGTCATCTGCGAACGCTACGATGGACACTCCTTTCGGCAATTGTAATAGCAGCAGATCATTGTACATGATGATCCACAGAAGCGGTCCAAGTACAGAGCCCTGAGGAACTCCTCCAATAACCCTATACGTCTTCGGTCCATCCTTTGTATCGTAAATGAGCCACCTATTACATAGGTAACTCGCCACTATTCTCCGTATGTACCATGGTACACCTAATGTTTTTAGGGCATCCATGATACACTTCCATATCGCCGAGTTGAAAACGTTTTTGACGTCGAGAGCGACAACTGCGCAGTACTTATTGGACCCTCTTGACCATTGTTTCCCCGCAGTCGACTCCTGCGCCTGCTTCACCACTGTGTTAATGGCATCCAGAGTAGAGCGCTCCTTTCTGAAGCCAAACTGGCCCTCCGCGGGTAGAGGGTCCACGACCTTCTGAATCCTGTTATGGATGATGCGCTCGAAGATCTTTCCGGCGGTATCCAGCATATAGAGCGGACGATAGGATGAAGGTTCGTCCGGTGGCTTCTTTCCTTTCGGGAGGAGCACTAGCTTCTGCCGCTTCCACTTGTCCGGGAAGATTCCTTCCTTGAGATACGCATTGTACATGCCCAGGAATATTGCCGGTGCCAAGTTTATCGCTGCCTTGAGTGGGATTTTGGTTATCCCATCCATGCCGGGGGCTTTACTGTTGCCCACCCTGGAAATCGCCGTAAGAAGCTCTTCTTCAGTAATGGCTGGGATGTCCTCATCGACGTCCTCCTCGAGCTGATAGTCCTCCTCGGGTTGCTCAGGGAACAGATGGTAACAAGGTTTTTCCAGCAGGGCTGCGTCCACAGGCGATGGCATCGGCTGGCTTTTCAGCCGAGTCATTACTACTTTGTACGGCCTGCCCCAGGGAGCATCTTCCACCTCGCTGAACAGTTCGCCCCAGCTTTCAGCTTTACTCTGCTTGATAGCCTTTTTAAGCTTCAAGCGCGCCATCCTGTGCTGTTCTTCCAAATCGGGAAACGAGCGTTTGCCTCGAGCTCGTTGCGCTAGGCGGCGAGTTCGATGACACTTCCTTCGGAGGCCGGCAATTTGTTCGCTCCACCAGTGTACCGCCGGTCGAAAGTCCACATTACGTTTCCGTGGCATTGTGGCATCGCATGCTTCGGTGACCCTCTGCATGACCACCTCGACCTTCTCGGTTGCACTTTCCGCTGCGAGGGGGCTGGTGTCAAAAGTTTCACGAAACAAGTCCGCGTCAAACATTTTCGCTGTCCAGCCCTTCCCGTTTGTCTTCGGTGCCTTTGCTGTTCTGCTGAAGTCACCGCGAATCTCCCAGAGAATCGCTTGATGATCACTGTGAGTGTAGATATCACTGGCTACCCAGTGGCATGGTTTCCTCTGGCTAGGCTACTACTCACAAAAGTGAGGTCCACTATAGGGGAGGCTTTACCTTTAACAGAAGTGGGCTTTGCACCTGCATTAAGTAGTACTACATCCAATAAGGACATACCCTCAAGCAGAGTTGGGCCCTTCCTGTTCGTCACTTTACTACCCCATTCCACAGCCCACGCGTTGTAATCTCCGGCTATGGCTACCGGGAAGCGTTGTTTAGCGTCTGCGACTAAGTTGTCGAGAAAATTCTCAAACTTATCAGTCGTCAGGCTAGGCGGTGCGTAACAACTGTAGAAATGAACTCCTTTGGCTTTATTCTCACAAAACCAGTTTCCATCCGACTTGCAAGATTCTGAAATGGAAGCTTTCCGCAGGACCAAATTGCGGCCTTCCCACTTGCGTCAGATTCTCAAGGTTGCGTGTCTAGATGTCTATATGGCTCCGAGAGTATCGCCAAGTCAGGCTTCAGCTCGCGCACAGTCTGCATGAGCAGGTCCTGTGCTGCTTCACAATGGTTGAGGTTCAGCTGGAGTACTCTCATTTGCATCGTTTTTGGAGTGCCTGGAGAGCCTGGAGAGCTCGCGTATACGCTGGACATCGGCTGCTACCTGCGATGTGGGCTGTGGGTGCCCCATCTCCCGCTTCTGCACATAGGACACACTTTGCGCTTGCTGTGCATTCGGCAACTTTGTGGCCAGTGTTACCGCACTTGATGCAGTCTTTAGCCCGGTCGACGTCGCTCTTGCAGTTCCGTGATAAGTGTCCAAATTTCCAGCACTTGAAACACTTTAGTTGTCTCACCACCTCTCGGATTCTGCAATCACACCAGCCGACTCGGATGATTCCTGTATCCAGAAGTTTCCGGGCAGCAGGCACCATGAGTCGTATTACCGCGGTCTGAATCCTGCCATATGCTTTACGCAGAGACTTAAGAGAGTATTCCGTGACTGAATAGGCCGGTCCCAAGAATTTCTGCAGGGCCGCCGATATCTCCTCCTTCGTCGCGTCCTCTTCCAGGTCCTTGATCTCCAGATCAACTTCCTGGAGTTTACTCTGGACCGTTGCTGATTCACCAAGAACACCTTCGAATTGGTTGCGCAATTCCGGTGCTTTGGCTGAGCTCTCCTCATTCAGAACGATCAGCAGATCTCCCGCGTTCATTCTGCGTACCTTTTGGACGCATTCACCTGCATCCTTGAGCGTCGGATCCTTCTATATACGACTCAAGATCTCCGCATAGCTCAAGTCGCCCTTTTTGTGGATGACGAGAGCGTTGGCCAGAGTCGGCCGTTCGCG
>OY723396.1:6083570-6266070 GCA_963210295.1 Ophion ellenae | reverse complement strand
ATGGTCCTGTCGGGCATCCAACGATGAATAAGGGAACAGGGCCTAGATACACACACACACACACATTTACTCTTTGACGAATCCCTCCTCCTCCTCGGGCTCAGATAACACGGCGATGCCATCATCCTCGACGCCCTCGTCATAATGAGCGAACGGATAGTTGAACAAACTTATGGAGAAATTTTCATCGTCCATATTGCCGAAAGCCACAACCACTGTCGTCATTATACGCTCCTCGCAGAGATCCGTCAAGAACGTATCCATGTACGGCACATGACGAAGATGGTCGAGACCGTACAATTGGCATTTAATCTGGGTAGCTCCGATCGACGCAACGAGGAGGTCGGGGCGGTAGAGTGTACTCACCTCGTGATAAAACGAGTAGTCTTCGTCCACTAAAAACACCTCGGCGTAACTTTCACTATCGGCCACTATCACCTCACCACGATAAACTGGACACGTACCCGGTATCACAGCGGTACATGAGCGCCCAGGCACAAGCTCCTCGAGAGAGACAGGAGAACACACCGCTTCGCATCTATTTAAAAGTTCTCGGGGATGCCCCGAAGAGCCATAAGGGTATCGCACATGCCCGTTGTGCATATGAGTACACCGGTCGTTGATAGGGCACTAATTACGCGGCACACGAAAACCGTTTCAATCACGTCAATATGTACGGGATACATAATACTGTTGTAAAGGGAGAGAGAAGAAGGATGGGCTCTGTTTCAAAGATGATGACGAACTGAAGATCGTACGCGGTGCAAAGAAGAAGAAAAACATCACAGAAGCGTAATAAACCTTGGAATGAACGATCGAACGAGCGCGACGAACGAACGAACGATCGATCGAACGCAACGAACGAACGATCGAGCGAACGGGCGCAACGGGCTAACGAACGAAAGATCGAGCGAACGGAAGATCGAGCGAACGAACGAGCGAACGCATCAAACGAACGAACGTGCGATCGCATTGAACGTTCGAACGAACCAACGAACGCGAGGTTCTTTTCCATGGCCAACAGCAGGTATTGCGCAAAGAAATTTTGTTTTTCGATATATGGTTTTCTCAACGAACATAGAGAGTTTTGTCCTGAAAATCAACACCACTACTTTGGACTGAGGTGTTCGTTTGTTCGTAACAAACGAAAGATCAAACGAGGGTAATGAACGATGAAACGAACGATCGAACAAGCGCAACGAACGAACGATCGACTGAACGGAACGATCGAATGACCCAAAGAGAACACCGATTTTTGTTTCGATTCCTTTTATGTCGATTTATATTTTTTTTACGATATTTTATTACGATAGCCGTTTTTTATTTAATTTTTCATTTTTTAACCTTTCATTTCAACTTTTATTTTCGAAAAGAATATAGCTTGAGAACATTCATTTGAATTTTCATTTCAATGACGATTTTGATATTTGAATTTTTATTTCAATGTCAATTTCTATATCTGGTTTTTTAATTCTATTTTCAATTCGTTTCATAAAAATGAACGAACGAACGCACCGAAGGATAGAACGATCGCAACGAACGAATAAACGAACGAGTGAATGAACACAAGCTTCTTTTGCATATGAAAATGCAGTGATTGAACAAAGGAATTAGACAACGAAAGATCGAACAAGCGTAATAAACGTTGGAACGAATGATCGAATGAGCGCTACTAACGAACGATCGAGCGAACGCAGCGAACACACGAGCGATTAAACGAACGATCGAGCGAACGAACGAACGAACGATCGAACGGATGCAACGGGTTAACGAAAGATCGAGCGAACGCATCAAACGAACGAACGTGTGAACGCATTGAACGATCGAACGAACCAACGAACACAAGGTTCTTTTACATATCAAACAGCACTCAATGACGTTTTTTTAAATTTGATTATCCTGTATTCAGAATAGCACTCTATGTATAATTTCAGGCACAACTGGCGAATTATTTGGAAACTGTGCGTGATATCTTGAAAACCATAAAAACACGAGGGCCTTATGCTTTTGGAAATTTACTGAAAAGCTTGCGGCAGACTGGTCACCACAGAGTTGCCGATATTCTCGAAGGATGAGAGGAGAGTGCTACCACGACCACCAGCGTTCGGGAGTCTTGGGTATTCGTCATACCAGCACAGGGCATATAGAAATTCGATAGTTTTCCAAATTGTTCGGAGGCTATGGAACATGTCGGCCTGACAAGTCGAGCAAAAGTATGCGTGTATTACACTGATGGAATTTTGAGAAAATATGAAATCATCTGTTATCATAACTCGATGTTGCCTCGCTCATATACCATCCAGAACGTAACGAACGATCGAACGAACACGGCGGGCCAATGAACGAATGGACGAAATTTGTTACATATACAAAATCAGTGTTTGAACGAGCGAACGCAATGAACGAGTGAACGCACGGCCGATCGAACGAACGCTACGAATGATCAAACGAACGCAACGGTAGAACGATCGCAAGATCGAACGAATGCGACGGTCGATCGAACGATTGCAATAAACAATTTTTTGCAACGTTTTGAACGATTGCAATAAACAGCGTTTTTTTCACCGACAATCGATGCTTCCAATTCGGACCGCGATTGAGCGAACGCAATGAATAGAGGACCGAACGAACGCAATGAGCGATCGAACGAAATCAACGAACGGACGAGCGATCAAACGAACGTAGAAAGTAAGCTGCTTTTAGATATTAAAAAGCAGTGATTGGCCGATGAATTTTCTTTTCGATTCATAGTTCTTTGTGAACGAAAATCGAAGGTTTTTCCGCCCAATATCAACGCAACGAACGAGTGAAAGAACGGATCGTCCGGTCGTTCGCTCGTTCGTCCGTTAAACGAACGAAAGATCGAATGCACGCAACGAACGATCGAGTGAACGCAGCAAGTAAATGACGGAACAAGCGATCGAAATTTCGAAGGATCGCACAATCGAAATACCGAACAGACGAGCGCATCGACCGGTCTATCGAACGAAAGAATGAACGAACGAATACCGCGGTCGTAAGTAGTGGTATCGATTGACAGGGATACACATGTTCGTTGAAAAACCATGCATCGAAAAAAAACATTCTTCGCGTAATCCCTGCTGTTTGATATATAAAAGAACCTTGTGTTCGTTGGTTCGTTCGATCGTTCAATGCATTCACACGATCGTTCGTTTGATGCGTTCGCTCGAGCTTTCGTTAACCCGTTGCGTCCGTTCAATCGTTCGTTCGTTCGTTCGCTCGATGGTTCGTTCGTAGCGCTCATTCGATCATTCGTTCCAACGTTTATTACGCTTGTTCGATCTTTCGTTGTCAAATTCCTTCGTTCAATCACTGCATTTTCATATGCAAAAGAAGCTTGCGTTCATTCACTCGTTCGTTTATTCGTTCGTTGCGATCGTTCTATCCTTCGGTGCGTTCGTTCGTTCATTTTTATGAAGCGAATTGAAAATAGCATTAAAAAACCAGATATAGAAATTGACATTGATATAAAAATTCAAAAATCAAAATCGTCATTGAAATGAAAATTCAAATGAATGTTCTCGAGCTATATTCTTTTTGAAAATAAAAGTTGAAATGAAAAGTTAAAAAACGAAATAAAAAACGGCTATCGTAATAAAATATCGTAAAAAAAATCTAACTCGACATAAAAGGAATCGAAATCAAAATCGGTGTTCTCTTTGGTCATTCGTTCGTTCCGTTCACTCGATCGTTCGTTTCATCGTTCATTACCCTCGTTTGATCTTTCGTTTGTTACGAACGAACGAACACCTCAGTCCAAAGTAGTGGTGTTGATTGTCAGGACAAAACTCTCTATGTTCGTTGAAAAAACCATATATCGAAAAACAAAATTTCTTTCCTGCTGTTTGCCATCGAACGTTTCATCGTTCATTACCCTCGTTTGATCTTTCGTTTGTTACGAACGAACGAACACCTCAGTCCAAAGGAGTGGTGTTGATTTTCAGGACAAAACTCTCTATGTTCGTTGAAAAAACCATATATCGAAAAACAAAATTTCTTTCCTGCTGTTTGCCATCGAACAGAACCTTACGTTCGTTCGTTCGTTCGATGCGTTCGCTCGTTCGTTCGCTCGATCTTTCGTTCGTTAACCCGTTGCGCCCATTCGCTCGATCGTTCGTTCGTTGCGTTCGCTCGATCGTTGATTCGTTCGTCGCGCTCGTTTGATCGTTCATTCTACGGTTTATTACGCTTCTGTGATGTTTTTCTTCTTCTTTGCACCGCATACGATCTTCAGTTCTCAATCATATTTGAAACAGAGCCGATCCTTCTTCTCTCTCCCTTTAAAAATGTATTATGTATCCCGTACACATTGACGTGATCGAAACGGATTTCGTATGCCGCGTAATGAGTGCCCTATCAACGACCGGTGTACTCATATGCATAACGGGCATGTGCGATACCCTTATGGCTCTTCGGGGCATCCCCGAGAACTTTTAAATAGACGCGAAGCGGTGTGTTCTCCTGTCTCTCTCGAGGAGCTTGTGCCTGGGCGCTTATGTACCGTTGTGATACCGGGTACGTGTGCAGTGTATCGTGGTGAGGTGATAGTGGCCGATAGTGAAGGTTACGCCGAGGTGTTTTTAGTGGACGAAGACTGCTCGTCTTATCACGAGGCGAGTACACTCTACCGCCCTGACCTCCTCATTGCGTCGATCGGAGCGACCCAGATTAAATGCCAATTGTACGGTCTCGACCATCTTCGTCATGTGCCGTACATGGACACGTTCTTGACGGATCTCTGCGAGGAGCGTATAATGACGACAGTGGTTGTGGCTTTCGGCAATATGGACGATGAAAATTTCTCCATAGGTTTGTTCAACTATACGTTCGCTCATTACGACGAGGGTGTCGAGGATGAAGGCATCGCCGTGTTATCTGAGCCCGAGGAGGAGGAGGGATTCGTCAAAGAGTAAATGTGTGTGTGTGTGTGTATGTAGGTCCTGTTCCCTCATTCATCGTTGGATCCCCGAAAGGACCATCGATGCGTGTGTGTGTGTGCCTGTGTGTCTAGGCCCTGTTCTCTCATTCATCGTTGGATGCCCGACAGGACCATCGGTGAATGCGTCACAATATGATTTTTAAATATTTTTATTTTCAATAAAAAGATAGGACCATGGTGGTTTTTTAAATTAAAAATAAAAAATTGGAAAAAGGGCCACTATTGCAACACCACCTCCCCATAGTGTTGTATTCTTTCATTTAAATAGCCTGTAGGGCATGAGCTAGGAAATTGAAGTCGAGACGTCACACACACACACACACACACACACACACACACACACACACACACACACACACATACATACACACACAAAACCACCCACCCACCCATGTGTTGGTCTAGTGGTTAGCGTGCTTGCCTCTGAAATCGACACACCGGGAGGTCGCGGGTTCGAATCACCGTCTGGTAGTTTCGGAGAGAAATAAAAACACAGGCGTGACGTAACTCCATTTCTACACAGACGTCGCGCACACGGACCGATACGTGTGTGTATCGGGTGTGTATGACTGTAGCCTGTGAGCTTTTTCTCGACGAAACGCGACTAGCTTCGAGGCTGGGAAGCGAACTCGTGACCGGCGGTATTGGTATAGGTTTTCCGCAGTTCCCCTATACCCATGACAGAAAATGTCATGGTGAATGCGATACAGAGGGGGAAGTCGGCTGCGGCCGGAAGGTTGGGATCGATTAGGGATGTGTATTGGAGAAAATGGTGGGAAATGTAAAAGGGGAAATTCCTGTACATGGAAGCTACAATTAGCGAAGCGTTCGCCGTAGCAAATACAATAACAAAAATATATTAATAATAATAATAATAATACTTCTGTTTTTTCAAACCATACTTCTATTTACATTATTACTTTTCCAATCAAACGGACAAAAAAGTGAAATAACTTTTTATGCAAGAGCCAAGCAAATTTATTAGAAACGTACCAAAAACTGTCAAACCCTAGAAATACTATTTTTCTCAACAATTTATTTTAAGAAACCATATTACTATTTTAATCTAAAGTTCGAATCACGATTATATAAAAGTACAACGTATGCATTACACAAGTACTTTGTGTATGTATCACTGGAAACGCTGTGTAACGACTTGGCGTGCATGGTTAAGAAAAAAAGCTCGGCGAAGGATGACGTTTTCTCAACAGCTTGACTATCAGGTTAAGAAAGACATAAATTGATGCAACTTATTGTATAACTGCACACCAAGTTTCTGATTCCGCATAGTACAAATAAAAAAATCAACGATGTACCCCTAGACCACACGGCTCTTAAAATCTCACTTCATTTATATAGTTTGAAAAGTTACGTGGAAGTATTCACTTTCTACTCTATTACAGAACCACCATACATCTCATGAAATCAATAGCGTCGCATAAATTTTCGTATAACAGCCATAGTTTTGGTATGCTGAACATGTCATTTCTAATAATTCTATATACCTGATGCAGTAACTGATGCGATGTTACAATTTGAAATAATGTAAGTAAATAAATTGTTACAAAAGTTACTTATGGAAGCGGTAGGAACGTTTCTCTAATGCATACGTTGGTCTTTTATATAATTGTGATTGGATATTTTTATTATAATAGTAACATGGTTTCTTAAAATAAATTGTTGTGAAAAATAGTATTCCTAGAGTTTGACAATTTTATGTACGTTTCTAGTAAATTTTCTTGGCTTTTGCATAAAAAGTTATTTCACTTCTTTTGTATGTTTGAATTGGAAAAGTAATAATGTAAATAAAAGTATGGTTTGAAAAAAAACACAGGTATTTCAAGATTAATTAGAATTTTGTAGATAGTGAAACGATCGATAATTTTTTCGAGGGCATTTTTATTACTTGGCGTTTTTTGTACTTGTTCAAGTTTTTTAAGGAGTTATTCGTACTACTTTCCGTTCCTAATCTAAGTATGCACGGCATTATTGAATGGTTTAATCCCCCCCCCCCCCCACCCCCTCCCTCTCTCTCTCTCCCCCTCTGCGTAGGTAGGCCAAACGATTTTATGAACGGAAAGCTTTGGCCCATTCAGAACGTTCTCTCAAAATCAATGAAGGCTATTTTGGGCTAGCAAAAAAGGGAGAGAATACGAGAATCGAGTAACAAGAAAAAATGAAGACATCCGTATACGCGTGCATATGTGTGCATACATTGCCGGGGAAACGCGTGCGTGATCACGGGTGGCTCCTCTCATGATGTATGTGCTCCATCTCTCAGTGCTTCCTCGGCGCGGCTCTGTCGCAGTTTCTTTCCGTCTCTCGCATGGCCGCGGTAGTCAATATAGTCACACGAGTGGCGAAACGAGCAAACACACTCGAGAGGGCGAGTTCTGACGTAGACGCCGAGGCGTCCATTAAATAAAGAGGCTGAAACCAACTGACCCGGTCTCCAGCATACATATAAGTACAGAGGCCCTCGCGCACACAGACAAACAGGCATGTAAAATATTTCTTTTTAGCGTTGAGGTTCGAGGACCCCACATAGTTGCTGTTGTCCCCATACTCAATATTATATTAACCCAAGTGTCTTCAAATTGACCTTTGGGTATAAATTAGTCATGCTCATATAACGACCCCTTCGAGTACCTAACTCTGAAATCCACGATTCGTTTGGGACATTTTTGTGATCCCTCGGGAGCTAGATGTGCTGATGGGCAACGTTACAGCGATATAACGGGTTCAAAATATCCTCCCCTCGTAAATATATGAACCAATGGTAAGGTGTGTGAACGAGTGGGACCGGAGGCTATTACCGGTTCATACGAATAAATTACAGGTTAAAGTACATTATTGATTTAAACGAGATGAAATTACTTAATGTACCCAATACATTTTAAGAACGGAAAAAATTTAAAAAACACACACATGTACACAAAAAATACAATTTCACGAAGAAGTTGGTAATCGAAATACTTCATGGTGACTCGAGCAAACATGGGCGACGCCATTTCACGATTTTTTACTATTATGGTTACGACGGTTGTGTAAAAGTCGACGTCGTTGGTTTATTAGTTGTTTTTTTAAGTGAATTTGCATTGTTAAACAGCTGCAGCCCGTATGAGGAATCGGGGCCCTCAACAGAGATATGCGCAAGCAACATCACTTGGTGTCCGTCTTCGATTTTGTTGAAACTCAAACTCCAAATTGATGTTTATAGTATGGAAAAACTGGCAACAATCAATGGTCCATATTTAAAATGCTGCCAAAATTCGAAAAATCTACGGACAATAATGAATCAATCGGTATTGTAACGAGAAAACCATTACGGAGAGAATGCGCACAGAGTGGCGTGCCAAATCCATAGTGAAAATAAATTATTGACAATTCAGTGAAGCCACTTATTTTTGGCCGACATGGGAAAATATTTTTGATTCTAAATCTATATGAATGTATTGTTACCTCCTGAATACGAATTCATCATGCATTTTCTCCAAGACCCAGCATTTTTATTTAAAAAACGTCAAAAGTGTGTGAAATTATGTTTTTCGCCTTTAGGCGGCGTACCTACTTCTGGGCTTTCGACAACACTCAGTGACATTCGTAATCAGCGAAAAATTTCCCAATAGATCTGTTAACATCATTTGAAATTTGGTAACTTTATGTTTGTAATTTCTTAAATTAGAAAAAGAAAACAAGCTTTCACTTTTTAAAATCGTAATATTTATTACCGTGTTGAATTTTGTGCTTCAAATATTTACAAAAACGTAAATACATTTCGTTTTAATGGCTTAGCAGACTAGAGAATTAATTTCCAAAGCCTTAAAAGAAATTCAAGAAAGAAATACCTGCGCCCGAGACAGTCCCTTCGCGCGTACGGCCTTTGTACTCGGTCCCGAATTGAGATTTCGGAATAATTTTTCTTCCAGTCTTACTAAAGTATTGCGAATACTTGCGAGACACAAGACATATTTCATCACGATATTTCTTTCATGCAGCTCTCGCGACGTGTGTTACATCTCGCGGAGACACGCGAGGACCAAAGTGATACCGCTATGCGCTGTGAGAATAATTGAAATTACATTTCCAGTTGCGGAGTTAGGCCTTTTGTCATAGAATTCTGTCGAGATAACTCGAGACACGTGAGTGTATGGCAATTGAAATAAAAACTTATGTGTACACAGACGTACTTGCAAATGTTTGACGTGATTAACAATGATACCTATGACACGTACATCTCGGGGACTCGCACATAAGTATTGAAAAATTTCAAAAATCTGTTCTGCCCGTGAGTCACAACGAAAACTCTCGACATTTCGGCAAAACACAAAACTTCCTTCTTCTCATAGTCAAGAAGAAAATTGTCGACAATTTTGATTATATCTGAATTTCTCTGATTTCATTGTTGCTGCTGTTTATTTTCTTCCGACGGAGCTTGTGAATCACCACGTGGAATGTCGCTGTCCGAAGATTTTCTCTCGACAAATATCGATACGGCGTGGGGTCGGTGGCCTCGTGATCATGGGCTTGGTAAACAAGAGCCAGCACTTTTGAGTCAAAAGTCTCTGCTTATGCAATGTTGGCTATCAGGACACCCGGCTGTTGCGAGAACCGTCCTCAAAATTTGGTGTACGAATAGTGGGTTTTAGGGACAGGACAGACGACGTTTAATATGCTGACTTACATCTAAAAGTAATTCTGATTATATAGGAATTTCCGTACCGTCGAGTATAGGGACGTCTGACTGTTATGAAGCGGTGCTCGAAAATGTATTCTCCCAAATCGTCTTTCCCCATATTTCCGTGTGTGTGTGTGCGTGTGCGTGTGTGTGTGCGTGCGTGCGTGCGTGCGTGTGTGTGTGTGTGTGTGCGTGTGTGTGCGCTTTCTCATAGTACGAGCAATAGAGATGAAGTCATGACAAACCCTAGCAATGTCGAAAGTTTTGAGAATATCTGTGCTCTTCTGATTCAACATCGAAACTCACGTACCTAAATTCGTTTATTTCTCTGCGTACAAACACGCGGAGGTATTTAAACTCCGCGTAGCTCGAGCGCTTTACGTATATACATATAGACGAATATACGTGTATAACGGAGTGACGGGATGTGTAAACTCACGAGAACACGAAACTTTGCGTTCCTACGTGACTGCACATCAAAAACAGTCACCAAAACCTCGAGCGAAGTGGCCCTTCCATGCATTGAGCCAACGAAACGGCTTTTCTCCCATTGTTAACAGGTCCATATAAGCTTAGGGCCCAGGAAACAGGTAGATTTTCAATACTTTTTTCTGACAAGAGCATCGGGATGTAGGGTCGAGATTTTACACACAATTGATACATAATCTTGACATGCTTGGATTTTTGTGTGTTTCAAAATATTTAAAAACAATGAATTTATTATTATTCGAACGACAACCGCCGTTGATCCATGGCAAATCGAAGTAGGGCGTTTTGTCAACTAGGATGAACTAAAGGAATGTTAAAAATGTACATATGAAAAATGTAAAAAAGTAAACAATGTAAAAATGAGAAAATCCTTCACTCGATGCAAGTGACGGCATTAATTTGGACAGTCGCAGTACAATCGCACATGGGCGGGGGGGAGGTACGATTGCACAAAGATATAAAAGCTTTAGAAAAGAACGTGGAGAAGCCGGCACGCGATGCGTTTCACGCGTGTGTGCGTGTGCAGCGCGGAACGTTGTCCACGCGCATTGCGAACGGAGACCGCGGCAACTCGAGTTCGCGGTCGCGTGGCTCCACGTAATCTTCGCGTGCCTCTCGCGCGCGTAAGCGGCATCGCTCTCTGCGTAGGAGTGCGCTTGACATCGACGCGCCAACAGAACAAATTAGAAGAAATTGAAAAAAAAAGGGAGCGTTGGAATTCGCATCGCCGGCTGTTACATCGCGTGAATGCGTCTTCGCGGTCGTTGACAGCGCTGCAAAGAGGCAGACTGAATGCGGAAAGGAGCTCTATGCACTATATAGAGCCAGCGGTGAAGGTCCGAGATTTTTTTACATGAAAATGAGTGGCGATATCAGCAATAAATGTATCCCCCCTTTTAGAGGTAGCACCACTCCAGAGGGTTTGAAAAAGCAAGACGAATCTTATTTGAAACATGCGCTAAAGAAAAAATATATCGGCGAGCGCAAGGTACCGAAATTTTCGTCTGCACGTAATTAAATTACAGACTGGAGGAGCTTCCAATCAAATGTTTGAAATGAAATAACGAAGAAAGCAGTAAACTATCGCAATCTGTAATTGGCATTTACGTTATTATACACCGTATACACTCCCACGATCCAGTCATTGTTTCCATGGATTATTTCGTCTCATTTCTGCAGTGTGGGTTCAACGAAATCACAAATTCGATCGGGTTTCGCAGGATGGAAAATCTTGAAGTAATAACAACGCAGGTCTAACTAGTAGCGTCGAATAACCTGCTATATGATAATAGTTGAGCCAAGTGCACTTCGTTCGGTTTTCCCAGAAAATTTGATATTTACGTTCTAATTTGAATAACTCCACAAGTAGAACTACTGCTGTTCACAGTTGGCTGAAGATCGCAGCTGCAAAGGTAGCTATTTAAATTCTGCGTTTTAAATTTGCAGCAGCAGTACGTGCATTTTTCTAAAACATGCAATTAATGTAAAAATTATGTTATTGAGATTTTAAAAAGGTCTCTCAGAGCTGCAAGGATCAGGGTTCAGATTCTTCGATCCGATTTGGGAAATGTTAATGTATTATTTTACACTATATTATAACATAAGATAGAAAATAATTATATCTTTTTGTATGCGCTGTATACGTTTATATAAATATATGAGTCGACCATTCGTCGACTGCGCGGACAGCTCTTTTCCAGAGTCGCCCACCAATTCATATGGTAATGAGCGGCGGGTACGAGGCGCACAATTCTGCCCGTGATCTCGCGATCATCCCCCACTCTATCTTTCTATCTCCCTCCCTTCCTCTCTCTCTCTCTCGCTCTCTTTCTCTCGCTCTCTTTCTCTCGCTTTCTGCCTTTTTTCTCTCACTCACACACCCTCTCTCTGCCTCGTATCTGACCCATTTCGCATGTCAGCCCTCACGACTCTTCAAAATTTTCGGGTTCATCAGTTGAGCAGCTCACTTTTGCCTGACACGTATTATATGACACGCGATGTAGTCATGAATATTCATGAGTATATTTCTTCTCGTTTAACATCATTAAAGTCGTAATAAATTACAAACAAAATTAAATGAACGAACAAAAGCGACCGAGAAAACAACTTTCTCATGATGGCTAACAATTGCCACATGTTTTGTCAATGTGACGGCGCTTAAACCGTTTTTTATTCAGACTTTGAGCAAGCAAATCTTCATTTTTATTCCTCATGTACAAGCAGTTATTATTGTCTTGATAGATGATACATCCCAATGTATATTGATGGATCATACTCCCAAGTGGGATGAGTCCGAAGGAGCGCATAACAAAATACGGTAGACATCTTTGCATACAATGTTACTAGAGGAATTTATTCAAAAGCAACGGAAGTTCAGTAAGATTAGTGGAACGCGGCAAGGGGAAAGGCTTCAATTAGGGGACGGTAATAGGGTAAGCTGGTAGAGGAGTACGCACCTAACCTTCAAAGCCGTGAAAAAATGAACAAATAAATTTTACGAATCACTTTTTGTTTTAATTGAAAGAATGTCTAGTATTCTATTTTAATTATGCGCGACAATTGGGAATCTTAATTTTTTTAAAGTCACAAACTAAAAACTACGAAACGGGATTTGCGAACTCTTAGACTTACGGGCGTTTGAGAGTACGCATGGGGGGGGGGTCGATAAGAGTAGGCAAGCATCAATCGACACACAAATCGCAATTAAAGTTGCCCACATTTGTATGAGCAGTGCATTTCTCATGCCACCAAGCATCCATGAATCAAGCACTTCAAACACTCGATCCATTCCTCACATATTGGTTCTTCGTAAATTTTTTGTTTATACTGTGTATGCTTTGTAAAAAAAAATAGGTACTATATATAGAAAAAATACTATAAATAATATATCTACAAAATATCTTATATATTTATATATATACACATACTACATACTATATACCCGACTAGAAATTTTGATCCGGCAGCCCGAAGACTGATCAGGCCGCTATCAAGCTGCGGTCCGTAATACCGTAGTACGGCACGTCTGTTCAGTACTGGATATCCCCCGAACCAGTGGTAACTTAGTCCGGGCGCGAGTACGCACCCTGAACAGGGCCAAGTACGGTAGCCTGTATGCCGCCGTAATATGGCGTCCATGGACGCCGTGTTATATATATATATGTATTTAATATATAAATAAGAATAAAAGTGAAGTTACTATTTTTGTCGAAATTACATGCGTGTGAGTTGTTTTGACAGCCTGAGGGCCTTTGCACACGGCGTATTTTCTAAGCACAGATGACGCGATACAAACGCAATACACACATGATCCACACGCTTTTTGGACTGAAAAACGCATATAGATCAAGTGTGTATCGCGTTTGTATCGCGTGGTCTGCGCGTAGACAATACACCGTGTGCAAAGGCCCTAAATGGGCAAACAAAATTCAGCGGTCAAAATATAATTACTGTTGCATTGCAATGATGCAGCCTTAAACATCATACATACAATTATTGATATTATGCAGAATAGAATTAGACTGATAAAGATAGGAAAGAAAATAAGAACGTTTACACAAGTGCGAAGATGGCCAAATAGGTAGCGCGCTCAGCTCTAGAATAAGAAAGCATAGGTTCAATCCCGAGGGTAGGTATAAACTTCAACCAAGCAGAATACGTTTTAATTCAATTATCATATAGGCAGAAACATAAATAAGATATATGAAAACAACAAAGAGTAACAGAATTTTTTTATTAATAATTTTTGAATTGTTTTTATTTGTCATTTCAGGCATAGATACGGCAGCCGGATCAGAGCCTGCAAAGGTATACTGATCAGGTCCGTAACCGGCATCCGCATCAGGGCCAGATGCAAAAAGCGTTTCACACCTGTTAAAGCCCTGATACTGCGGTTGGAACCCGTGTGTTGGACTCGCGCACTTGATGTACCAACTAAAACCCTGAACCTCTTTCTCACTGACCTATTGTACTCCCGCGGGACCGCCGCCAAGCATTACTTCGCGAGAGTGATCACAGCCGTAGCTCTTCCTTCGATGGTGCCGACTGGCTTTCTTCCTCTTTTTCAGGCATCAGCAGCTATCGTCGCTGTCTCGCTTCTTCTTTTCTTTTCTCCTCGGCGCAGCTTCTTGAGCACCGCCGTAGCGAAACTACTAGTCGCTACCCAGTTCTTTTCTGATTTCATCGTGAGTCCCACCAAGGTCTCTGGAGTTGGTGCTTCCAGTAGTACCTCCTCCAGTTCCTCTCTTTCTTCTTGGTATCGTAGGCACTGGAAGAATGCGTGTTCAGCATCCTCTGGTACTCCACATCCATTTGGACAGTTCACAGACTCATCGTGACCAAACCTCTGCAGGTATGCTCTGAAGCAGCCGTGGCCTGATAGCATCTGCGTCAGGTAATAGTTGACCTTCCCGTGTTTGCGGTTCAGCCAAACATCTATCTGGGGAATTAGGCGGTATGTCCATCTCCTCTTCACGGATGCATCCCACTTTCGCTGTCAGCGTTGTAGGCTGCGTTTCCCAATTTCCTCTCTGTGCTCATCTTGGAGTCCTGCCGGTGACCTTGTCTCGTGGTATAGCAGCTTTTCCCGCTTTATCCGCTACCCAGGAATGGTGGTCGAGGTTTCTGTATGGCTCCGAGATGATCACCACGTCAGCCTTGTGCTCCCGCACAGTCTGCATAAGCAGATCCTGTGCCGGTTCACAGTGATTAAGATTCACTTGCAGTACTCGCATTCTCGCTTTCGAATGAGCGTCTGGTAGGCCTTCTTAAGCATCATCATCCTCTTTGCCGCTACACAGAGCACAGCGGGGCTCTGCAGCGCACTTTTCGGCCTTGTTACCTTCGCCACCGCATTTGATGCAGCACTACGATCTGTCCACCGTGCTTTTGCAACTGCTAGACGGATGCCCATAGTGCCAGCACTTGAAGCACTTAGTTGGCTTCACTATCTCTCGGATTCGACAGACTGCCCAGCCAACTCGATCTTTCCCTATATTGATAGCCTTTTTCGCTACCGAGGCAGGTAGTGTCATCGTCGCTGTTAGGGTGCCACTGTACGCTTTCCGGGTAGATTTGACAGCTTCAGCTTCCACCAAGGCGTTCTCGCCTAGGACGTCCTGGAGGGCTTCGCAGATCTCCTGCTTCGTCGTATCTTCGGCCAGGTCTTTGATTTCGATCGTAGTGAGCTGCACCCTGCTTTTTATTGCCGCTTCTTCGCCAAGGACCGTCTCAATAGCCGTAGACAACTCGGCGGTTTTGTCTTGGCTTGCTTTATCGAAGACGAGGATGATGTCACCCCCCATCGTTCGACGTATTTTCGAGACACTTTGCCCACCTCCTTTAATTTTTCGTCCTTCTTCATCTTAGAGAGGATCTCAGCATAGCTGAGATCTCCTTTCCGCTTGATGATCAGTGCATTGGGCAGTGCAGGCTCCTTGCGCTGCTTCCTTCGCGGTTTCCATTGCACTTGCTTCCAGTCAGCACTGGTAGCCTTCTTGGTCAAGTTCCCGTTGTCTTTGGGAGGTTCCGAAGGTGGTTCCTCTCGTACTTTCTTCTTTCTCTTGGGCTTGCGGACTTCTGTCGGGGGCGGAGTGCGCTTCTTCTTCTCCATGTTTCCGGACGTTGGCCGGTTTTTGGCGTGGTCACCACAGAGGCGAAGGTTTTCGGTGTCGTCTGTGTCGAGGCAGCGTTCGTTGGTGCCGATGCTATGCCCGCCACCGTCTTGTCTGCTTGTTCCTCCAACCTGAGCATGCGTTTCTACGAAGTGCTCATGGAGCTGGCGAGCTTTCGGATTTCACCGTGGACGTTCGACTTGCCCTTGATGAAATCCAGGAGGCTAGTGATTTGGTTACCTAGCATATACAGCTCTTCTCTCCACTTCTCTTCCTTTCCTTCACTTGGAACGTTGTGCGCCATGGAGGCCAAGTGGCCCACCTCCATGGTACTGCGGTCGTTCGATGACGACGCCCGGGAGGGCGCTTGCTCACTCCCTGGAGCGTGCGTGCGTGCGTGCGTGTGTGTGTGTGTGTACATATATATATATGGGGCGTTCCACGCCATTTCACCTAGCCCGTGACCTTAACCATCTTTGGTTTTCCTGATTTTTTTTGTAAAATTATACCCCATGAAAGGAATATCCAAACCAATTTTCAGATTGTTATCTCTCCTCTTTTACGAGTTATAATTTTCCAAAAAATGTCGATTTCGGAAGTTTTGGAAACGTTTAAACGCTGATAACTTCTGAACTAATTGAGATATCGACAAATGTCACCATGTAATTTTTTATTTTGAAGCATACTTTCGTTAGAAAATATGAAAAAATTATCAATCATCAATGTCAACGTTTTTTTTGCTTCTAAAGTGAAAACTATTCTTTTAAATCATTGCCTCTTTTTATTTTATTTTCCTTTAATTCTCTGAAATAGAGTGACCCATTCTATGATTTTGAAGACTAGTCTCATCGTGGGTCTATTGTTCCTTCTTTTTTTCCCAATTTATCATATTTTCTTCAGAAGACTTTTATTATTTTAATATCCAATAATGCTATTAATGATTTTGTGATTTCCAATTCGGCTTTGTCATGCCTGAAACAGTTTATTTTTTATTTCTGCTGAAATTAACGAAAAAAAATGTTTTTTATTCGAAATATTTTTTTTTCGTTAAATTCCACACAAACTAAAAATAAACAGTTTCAGGCCTGACGAAGCCGAATTGGATATCACAAAATCATGAATAGCATAATTGGAGATTAAAATGATAAAAGTCTTCTGAAAAAAAAATTGTTTTTCAGAAAGAAATCGACATTTTTGGAAAATTATAACTCCCAAAAGAGAAGAGATAAAAACCGAAAAATTGGTGTGGATATTCCTTTCATGGGGTACAATCTTAAAAAAAAAAATTAGGAAAACCAAAAATGGTCGGGGTCACGAGCTAGGTGAAAAGGCGTGGAATATCCCATATATATAAATATATACTATATATGATGTATTCCACCCCAAGTGTGTAAACCCGTGACCCTGACCATCTCGGATTTCATTGATTTTTTTTCATATGATCGCATTGAGTCTAAAATACACCCTCATAATGTGTTTGGATTTTTCCAAACATTCCTTATTTCAAAAAAATCATATTTCTTTTAAATCTAAAAAAAATCTGAAAAAACCTTGATAATATATAATGATAAATGAGTGATCAATAAAAATACACGCGAAGTATTCACTTCCTACGCGTGTGGAGTTGCCACACACACAGTTTTTGTAAAATATTCATGTGCACTTTTATGGCAATTGAATCGAGAGTAAGGTCTCCACCGTTATCGCCTTCCCGCATAGAATGAATAGATGAAGACGGCAATGGCTGTACATCTTGTTCGTTTGTCTTACTCGCGCTGGAAAGCGCGCTTTGCCCATTCAGGGATTTTCGACAAGCTCTTAACGGTGGTTTCCGGTTAGTAGTGGAACTTATAGATGGTGGCTCAATCGTTGTTGATGGTTCGTTGCCAGATGGAATTGTAGGTGGATCATTCGGAACCTCTGTACACTGATTTTTCGCATTTTTTTCCGATTTTTTTCGACGTCGATATCTGCGTTGGTATTCGACCCCGAAATCTTTATTCAATTTTGTCGGATCACTGGTGGATTGACGAGCTCTAAAGTCCCGTTGACGTTGGACTCTCTTTTTCCTTTTTTCGGCAATGGTGTCGTCATCCTTTAGTCTTCGGTGTGTTGACCCCGATTGAGATGGAACCGAAAAAATTATTTTTTTTTATTTTAAATTTTTGCCATCTCTGTGTGTGCCTCTGGAGACAACAGAGAGGCTGAGGAAAGGCTTGCAGAGAGCCAGCAGAGAGTTGGCGGAAAAGCAATAGAGAGTCAGCGGAGTCAGCAATCTAGAGTCAGCGAACTCAGCGGAGAAGGAATAGAGAGTCAGTGGAGTCAGCGGAGTCAGCAATATAGAGTCAGCGAACTCAGCGGAGAAGGAATAGAGAGTCAGTGGAGTCAGCGGAGTCAGCAATATAGAGTCAGTGAACTCAGCGGAGAAAGAATTGAGAGTCAGTGGAGTCATCGGAGTCAGCAATATAGAGTCAGCGAACTCAGCGGAGAAGGAATAGAGAGTCAGTGGAATCAGCGGAGTCAGCAATATAGAGTCAGTGAACTCAGCGGAGAAGGAATAGAGAGTCAGTGGAGTCAGCAATAGAAACTTGTAAAGGGGCAGCGAAGATTATGTAAAAGTTTTTGTATTCTGCAAGTTATTTACGAGCCATGCTGACTCGTACGTAACCTCGCCTCGAACCCCTTGAATATTGTTTAAATATTTTATTATTTTATGTATATTATTTTTTCAATTTTTATTCATTTTTTATTCATTTTTGAGTATTAATTTGCGAAATTTTATATATCTGTGTGTGTCTGGAGACACAACAGAGAGGCTGAAACTGAATGTATATAGAGAGGGATTCCGGGGCACGCAATCACATCACGCACTGCATCATGCGAGGTTATGTACGAGCCATGCTACTCGTACATAACCTCGCTTCGAATAGCTCGAATATTTTTGTTTCTTAAAACGTTATTTAAAAGGTTCAAATGTACGAGCCATGCTGATTCGTACATAACCTCGCTTCGAATGCCTCGAATATTTTTGTTTCTTAAAACGTTATTTAAAACGTTCAAATATATATCAAGAATACATACCTTCGTTAGCTGGGGGGTTTGTCGACGATTTATTCACTGCGGGATCCATTTTTTGGAATTGTCATTTATTCCCGCATTAAAATAATACACTACCAGCAAAGAACTATCAAAAACAGCACCAACAAATAACAATAATATAATTCACTTTAAAAATTCGCACTGTTTAACGGATAGCACAAAATTTGCCACGAGGCACGACGACACAGTACGAACTCGCACACACACACAGAGCTGTGCCAGCTGTGGGCTCACACGTACACGAGCAACCGCTACGAATAGAACGGCGCGCATGCGTGCACGCGATCCTACCCCCTCTCTGCATTGACTCGCTCGCTCTCACTCGCACTCACACGGCTCATGCATCATTCTCTCTCTCTCTCTCTCTCTCTTCTTCTATTCCTTCATTCTCTTGTCCGGTGCTACAACGCGGCTGGGGGCGGGGCCTAATACAGATGCATTAGAAGTATTCACTTCAAAAAATTTCAAGCCATCACCCGTAGTGGGCAGATTTTTTGTTCTGTGTCTAAAGTGTTCTTTCAAAACTATTTTGTCAATCTGAAAAGGTCATGTGTTATAGGCCGACCGACTTCTGAGGAATTAAAAACAAATGTTCCACATTTTTACAACGATGATCGAGTTACTGCCTGTATGCCAGGAAAAAAGGATTGTGTTTCTGCTCGAAATAGTGATAATGAGAGGATCCATACACAAAAAAGATTGATTCTTTGTAATATTAAGGAACTATTTGAGCAATTTCGATCGGAATATCCTAACGCAGTGATAGGATTTTCTTCGTTTGCGTCCTAAGCATTGCGTACTGGCTGGGGTAAGTGGTACGCATTCCGTGTGTGTCTGTTCCATCCACCAAAACGTGAAACTGATGATGCTTGGTGAGGTTCTCGATTGATATTATTATTTGTAGATACAGCAAAACAAACTTTTTCTTGTCTTTTTCCCAATAGATCCGATCCTCTATTGTTTTTTGGTTTTCAATTTCCTTGTGACGCGATTTTTTATGTTTCCCCAATTTTAATTATTAGTGAATTAGCTATAAATAAATTTAGTGCAAATAAGGTTATGTTAATCTTTTTTGTAGGCTGTAACTTACAAGCATTGAACAAGGACTCGGTACACCGTTTGGAACATTATACCGATTATTTGGCCTTACTAATATGTACCGATCCAACTCCAGAGTGCTACAGTGGAACATGTACAAGTTGCCCAGGAATAGAAACACTACACGACTTCCTTAATCATGTTTTGGAAGAAAAAGATATCGACTCTATTGCTTATAAACATTGAATATCAACGCCACGTATGAATCTCGAAACCACGATCAAAAACGCATCCGAATTTGTTGACGACTTCTGCGAAAAAGTAAAAATTCTTTTACCGCATTCATTTATCACAACGCAACAAGGAAATTTTATGAAAGTAACGAAAGAGTCGTTACAAGACGGTGGATTTCTCGTTCTTTGTGACTTCGTGGAAAATTACGCCTTCGTCGTGCGAAATGCTGCTCCCCGATTCCACTGGAACAACCATCAGGCAACGATATATCCTGTTGTTGTATATTTCAAACATAACGGTGCAATTATTTACAAAAGCTTGGTGGTTATTTCAGATTGCTTGACGCATGACTCAATAGCCGTTTATGTTTACACCAGAATTATAATTGATTTTATAAAATCAATTAACATAGCGGCTTCAAAAGTATATTATTTCTCGGATGGAGCCCCACAACAATGAAAAAAAAAATTGAACATTATAAACATATATTACCTTAAGGAGGATTATGGTATCAGTGCAGAATGGCATTATTTTCCAACAGCTCACGGTAAAGGTGCTTGTGATGGGGTAGGGGCACCGTAAAAAGATTAGCTGCCCGTGCCAGTTTGCAGTTACCACCTGATCGCCAAATAATAACTCCGCAAGGACGTTTCGAGTGGGCTTCACAATCGAACAATCTTCCCAATATTACAGTGAAATTTTCACCTGAAGATCCGTACAATGAAGCAAAAATATTATTGGAAAGTCGATTCATCAATAGCAAGCGAATACCGGGAACGCAAAAATTGCACAGTATAATTCCTCAAATAAACGGCATCATAAATGTAAAACGATTTTCAACGAGTGAAAAATATGTATCGTATAAAATTCGACAACATAACTAAAAACTTTCCAGATGATTGGATTTTAACTGTGAATTTTTGTATCTATGTTCTCATGGAAATAAATGGGATAGTTCGTTTTTTAATCGGTTAATAAAAATACTGGTACCCGTCAAAAAAATTTCGGCGCTTAAGATGTGGCCGACGCTTGGTACGATATTCAGCACCAACCTCTAATACCCAGTGTTGGTCCTTTATACGGGCCAATGATTTGGCCATGATTCTGCCCGTGCTCATTTGAAGCATGGCAAACCAACGAACACCCAACCTTGGGCCAAATATCGATTACCAACTGTCAGCCAACTATCGGTTCCCAGTGTTGGCCCCGAACATGGGTCAATCGGTTGATCATGGGTTTGCCAGTCTCGAATTGAAGCTCGGCACACAATCGAAGAGCCAACGCTGGGCCAGTACTAATTAATGACCGTCGGCCAATCGCTGGGGCGAGCGCAGGCCCTGAGTCTGAGCGAATCGTTTGGCCGTGGTTTTGCCAATGCTTATTTTTTGCATGGCAAACTGACGAATTGCCAATCCTGGCCCAACACTGGCTTTGAACGGTATAGTCCATACATATATACGAGAATGCTTTTTTACGTATATTATTATTATATATTTTTTTATTATCGCTGTATGCAATTTGCTACGTCCTGTGATAATAAAAAACTCATAATTACTGTAATCTAAAATTCATTCTATTAAAAATAAAATTCATTTATACTAAAGTTTTGTGGTGCATTAAAAAAATGCCAAGTTATTATGATAGTATTAAGCAACGTCGAGTGTTAAAACGACGACAAAAATTAGAAGACTCTTTACGGCAGGTTAGGACCAGAGGCAACGGAACAAAAAGACAAGTAGATAGTGAAACAAATTTGGAAACATTCCACGAACAAGTGATTGTGCATAACGATGTTAGTGAATCTAATGATTCTTTCGATGAGCAACCATCGAGCACAGATACTTGTGAATCTGATCGATTGTTGGCTAAGCATTGGGTTGTTTTGACAGCCCTACACTGCGCCAACACTAGCCCGAATATTGCGCCAACAATATGAAGCCGACCTTAGCCCTACTATGGGCCGGTGATCACGCCAACCGTCAGCCAATGAGCGTGATCTCTTTAGCCCAATGTTGGGCCAATAGCCGACCAACTGTTAGGATTTCCGGTAAGCCTACTATTGGCCAACCGTACATCCCAGCGTTGGGCCGAAGAGATCACTCCTACCGTGGCGCAACACTAAGCCGGTAGTACTGCCGTTCATCGGCCAATGGTAGAATGTGATTGGCGTGACCCTGGCTCGAGGTTGGGTCAGTTGCGTCGTTTTTCACAGGTAATGTTTTCAATTTAAGGCCGGTAATGCCTATTTCATTATTCGAAAATCATCAACGAAATTAATTTGAGTACCAAAATAATTTAGCATATGCTCAAGGTGAGCTATTTGAGATTTTTTTGGAATTTTGAGGACGTTAATAGCTTGTAAAAAATAGAAAAAAAATCTGCCCACTACGAGTGATAGCTTGAATTTTTTTATACATTATCATGGTTTTTTCAGATTTTTTTTAGATTAAAAAACATGGCGTTTAAAATTTTTTTTTAAGTAACGGCTGTTTGGAAAAATCTGCAAAAAATATGAGGGTGTATTTTAGACTCAATGCGATGATATGAAAAAAAATCAAAGAAATCCGAGAGGGTCAGGGTCACGGGTTTACACACTTGGACTGGAATACCTCATATATATATATATATATATATATATATATATATATATATATATATATATATATACTTTTTGTATACTTTGTATACTTGTAAAAAAAATTAATAACAGTCTTATAAGAGTACGCGCGTACTCCTACACACCCAAGCACTGCGTACTCTTATACCACCTGCACATTTTAAACAACCATGACTGTTACTGCCATTTATTGATGAAATGCGAAATAACTTTCATTTTGAACAATAACCTTAGTAAACCGGCGTACGAAATTAATAGTTGTTGTTTAAGAAAGTAAATTGTGTATCGTATTTGTAATGCTTTGAAAATGTCAAAAATAAATCAGAAATTCCAACCAAAACTTCAAACTTACCTAGCCTCTTCTTTTTATTTCACTTTGGATTTTTGTTGTTGTCAGAAACCCTTACCCTGTGAGGCGGTCTAAACACAACAGAAGTTAGCTATTATTAGGAAACCGTTTCGTTATTAGCTTAACTGCGTACTTTTATCGCCTGCGTACTTCTGCGTATACCTTTTATCGCCCGCGTACGCCTGCGTATACCCGCTTACCCTACGTATAACACATTGGAACTCAGGAAATTAAATTAAATTCACTATCACCCTTTGTCATGATCGCTATATGTCTTACGGGTTTCACGACTTTTGCCTAATGGCTAATCACTCATCTTGTTTCGAGATTTAGCTGTATATGTCGAGACTAAAGAAATAACCCATGTTATACGTACTGACTGCTGGCGAAACTGATGAACCGAGAAAAAATCAAGTATCAGACCAAGCGGTTCCACATACATACATATGAATATATTCGAGGGTATCCAACACTTAAAAATATATACACGAAGGCTAGACGAATGAGAGAACTGTCATAAATTTAAACAACAATTAACCATTCTTGGCCCCTGCCTTGGGGAAGCTCAAGTACGTTCCCACAGAAAGATTCATCCTCAGCATGCTATCCGGATCTCTTTCGACCCGCAAATGTTTCTCTTCGGTTCCCTCTTTTTTTATGGTAACCTGCCATCCCATCGCTCTTTTGCATTCGTTGTCCGTTGCAAAGTTGGTTAGCCCTTGCACACGTTGAAGTCGCACTTTTCGTATTCCCTTCGTGCGCACACGGGAAACGGTGAGAGTTTTTAGTCTGCACAGATATGAATGCGCGGTGAGCATGTGGTACGCATGTATAATGTGCGAGCGCCAGATAGAAAAGAACGTGAGATGAGGGGGGGGGGGAATTAACTTATCGTTTGAGGTTCAAAGGTTAAACTGTTCTCTCAACGCCACATCTGATTTATTGATCATCGCCCCGATGGCTACCTACGGATATTCCGCCTCTCGTAGTTGCTCGACTATTTTTCTACTCGGGGCGTCAATCTAGCGATACGTCACTTCTCATACGTATACGTATGCATGAGCCACAAAAACGCAACCACCTTCTCCGCCAGGCGTTTTGTTCCGGAGAAAAAAAAGAGTTTGAGCAATCGCCAAGCGCAACGACCAAGTGACGTTACCAATCTTGATGTACCCAATAAACAGCTTCGCAAATTATCGAAATATTATGAGCATTTATGGTGCGTATTTGAACGTCCTTACCGCTTTTTTCGCAAATAATTCATAAGTCTCCCAGATAGACAGTCGTGGTCATCACGCCGTGCATACAATTGATTAAGCAAATTTTACAACATATTGACTATATGTCATGGTGCAAAGCCGTGAACTCATTTAGTATCGTGTATGTACAAAGCATTTTGATCTCAATATGTTGTTTACAAATGCATCGTAGGTTTGGAGCACGTTGAACTCATATCGCTGTGTTCAACTGTCTACAATTAATATCTGCAAATTTTACGTCAAATGGAAGTCAACCAATGACTTGTGTTGATGAAGGCACTGGGTTAGCACTGGTAGTAGACATGCCATGCAAGCCATATGACGGCGATATGCATGTTTGTCAGTGATACACTCGATGGGCGCAACATGACGGCGATATGCGTGTTTCTCAATGATACATCCTATGACGGCGATATGTATATTTTGTCAGTCATACATCCCACGAGCACAATATGATGGCGATATGTATATTTGTCAGTGATACATCCCATGAGCACAATATAACGGCGATATGCGTACAAATCCAGAATGATACAAATAGGCAGAGACCAAGAAAGTTTGCACAAGTGTTAGAATGGCTAGGTAGGTAGCGCGCTCAGCTCTCGAATTAGAAGACGTAGGCTCAAACCGTAGGTAGGTACGAAATTTAACTAGGCAGGATACGTTTTAATCAATTTATCATATAGGTAGGAACATAAATAAAGCATATGGATATAAAAATCCTACCAGATTTTTTTAATCAACATGTTTGGATTTTTTTTATTTTTTACGCTATGACACTCATATGAGCTCCATATGAGCACATCGTAGTTACGTCACGCCATGCCACTAATATGAGCTCCGTATGAGCACAGCATAGTTACGTCACGCCATGTCGCTAATATGAGCTCCGTATGAGCACAGCATAGTTACGTCACGCCATGCCGCTAATATGAGCTCCGTATGAGCACTACAATTTCTTCACGCCGTGACACCCATATGAGCCCCATATGCACTTACTTATTGTTAGATATTCGTGAGCCAAATTTGCTAGTCTGATGAATTCACCGCATGCATATTCGCGTGAGAACAACTTTGCTTCATTTGGATGTATTATTGTGAATCGTCATGTAATGCAAATATGACTTCAACGGGAGCACTCATAAGGGATACACAGCTGTGAGACTTTCTATGCCGCAGTGATGATGTACATATGATGCCAATATGAGGTACACCCGTCTATCTGGGCTACCATTGATTTCAAGGGCTTTCGGAATGTTATGAATGAGTATGATCAAGCTGCACCAAACATAGTCACGGTTTGATTGCGTGTAAAAAATTGTTGGATTTCAATATATCTGGAAAAATCTTATAATTGTGTTACATTCAATTGAGGGTGTTGTGTGAAACTTGCAAAAAAATTACTAACACTTCAAAAAAACACTTCGAGGCCTTTTACGGCTTAGACAAAATTATGTTGATATACGGCCAACGTCTATCAAGTAAGCAGCACGATCAAATATAACGAACTCATCAGAAATTACATACTTTCGAGCGTAGTCTGAGAGCTAAAAAAACATCAATTGAATATTGTAATTTCCTAGAAAATAATCGCCTACCATATTCATAAAAACGTAAAAGCAACTTTTCATTGCGATAATGAATATACACAAAGTCACCAATTTTCATATGTATGGGCCCGTTGACTCGACGAAGATCTGGCGGAGTATATCATTTCGATCTCGTTTTATAGGCCTCTCGCGTGTCGGGCCTACGCAAGTGGATTAATTACAGGCCTGAGCGTCAACAAGCGAGAAGATATGTAAACTATACGTATACTTAATGCATATTTACATACCTACGGTCAACCGGTAAACTCATACCGATGGCTTTTAAATGAACATATAGGCTAATTAACATGTTACAGATGAGGAGAGAGATGCTCGTTAAGTCCCCATCCATAACTGATACTACGTCGTTCCATTTTTCTTTCATTCCGTGCGTGAGATTGAGTTCGAGGTCAACGAGAAAAACAGCGGTCCGGAATATACTCATCGATGTAAAGCTCTCACCCGCGCGAGTGTTAACATCTCCCTCGATGCATAGCTCGAAAATAATCCATAAGGGCGCATCCCACGTCGCGGAGTGTGTAAAATCATGCGTGCTATAGGCCTCCACGATCTTCAGATGATTGAAACAGATACTCGAGAGATGCTCCTCTCTATAAGACAAGGCACGGGCTATGCAGGCGCCGTCAAATTGATTTCATTTAATGCCAGGGCTTCTCGAGACAGCCAATAGTTAGGCAAATGGTATATATGTGCGTGCGTGCGTGCGCGCGCGCGCGCGCGTGTGTGTGTGTGTGGGCGTGCGTGCGTGCGTGTGTTTGTGTCTGTGTGCGCGCGCAAGTGCGTTTTTCGTCGACTTATCCGAGAGCCTCCTTGTATACAATGTTCGCTATTCATCCCCTTAACCTACAGCATTGTTGGCCGGCAATACGACGTCTCCCGGAGGAGATGTCGTATTGTTCTATGTCATATTATGTCGAATTATACTATGTCATATTATGTCATATTAGTTCTACGTCACCAGTGGTGGAATAATTTATGTTTGGTTGAGGGGGACCGAAATCATACAGGGACTTGTCCACTTGCGACCTTACTATTTTACTAAGTTCCGCCAAAGCCAAATCGTAGATAGTATCACTAAAATGTATTCTGTCGTATGAGCGTTCTGTACGGATGCGATGCAAAATATCCTCCAACATGCTCTCTCTGTGTGCGTTTAAACCATTTTCGTTCGAGTGCACCAGACTTTTTTACTCCTGGATACTCTTCAAGAGGGACCTGCTTTCTTCGTTTAAATGTTTTGTTGTCCCAAGTATAATTAGTTGGCACCTATGCCAAAGTCTTGACAAACGAATCTTTAGCACACAACATGTAGAACGCCGTCACACTTGTGCCCCTCGGATTGTTGACTATATCGGTGGCGTTAGATTCTGTGAAGTAAACTCGTTGACCATTTTCGAGATGGACGTTTAGCTTAGCCACAGTCGGCTCTCTGTCTTGGATGGCGAACGTCACAATGTCGCGGTGCCACATGGAAATAAAATATATAAAAAATATATCGAAAAATATATAAAACATGTATTAAATATAATTTGTTCCAAAAATGGAATACGTCAATTATATTTTTGGGTATGAGTAAAACCTATGCGATATGCAAATATAAATGTAATACATTCAAGATATATCTTAAATGTATCAGACATACAAACTGAATGTGCGTTTTATATATTTTGAATATGAAATGCGAATATATTTAAGGTATGCTATGTATATCTGAATATACATTACTATATCTATGTATCTATATATGAACTAATATACCATAAATATATTTCAGATTCGTTTCAAACATACTAAATGTTCATAAATTATATATTTTCAGTAAATTTAGTGTATGTATATATCTCGACGCTTCTTCGCGTGGCACATGCCCTAGATAAAATTGCAGTTTGAAGAAAGGGTAGCATTTTATTGCTTTTTAAGCCTCAAATAAAACTTTGCTATTAAAAGATTGCCTTCCAAATTTTCCACGATTATCCGCCTGTTAAAATAATGACACCCTATGCCTTTTGTGAAAATATAAATAAATACACTACTTTATGCATTATTTCGATTCATTTGTCGTGTAAGTATCGTAAAAATTGAAAAGAAGCCAAAGAAAAAAAAGTTCTCGCACGGGGACTGGAACCTGCTATCCTCGCACTAGGAACTCGAACTCTTGCCACTGCGCCAACCACTGCTTAAAAATTATACTAACATAAAAGACTTATGTACTGACCGAACCGCGACGAAAATTTCATTTCCTAAACGCTTGGCCATCTGGAGTTCCCACTTGCTTCACTTTCATTTCTAGTCAAGCCCTACATATACTGTGAATCCGGACAAAATCGGTGATAACGAGTAGCTGCCCTCCCCTTGTACACCCAGTTCCATCGACCGATTGGCTCATGTTTGCTAAGCAACTTGAGTTACAGATGACATTGCGAATGAAAAAAATCTTCAAGACCGTATCTCGTGATGACCTAGTCGCACTAGCCGGAACAAGTGATCGGACAAAAAAATTGAGGTTATGTAATTCTTTGCGATAATTGCTCTCAATGCAAACGCAATTAAGTCATTGATCCGATAATGTTATTTACATTTGTTAATCCACCTATTTTTCAATAAACTAACATTGTGTATTGTATAATATGTAGCCGATACGAAAATTCAGAAATTTAACAAGTAGAACTAGCTCAGTGTACAACGTCACAGCTCATTACTCAGGGGTCCCAGGATCGAAACCACCCTACGCCGTGTAAGCGTTTGTCTGATATAATTTAAATTTGAATTATTAATATATTTGCTGCGTAAATACCATAATCGTAATTAATGAACTACGAAAAATATCGTAAAAGGGTGCAATGATGTAAATAACGTGCGAAAAAAGTTTAAAGACTTTTAAAATATACTTCAAGTATATCTTAAGTACACTTTGAATATATTTCAAATGTAGAATGTACATATTTCAAGTATATTTTTAACGGAGTATGTATATATTTCGTCTATATTTTAGATGTAGACTGAATACATTCAAAGTATATTTTAAAGGGGGTTTGAGTACATTGTAAGTATATTTTCAATATAGTTTGAATATATGTAATCACATATCCAAAATATATTTTTTATCCACTCTGAAGTTCTATTTTTGCCCAAAAGTTTGATATCGCGAATATATTTCCAATGCATTCCCCGTATATATTGCATATATCTAATATATATAAGATGTATAATATATATGTATATGAAATATATGTTACATCTAATTTTAATATATCAAAAAAATATATTTTTACATATATTTTATTTCCGTATAGATGCACTTCTTTTTCGCACCTGCACTGTTGCGACTGAGTGTGAATTTTTTTTTTGGCATTATGAAAAAGTTATATTAGTCTCTGTTTCAAATACGTCAATCACGTCAAACGAAAACAGAAACAGTACACTCGACGTGTCGAGGGGAGCGCGCGGTGGCTCGCGCTCGCTTGCGGATGTTTTCGCTGTTCAATTTTTTTCTGCGAGTCTGACATTTTTGTTCGACATTTTTGTTGACTGCCCAGCCCCTCGATGACCTACCGTAATGGTACATAGCCTATAACCTGCACCGGAAAATACGTCACACACTGGTGAAAACCGCAGGAAGATCGGACCATTGGTGCGGAAGTTCATCGCTGCAGACAAAAAACGGAATTTATTTATAGTTATGGAGAGAAGATATATATATATATATATATATATATATATATATATATATATATATATATATATATATATATATATATATATATATATGGTCACGAACCCTAATGCAGAATTGATCGTATCAGATCTCAGCCGCTTCCGATGTACTGATTTATTACTTTTGGGCTCAATCCTATTTCTTTTGTCTTCATTCAACCTACTGAAAATGTCAATGTTCTGATAAAAAAGCACATTTAATATAAACGTTCCTATAGTTCAATAGTTTATAATTAGAGAAAACGCAGATAAAAAACGTTTCTGTGAAAAGTATGTATTTACATGTAATTGCCAGCAGGGCTGAAAGACGGATCGTTTCTCGAGCTGACCAAATTCTGATTCCTTTCATCTTATATTGAAAGTGCGACCTTCCACGTCCTCAACTTGCACTGCCGGACAATTCGATAAGGCTTGAAAAATGAAATAAAAACCAGTACTTATTTTTCGACTCGCGAAGAGACTCGAAATTATTAGAAAAGTGTCTCACCTTGCAAACCTTTCACGACCAGTAAATATGCAGCAGCGCGCGCGTGTGTGTGTGTGGGTGTCTACACGTGTGTGTGTTTACGGCCAATAGGAACCGACCATAAGATATTCCGAGCGAATAAAAATATCGAAAATATATGTTTTTTACTGGTCTCCGAGACCACGTCGACCGATATAAAGTTTCAGAGATTTCGTGAGAGCGCGCGGGCGTATTCTCCCGCACAATGTTTCCCGAAACTGAAACCCCTAGGGGCGATAATAATAAGAAATCTGATCTCTGCAAATTGTGCTCCGCTATCCAAGCGAATAAATATACGTATACATGTATACGGTATAAGGCGATACAATCGTTGCGTCTTTAAGCGAGCGTGGACAACACTGTTTTTGGTACTGTCAAGCAGGCCTTCCCGAATACTCGTAACCTCTTCTATCCAACGCAATTCGATTCAAGGATGTGCCAAAAATCGCCGGTTGGGCATCTGCGCTACAGTCTGATTCGGACGGTCTGTTTCTCGGACGGCTACTCGGATGATTCCGTCGTCTCCGGGATGTACCTCGATGACCACACCCAGCCTCCACTGCATGCACGGAAGATTTTGATCGATGATGACGACGATTGTATCAATTTCGATCTCGCCATTCGATTTGTGCCATTTTTGGCTTTGTTGTAATTCATGGAGATACTCTTGGTACCAGCGTTTCCAAAAGTTTTGTCGAGCTTTGGCGATAAAGTTCCACGTGGACAACAAATTTTCTGGAACGGATTAAAAATCTCTTTCAGACAACATTGTCATCGGTCGACCAATTAAAAAATGAGCAGGCCTGAGCGCGAGAGGGTCATTTGGATCTGCTGAGATCGAACATATAGGACGCGAATTTAATATTGCTTCGATTTCTATTGTCATTGTGTTGAGCGCTTCAAAGGTCAACAATTGTCCGACTTGACGGCCGCCTCCCAAATGCCTCCAAAGTGAGGGAATAAGGGAGGGGTGAAGTGCCATACGATATTTTTGCGTATAGCAAAGGTGTTTATGCCTTTTTCGAAGTCGTCAGAATTTAAAAGCATAAGTTCGCATAATTGATTGTTTGCACCGACGAAATTAGGGCCATTGTCCGAATAGACGTGTTGGGAACTCCCCTTCTTCCGATGAATCGTCTAAGCGCTCCTAAAAACCCTTCCGTGGTCAGATCGCTTGTAATTTCAATATGAACGGCTTTGATTGCCATACATATAAATACGCATCCGTATGCTGTAACTTGGTTACGATTGCGCTATTTTTTCTTGGTAGATTTTTTGAATAATTAAATCTGTGACGGGGTGTTGAGGGGGTAATAATATTGGACACCGATGATCGTCTGAAATCTCTGCGTGACGTAAGCGTCCTACGACACGAAGTAGACGATGTTCGTCCAAAAATGGATTGAGGGAAGAGAGACGCGAATGTTTGGCGTTCCCGGTTTTTTCAATATGAGTTATCTCATCGCTAAATTTTTCTTTTGAACTATACGCAAAATTCTGCATTCCAGCTTAGTTTTTTCTTGGACGCAAATACCTTTTTCTTTAAATGTATTATCACGTCGAACACGAAAGCAAAATGCTAATACATTTAGCAATGTTGCGTACGAGGAAAAACGCTTGAAAGGTTCATTAAGTTGACAATCATGCAAGTGTCGTTTGATTTCGAAATTTTTATTTCGACAGTTTCCGGCCATTGGATTTCAGACTTTGACAGCCATGTCGGCCCTCCAAACCACGTAGTGTTTTTCAAAAATCGGCGGGAAGTTGTCCTCACGAGAGCGCATCTGCTGGGTTGTTCTTTGTACGTACATGTCTCCATTCGACCTTGTCTTGAAGAGACTAAATTTCAGAGACACGATTTATATCAAATACCTTAACGTCTGTAGGGACTTTTTGAGCCAGTGAAGGACGGCCGTTGAATCTGTCCAAAAAATAATGTTGTCTATTTGAAACTCAAAAGCCGAACGGGCTTCCATATAGAGCCCCATGAGAGTCAGAGCGCCGCAAAGTTCCAATCGAGGAGTAGATTCTTCGTTCTCTTTTGACGGAGCAACGCGCGATTTTGCACAGGCTAAACGCATGAAAGTTTCGTTATTTCGATTTGTGGAACGTAAGTATAAACATGCTCCGTATCCGACCTTACTCGCGTCACAAAAACCGTGTAGCTCAATTTGGGTCGGATCTTGAATCAGAAGCTGTCGCTCGACAGATACATCGCGTATGAGACCGATTTGACTAGCGAAGGAGGACTAGCTGGTAAATAAATCCTGTGTGACTGACTCGTCCCAATCGATTTTTGCACTCCAAGATTTTAGCTTAATAGATTTTGCAGTTAAAACTACGGGACCCAATAATCCGAGAGGGTCGAAAATGTTCGCAATTTCCGACAGAATATTTCGTTTTGTGATTTTGTTTGATAGATCGATGGTTTTGCGGTAAAGACGAAGATGTCGCGTTTCGAATTCCAAATGACTCCTAACGTTTTTAATATAGCGTTTTGTTCCACCGCATTATCTATTCCGGAAATTCTTCCATTGATGTTATCGAGAGCATGTGCATGATTCGAGGCCCATTGGCGTATGATAAATCGACCGCGTTTTAATAATTCGATGACTTCATCCCGTACCTGCAAAACTTCTTCGATAGAATTTCCTACCGTCAAGAAAACATCGGCGTGAAAATCGCGTTTTAATACTTTGCGTGCGAGGGGAAAACTCGCGCCCTCGTCCTCCGCGAGTTGTTGAATAGTACGGATGGCCAGATACGGTGCGGACGCCACGCCAAAGGTCACGGTGTTTAGCTCGTACGTTCTTATTTTTTTCTCGTGATACCAAAAAATATGCTGGTATTTGCGATCGCGAGAATCGACGAGCACTTGTCGATACATTTTGGCGATATCGGCTGTACGCACGTACACGTGTGTACGAAATCGGAGTATGTGTTCGAATAATTTACTTTGTACGGTAGGGTCGACCATTAGAGTTTCATTTAGAGAAATACCCTTGTCGGTTTTCGCGGACGCGTTATAAACCACCCGTAATTTCGTTGTTGCGCTTGTTTCTTTTATCACGGGGTGGTGTGGCATGTAATAGCCACTTTCGGTCTCGTTGTCGACTAAAGACATATGGCCGAGAGTTAAATACTCTTGCATGACCTTGTTGTATTCCGCGAAAAGATTAGGATCCGATTTAAACCGACGTTCTAGACAGTAAAAATGACGCAAGGCAATCAATCGAGAGTTTCCGAGCTCAAATTTTTCCTTTCGAAACCGTAATCGGACTATATATCGTCCATCCGCTCCGCGAGTTGTGTTTTTTAGATAATGTGATTCGCTCAATATCTCTTCAGATTCTTCAATCGTTTTCGAGTTAGGCTCTTCGATTGTCCAAAATGTATTCATTTGCGCGGTCAGTTCGGCAAAATTGCACGAAACAAGAGTTCTTCCTCTCTTGGCTTTAACTCCTCCCACGACTACCCAGCCAAGAAAAGTGTTTTGGGCGAATAAGTCGCAGTCGTCTCGCGACAAATCAATTTGACCAATGGATAATAACGAAATTGTTGCCCCAGATCCTATTAGCATATCTACTGGACGCGGCACGTGGAATTGTGGATCAGCAAGTCATAAATCAGCAGGAATATTCACGTATTCTCGCGGGAATACTTCATTGGGAGAGAAATCTGCAATCTTTGGAATTATGAGAAAATTCAAAGATTTTTGGAATTCGTTGTGTAAGGATCGGAAATTAATGTTGACACATCCGTTGGATTTTGTCTTCATTTCATCGATCGCGTCAATTGATATTGCCTATTTGCGTACGGGTAATTTTAATAAATGTGCGAATTTCGCGGAGACGAAATGAGCTGTCGCGCACGTATCGAGCAATACGTGAGCTTGAACGAATGCTCCGTCAGCATTTCTTACACGAACAATCGCACTCATTATCAATTGCGATTGAAGTGTGTGAGAAATAGTATTTAAAGCCATGCCGGTTAGTCATACTTGTGTTTTCGAGTTGTCTTGATCCTTTTTATGAGTCCACGATTGAGTCGCGTTCGAATGCGTTTCTCGATGCAAGAGCGTATGATGATAATACTTGCAACGCTTGCAATGAGTTACACCACAACGTCCTTGGTGAGCGCAGAGACAATTCCGGCAAAGCTTCGCAATTTTTACTGCATTCCACCATTGTTCTATCGACAATTTTTCGAAATCCGGGCATTTAAATAGAGGGTGAGTCTCTTTGCACTGGACGCAAGTTCCCGAGATACCAGTAACCAAAGCGCGAGCACCGATCTCATTTCGTCGATATTTATTGACATTCAAAGTTTGATTTCCGCTTCGTTTTACGTTGACGTTCCCTCCCCGGTGCGACTCATCTTGCTCCAAGGTTCGACGTCGGAATATTGTTTCGTTAATCAAGGCCTCCTCCCACTTTCGATGAATGTGTACGGGCAATGCTCTTTCCAATATTTTGACTACGATTCTATCGTCTGGCTCTACCTGAAGCGATTTTAACATGCCCAAATGTTGTCGAACGTCGTCTATTAATTTCGACAAATTTACTGATATCGCGTTCAGAATTGTCGAAATATTGAGTATCGCGTCGAGATGTTTTTATACGAGGACTCGTATTCTGTCGTAAGTCGATTAACAGTTTCCACGAATTTTCATAATTTCCCGCGCTCGGATCGTAAATTGACAATTTATTGAGCGCTTCTCCCTGCAGGGCATTTTTAAGTACGTAAATTTTATTACGTTGTCGATATCGGTGCGTGTATCTACGATTGATTTGAACGTGTTTTTGAACGAAAGCCACTAATCGTGGTTTCCATCGAATTTTGGTATTTCAGCTGCCGGCAGCTTCAGTAATCTTTGCCTTTCGATAAACGTGGAATTTCCGAGAGGCGTGGTGCAATTATTGTCGGATCTGGATGGCTGCATCATTTGAACTTGACTGGCGATTTGATAATATTTATTACGGAGGTTCTCAAGTTCACGGATCTGTTCGTTGTCGGGCTCAAGAATGACGAGTTCATCGTGATGTTCTTCGTACGCGTGAAACAAAACTGTCAACCCCTCCAGGCGAAGTTTTGCATTAATGTAATTAATTTCAGCTTGATCGAGACTGCTGAGTATCGAGTTCAATTGTTCTTCAAGGCCTTTGCCTTTTCGTACGATCAGAGCGATTTTCTATGCGTCTCGACTCATTTTGAGTTAGGAAAAGAAATGATGAAATTGAAAGAAAATAAACGCGAAACGTGAAACGGCACAACGAGAAAATCTTGAACGTAATAGGTTTTCTCTATTCCGTGAGAATTCGTAGATTGTTTTGATGACACGTTAATCACGTAAATAACAGTCTTTTTTTATGAAAAAAGGGCTTTCAAATGGCGATCACTTATCTTTCTTCTTGAGCGTTCCTATCCGTGTTGAGTGCTGTTGGTGGAGACTGAGCGGGTGCGCTGTTCTATGGCTGAGATCTTGACCAAATCCGTTGGCGACGCAAAGTCGTATTTTCGATGGAAATAATGGTCAGCATTCTGATTGGACGAATCGCGATGGATTGCACTCACACTTTTTGTTGTTATTTGTATTGTGTGGTTATTTTTTGTATTTGAGATTCGCACCTCACAGGAGGCACCAAATGTTTTGTCGTATTGTTTTATTTTCTGGGAATTTATCTTTTCGACGGAAGCTGTGGACTGAAGTGATTAATTAAATGAAAGGCAGGAGCAAAGGTATAAAAAACCCAATTTATTTTCGAAAGAATATTAACGAGGAACAGAGAACAAGATCGTATGGAATGATGAGGTGTGAATCAATTATGTTGTGTCGAACTGTGAGTGTGTGGACATGAGGAGAAAGGGCTCGACTCCTACGGACGGATTTATTAATCCGTCGCAATATAGCGAGGGTCAGACCTCGGGTATGTGGATCGGTTGGCCAGACCGATCGCTACCGTTTTTTATCGTGATTTTCAGTTTATATCTCTCTCGACTTCAATGTTTAATTGAAGGAAAGAATACGCGGTAATACGACATTCAATAGGAATGACGTATTACCGTATTACGTATTATATCTATTTTGCAGAGTACTCTAATACGTATTAATATCTACGTATTATATCTATTTTGCAGAGTACTCTAATACACTACTGATACGCGAGACGTCTCGATATCGATTCATTGATAGTTTTTCCGTTGCCACAATAAAATTTTCCTTTTTTCCGAAACAAAAAATTAGTCATTTTTTCCAATGCTTATATGCCCTCACTCGATTTTGACAGGAGATTCTCGTGGGCTGTATATATGTATACATAATTGCGGTTTCTTTTGAGTCATATGTCTCAACTCCCTACGGAACAAATTTATTCATGCGTCAGTATCCCTCCTCTTTGATCTCATCTCCTCGGCAATTGTTTATGCGATTAATTCAGTTCAAGTGCCGCGTATGATCCAAGTTTACCGAGCTTCGCGAGTTTTAAGTGTTTTCGACAAAGCCTTTACGCAAACGCTGAAATAAACGACGCATTGCTATTCGTGTCTTGACTCATTAGTAAAGAACTTCAGCGTTTCCGAGATTTCCAAGACGCGTAACATTACATCATTTGCGTTACTCGGCCATGCATCACGAGCACCGATATAATACCTGCGCCATACCTGTCGATTCAAATGCTGGATTTCAATTAAGTTTGCCTCGTTGGACCGCAATGAGCATCTAGTTTTTATTGGCTGCTCAATTTTTTTTGTCGCCAAGTTTGGTTACAAACATCAATCAAACATTGCTTAGGCTCCTTATTGGAGATCCACAACCTTGAATACGAAAAAAATGCTTTAGCGAGTAGGAACAAATGAAGATAAAAAAAGACTTTTAAGATGAAAACTTCAAATCTGACTACCTGGTCCCTCGTGCGAAAAGTGTGGCGTCATAGTGAATGCGGCAGACCATAAAAATTTGCGAGGGTATAAGAACATTGAAAAAAATTTCGACAACGGACCGAAATTTTGTTTCAAAAGTTCGAGTAAAAAATAAATATCTCCAGCTGTCTATTTTTATACGTACAACCTTCGAAATAATTGAGTCTTCCTTTTTTTGGTATGCATTCGCGCGAACTCGTATGAAAAAATTCACCATTAATATTTCTAGCTACTTTGGAGAAGTGATTCGTCTTCTTTTGACCGATCGGACTATGAATAATGATGGGTATCAGAATTAAATATTCGAGAAGAAATGAGCCGCGAGCAAAGGGGACTTCGCGCGATTTACATGAACGTGGCATTACAGTTCGTTGAGGATTAAGACGTCGTTTGAATCTGATGTTTAAAAAAAAGTTATTCCGAAAAAAGTAGTATAACAGGACCGGTTCTAACCCCGGGATCTCAGGGGGGAGCGGGGCGAGGAGCCCCAGCGCGGGGGACCGAGGGCAGACGTCACGCGGCGAGGAGGGGGAAGGCCACGCAGAGAGGGGGTCCAGCGCGAGATAGCCGAGAGTGGGGGCGTGATGATACGCGACGCTGAGCGATAGGGGGGGGGGGGGGGGGGGGTATAGCGTGGAGCCGTTGAAACCATAGGGCGGCGGGTAAATGTTGAAAACTTATAAAATCATGTGATTTATTATAATCATTAAGATTAACCCAAACAATTTAGATATGCGTGTGCATGTGTGTGTGTGTGTGAGAGAGAGAGGGAGAGAGAGAGAGAGAAAACAACTATAAGTGACTAGAAATGTTTTCGATAATATAAATAAACTGTAGTTGCCATATGAAGGGCGGCCTTTCAAAGTGCCATAAAATTCCTAATTTATTATATGCAGCTGCGGCTATGCGGGGAGTCATTGTTCAAAAAAAAAATTCTATCCCATCGAGATTTTGGTCTCATTCCGAAATATAATGTCAAGATGTTCACATGTGCGAGTATGTATGCAGTGCATCCGGCCAAACACCCCCTGGACTTGACCAAAAACGAGCTCGAGCAAGTTCCAAAGGTCTTGCTCTTAAAATATTGGGGTCATTATATTGGTTTACTGTGGGATCGTTTGCCAGAACATCATCGAAACGACAGTGAAGTGATATCATATTTTCCATGCATGGAGCATTATAATACGCCACAAAAGAAAGATCACATTGATGGCCCCCCACCTAAACGTTGAGACTGTGAAAAATGTCACGAGGTGGGAATCTTTCCACGTGGGAGAAGGACCGGGTTCCACGAACGTCTTTGAACCCGTTTTTCATTATTGGATAAGTGGGGAGAAGTTTGAAAATTTGAGTGGTGGGGTTACAAAACGAGGGAGCTTGTTATTTTATGGACCAAGCTCAGACTGCACTATTCCACAGCCACGGCAACATCTTCAAAAATAACTTTAAAAATTTGTTGAAAAGAAAAAAGTGTTGAAAATGGATTTCACGAGTATCAACAAAGTCAGCCGAATGGCGGAATTCCTTCCAACGACGAAGGTGTCAGAACTCACCGTTCACTCGGAGCATCCAATCTCCGACATGAGGGCCGTACAAACCAAGTTTGGGAAACGCTACATCGCTGAAATCGCGAATGTGTTCACTGTCTTCTTACCAGCAGGACTTGTGAAGGCCTTCGACGAAGATTTGGAAACGTTCGAGCGTATGCGGCAAGAGGCGCGCGATAATCATCTCGTTATGAGGTACATGGGTGGAAAATACAACAGCATCGAGTTCTATCGACAGTGAGCACACCATGGTGGAACAGACAAAATTCGTTGGAACACCATCGTCGACAGGCTGTCCGCATCATCGAGAGTATGCTGCAACTGACGCGCCATGGTCAACTCTACCCAGATAGACGGATGTACCTCATATTGGCATCATATGTACATCATCACTGCGGCATAGAAAGTCTCACAGCTGTGTATCCCTGATGAGTGCTCCCGTTGAAGTCATATTTGCATCACCTGATGATTCACAATAATACATCCAAATGAAGCAAAGTTGTTCTCACGCGAATATGCATGCAGTGAATTTATCAGACTAGCAAATTTGGCTCACGAATATCTAACAATAAGTGAGTGCATATGGGGCTCATATGGGTGTCACGGCGTGAAGAAACTGTAGTGCTCATACGGAGCTCATATTAGCGGCATGGCGTGACGGAACTGTGCTGTGCTCATACGGAGTTCATATTAGCGGCATGGCGTGACGTAACTATGCTGTACTCATACGGAGCTCATATTAGCGGCATGGCGTGACGTAAATATGCTGTGCTCATATGGAGCTCATATGAGTGTCATAACGTAAAAAATTTAAAAAATCCAAATATATTGATTTAAAAAATCTGATAGGATTTTTATATCCCCATATCCTTAATTTATGTTCCTGCCTATATGATAAATGGATTAAAACGTCTTCTGCCTAGTCAAATTTTGTACCTACCTACGGTTTGAACCACGTCTTCTAATTCGAGAGCTGAGCGCGCTACCTACCTAGCTATTCTAACACTTGTCTAAATTTGCGTTGTATCTGCCTATTTGTATCGTTCTGGATTTGTATGCATATCGCCGTCATATTGCGCTTATGGGATGTATCACTGACGAATATACTTCTCGAATATATATTTTTTTTAATTCAATTTTTATTTCTAATTTATAATCTCTCATAAGACTTTGCATGTGCAGGTAAAGAAGTCAATTCGAAAATATGTATTACTAGTTTTATTCATCTATTATATTAAAATAATTAATCCAGAAATGAAGTCACAATTACAAAGCAAAATAATATTGTATAACAAATAATTAATCTATTAATCACGTCACAATAAGAAAGCGAAATAATATAGTATAAACAATAAATAATTAATCTAATTCACACTTGCAAATTTCGCGGCAGGTCATTATTCTGATTCTTCTTCTGTCAGATCAGTATGTTGACAAATTGGAGGGTGGAAACCATCGTAAAAGCAAGGGAAGCACAAAGGCTTCGACACCACGAACATAAAATGAACGCAATACCACCGAAACCACATTTAACCTTGCGGATTCTATCACATCATCAAAAATAAATAATTAATCTGCTTCACAGGAAAGCATATTTGAAGATATACAGGGTGTCCCATTTTAATCTTACACCTGAATTTTCTCGAAAAATATTGCTCGGACGAAATATTGTGTGGAACAAAACTTCTAGGGATTGAAGGGGGACGTTTGAAAAAAATTTATTTGAGGAGCCAAAATTCAAAATGGCGGCGTTACAAAGGCTGACATGTTTTTTTCAAACGGAAACGTAACTTTTTTTTATTGCCAAAAAATTTGACAGCTGAAAACTAAAAACTTTTGTTGAAATTTTTTTTAATAATGTTCATAGTTTTCAAGTGAGAACATCATTTTCAATTATTTCAGATGTATCCAGGATTTGTGTGTGTGTGTGTGTGTGTGTGTGTGTGTGTGTGTGTTTCTACCCATCGTGATCAAAGTTCGTCAAGGATTTAAAGAAACACGTTTTTGGGCCTGAAAATGGCACAAACGCTATTAAAATGGAGAAAAAACTATTTTTCATCGATTTTCCTCCAAAATTTTCTCATGATATATCGTCCAAATTTGAAAAAAAAAACAAAAAATAACCAAAATTTTCAACAAAAAAATTTGATTCCTTTTTTGTTCAAGTGGTCATACATTCGAAAATACAACATTAGGCGGCTTGCCGTGAGACATTTAGTCTAATTGCCCCTACCACCGGCATTTGCGTTAGCCAAAGCGTAGGTGCTTGCATGGCTGAGTCTGTTGCAGACCATTCCCGTTACCCAGAATACACCACGTGGAGGTTGTCTGTCTAGCATTCCTGGCCCTGAGAAGGGCCGTTTTGTGTGTGTGTGTGTGTGTGTGCATGTGCGTGCGTATGGAATACTCACAAGGATTAGGTCTCTGCGGTTCGTAACTACCGCAGTATTTTTTTACTCCAAACCCTCCTTGTAAGTGTACTCTGATCTCTTTCTATAAATGTTCAAATATCCCTCCATTCATGTTTAAACATGCCTGAACTCTTCGCGCGAAACCGTCCACTGTGCGCAGAAGAACATCTCTCGGGATTGCACGGCAGGCAGCTCTTATCCGCTCCTTCATATTCTCCCGTGTTGTTGGAGCTTAACGGTAGACGGCATCTTTTAAGTACCCCCACAAAAAAAATCAGGAGATATAAGATCCGGTGACCATGGAGGCCAATTTATAGAACCGTCGCGACCAATCCACCGATGACCGAATGTTGCATCCAGATTATTTCGAACAACACGAGCCCAGTGAGCGGGTGCACCATCTTGCTGGAACCACATCTGTTGACGTGTTTCCAAATCCATATCTTCTAGCAAAAGGGGCAGTTTATTTTCCAAAAAATCGAGGTAACGGACAGTGTTCACACTTCCTTCGAAGAAATGGGGACCTATTATTTGCCCGTCAACAATAACACACCAAACGTTTAAACTCCATCGATGCTGGTGATCGATCTGTCTCAACCAATGTGGGTTCTGATCGGACCAGTATCGGAAGTTCCAACGGTTCACTTGACCGCGGCTGTTAAATGTGGATTCGTCGGTGAACATAACGTACCGAAAAAAGTTTCTAGATCGCTCGATTTGTCTCAACGCCCACCGACAAAACGCCACCCTTCGCAACGGATCAGGATTAGGAGTGTCTTGGTGGAATTGTACCCGGTACGGGTGAAGTTTAGCACCTCTTAATACTCGGTGCACTGTGGATCTGGCAAACCCCAATTGTTCCGAGATCGCTCAAATGAGGATCAATTGCTATCATGGCTAAAATAGCCATGTTTCGAGCCTCATGCAAGTCACCGAAATCGTTGACGTTTTGGTAACGTCGACGGTGGCGGATCATCGACCTGCCCTGGCTCGCAGTTCGATGGTTCGGATTGTCTGCCGTGATGGGTGACGACGATGAGGATATTCGCGCCGATACAAATTTTCGGCGCGTAAGTAATTGCCCCGATATCTCCCTAAAATAAGGAGCATATCAACAATTTCGTTGGGTCTGAAATCCGCCCTTGTTGCTCAATCTCAGAATTTTTCTCTGATTTAAGAACGGTTGAATTTCAAAAAATGTTGATTTTCCTTCTACGTAATGCCTCAAAAGTACAAAAGTGCGTAAGAGAACTCCGCAAAGTCAGACTACGTCAGTAGTACCAATCATGTTTTCTTCAATTTCGCTTACCTTTCAGATCTTGATATTAAAAAACGTAATCGCGAGAAGAGTTCGGGCATGTTTAAACATGAATGGAGGGATATTTGAACATCTCTAGAAAGGGATCACAATACACTTACAAGGAGGGTTTGGAGTAAAAAAAATACTACGGTAGTTACGAACCGCAGAGACCTAATCCTTGTGACTGTTCCACACGCACGCACATGCACACACACACACACACACACACACACACACACACACACACACACACACACACACACACACATCCACACACATACACGCACGCGCGCCCACACACACACACACACATACACACACACACACACACACACACACACACAAATCCTGGATACATCTGAATAATTGAAAATGATGTTCTCACTTGAAAACTATGAGCTTTATCAAAAAATGTTTTCAACAAAAGTTTTTAGTTTTCAGCTGACAAATTTTTTGGCAATAAAAAAAAGTTATGTTTTCGATTGAAAAAAACATCTCAGCCTTTTTCCTTCAATCCCTAGAAGTTTTGTCCCACACAATAGTTCGTCCGAGCAATATTTTTCGAGAAAATTCAGGTGTAAGATTAAAATGGGACACCCTGTATATCTTCGAATATGCTTTCCTGTGAATTAGATTAATTATTTATTTTTTATACCATATTATTTTGCTCTATAATTGTGACTTGATTATTAGATTAATTATTTGTTATACAATATTATTTTGCTATGTAATTGTGTCTTTATTATTGGATTAATTATTTTTATATAATAGATAAATAAAACTAGTAATACATACTTTCGAATTTTCTTATTTACCTGCACATGCAAAGTCTTATGAGAGATTACAAAATAAAAAAAAAAGAATTAAAAAAAGCATGGGGACGCGAACCGTAAACTTTCAGAGTGCCGGTCTGTCGTCTTACCGTAGTAGATACGGCCGTCTCTTGTCTCAAGCACCAACGCTCAACGTACTCCACGCGCGAGACGAAACTCCCAAATTTTTAAATCGCGATATCTCAGCAACTAAGGCCTAATGGAACAAAAATAAGAAACGACGTTAATTCGGAGGTCTTCGACTTTCACCATGCGAAAGGAGAACCCGATTCGCGACATCCAGGCTCTGCCTCCTCCTTGTTAGAAATATGCATATCGCCGTCATAGGATGTATGACAGAAACACGCATATCGCCGTCATATTGCGCTCATGGGATGTATCATTGAGAAATATGCATATCGCCGTCATATTGCGCTCACCGAATGTATCACTGAAAACATGCATTTTGCCGTCATGGAATGTATTACTGAGAAACATGCATATCGCCATCATATTGTGCTCTTGGGATGTATCACTGACAAAATATACATATCGCCGTCATATTGCGCTTAACGAATGTATCACTTAGAAACATGCATATCGCCGTCATAGGATGTATCACTGAGAAACACGCATATCGCCGTCATGTTGCGCCCATCGAATGTATCACTGACAAACATGCATATCGTCGTCATATTGCTTGCATGGCATGTCTACTACCAGTGCTTGAATGGCATGTCTACTACCAGTGCTAACCCAGTGAATACATCAGCACACTCATTGGATGACTTCCATATGACGTAAAATTTGCAGATATTAATTGTGGACACTTGAGCACAGCGATATGAGTTCAACGTGCTTCAAACGTACGATGCATTTATAAACGACATATTGAGATCAAAATGCTTTGTACATTCACTATACTAAATGAGTTCACGGCTTTGCATCATGACATGTAGTCAATGTGCTGTAAAATTTGCTTCATCAATTGTATGCACGGCGTGATGATCACGACTGTCTATCTGGGTACATGCAGTTGCGGAAATACAACAGCGTCAAGTTCCATCATCTCGGAGCATGGTGAAAAAGACAGCATTCGTTGAGGCAGCATCGTTGAGTACAACAGCCGTCCGCGTCACAGTCGCCTCGCCATGGCTTTCGACGTTTTTAGTGTTGTAAAAAACTCTATTATTGGAATGTACGAGAAGGAGAAATTCAGACTATTTTCGTCGTAGAATAAATGAAGAATACAAATGATATATATTCTCATCGAAATGTTTTTTTTTATTCATTTTAAAAAAATACCTCGCTCACACAACGCTTCGTATACACTCAACCAGCTTTTCAGCGATTTTACATTCACATGGGCGCAGTTGTATTTCGTGTTGAAGGAATGGTGCGGGCATTTGGAGTTTGTGATTTTCGGCAACTTCTGCAGCGATGGACAGTCCTGAGTCTCCAAGTCGACGACCTTTGTTGCGGGATCCGTGAATCTTGATAGCCATGAGCATTTCTCGAAACCCTTCGCATAGATGGTTGGAGCTCCTTGCACGATTTCTCGAATTGTCTTCTAGCTGCCTGGTATGGTACATCGCTGTAATCCCATCGTATTCCATGGAAATTGCGTTTCAGCCACTTGTTTGTCATTTTGTACTTGGCCGGTAAAGAGTCCCATGCAAATGGTGCGTCGAAGGCGAGCGTCAGCGGTTCAGCATTCTTGTCGTGGAGTTTGACGATGGACATCTCCTTTAGGACAAATTTGTTGATGGATCTCTTAAAGCCCTGCACATCGATGATAAGCTCCATGTTGACTGAAGTGGACGCGAATCATCGTCATGATTTTCTACCAATTTTTTCACCCCACCACTAATTGGATTGTACTCGACAATACGATCATGGAGGATCATGCAGTATGCTGAGGTTTGCGGTGGAGTATTGTTTTTCAATTCGAACTCAAGACGCACATCCACAGGACCGGACTTGAGAGAATCGTTTTGCTTTGAGCAGTCAATGACAACGAGGGGGGCTTTTCTAAAAATTCCAACCTACTTAGCCATGGTTCAGCCTCTTTGTTGTAATAGGTCGGCTGAAAGTTTGCATACATCTCGTAGAGTAGAGCATATTGATTTTGATCAATGTTCAAATTCAAATTTCCATATGCATAACATTGCGAGTTGAGGTATAGTTTGACATCGCTCAGGTTACAATGATCAAAGTGGCTCGCATTGTGTTGTTTCTTTTTTTCCGTTCCGTCTGCAACGTGAGAATGACACATCGTGGCAACTGCAGCTGATTCGAGGTTTTCACAGACCACACGTGCTTGGAGGTGGCAGGCAGCAATGGATATTCATACGGTTCCCATGTACGAAAATTCATGGAAATTGGTGCGTCTTTGGCGAAGAACTTTAATAGTTGAATTTTTCGCTGATCTGAGTCCGTTACATACGGTACGAGCCATTCTATTTTACGCAATGCGAGTTTGTAGTCTTCGGGCGCTGTTTGTACAATGGCATTGTCATCGGTCTTTGATCTTGTGAGAATCAACTCGTGCTTGGCATTTACGACAATTTTCCGATAATCTTCAGCAAATCCGAGGAGCATGGTGAGTGGCATACACACATCAAATTTTCCCCATACATCTACAATCTGCTTGGTCTCTTCGACATCGAGCCATACAGTGTTCTCGAGCATAGAGCTTTTGGCCGGTGAGAGAGATAAATATCCCTCAATTTCACTCGTAATGCCGACATTCTTATTACGATCGATTTCTATGGCATTCAATTCATATCGCACTTCCTCAAACAAATGACAGATGACATTGTTGACGAAACTTGTAGCAGTGGTTGGCGCCCCGTCACGCTTGGATAATTTCCCATATACAGGGTGACTTTTATAAGGTGGACAGGTGTTTTTAGAGGGTCATGCGCGGTGATTTTGCGACTGAAAAAAATATGATTTTTAATGGTTTTTCACGCTTTCTTTGAAAAAAAATATATCGTATTTCTGTCATGAATAGCATTTGCCAGAGAAAATAGCGTATTCTGGAAGAGAATAAAAAATCCATTTTGCGTGCAGGAGAATGAAGTTTATAAAATTCCGAATACAGGACACTCCCGAAAAACTTTATTTGTGCTCCCCGTCATGGAGAAAAAAATTATCAAACATACGATAAAAGTGTATAAATCGGAATTTAATCAGTGGAACAAACGAGCTAAGTCAGGCACGACAGTGCTATAGGAAGTGCTAGTCTGCTGACGTCACGGCTGCAACTTCCGAATGGTCGACTGTCACCGGAAGTTGGTTCAGAGTCCGATGATACGCGGTCGAGCCGAGGGACCTGAATGTGTCCCTATCTGAGAACTTGATTCAAAATAATGTCAATTTATAAAATGTTCGAGGACTCCATGCACTGAAAATACGATTTTCAATCATTTGCGATTCGCTAACAACTTTTGGAATAAATAATTCTAGCAATACATTTTAAAGTAATTTGACGTGGCATTATTAATTTTTACCAAATATTACGAGATTGTTGTTTTTTAATGTTGCATAAATTATCTTCACATGTTGTAGTTACAGAATTTTTGAATATTTTATGAAAAAGTCAAAAATAAAAATGCTCGTATAATTTGGCAAAAAATAATAATTTCACGCAAAATTACTTTAGAATGTATTGATAGAATTATTTATTGTGAAAGTTATTAGCGAATCGCAAATGATGAGGAATATTGTTTGCGGACCATGAAATCCGCAAACATTTTCGAAATTGACATTATTTCCGATAAAGTTCGCAATCTATAGATCAACTTCAATCGATTATCTTAAACCTCAATCCATAAACATATTTCAGGCACATTAATCCCGTGAAACTGGGTCGTTTTCGTTGTTGCACTGCCAAACCAACAATTGTCAGTGGAAAAAATCTGAAAAAATCATGGTCGATCTTTAGACCGTAGTTCTACAGGAATAATAAGGTTGTTTTGTTCCTTAGGTTCGATTTTTTTTTTTAATAAATATTAAGTGAAGAAAATGATCTTGGGCGGGATGAAAACGACCCAGGTTTGCGAATCGCGGGTTAGCATTTGCTCCGCAATAGGTCAGATTGAGTCGAGAAATCTGACGATGCTGCGACAACGACGGAAGGAGCATTATTTATTTAACAAAGATAGAATCAGTGCCCGCAACGGTTCTCGGAGCACCGATCGGACATCAGGACAACATCAGTGTCAGGCTATAGCACTCCTTTACCTGGTGTGAGCTGACCTTGAAAGCAACACTCCAAATTAACCGTTTTCCGACTCCACATAGCATTTTTATTGTACCCGAAATATTTTCACGTTATTTTGACGGCAAAGTATTTTGTGAAAAGAAATTGTACTATTACAAAGTATTATTATTATTATTATATACATATTTATATACGTTACATATATATATTTATATACGTTGTATCATATTTATACATAATTTTGAGTATTTGTAATATTATTATATTATAAATAAATTTATGTACTGTGCATAATGATTGTAAGTTCCCCCCTGAGCTACAGGGCTCTTCGAAATATAAAAGTAACGGACAGAGTACAGCCGTTGCGCAATATTCTTTACATTTTTTCGGCTTATAATTCTGGGTCGCGACAATTAGATATCCTTTGACTATCCTACTCTAGTGGTGCTATTAATTCCAGACAAACCTGAGCTGAATCCGTGACCCACAGTTGGTGTCCCCTTGTAAGTTTAAGAATTGACTTTTGAATCAAACACTTCAATTCCAGTAATTTATCGATGAGTAAAATGAATATTTAATAAGCAAGTGTGCTTTCTTTTAATTTTGAAACGATTAATTGATAAGCAAACTGCTCCGGTTTTAAATAGATGTATGGGTATTGAAGCATAATCTAACTTCAACTTACCTATAATTTCCCTAGCTCCAAGTGCACAAATTTATGGATATATACACATTGAATAATTTAATAAATTCGTAGCACTTTTATTTAAAAAAGGTACTTTTCTGTTCGTCGCTTTAATTGATTGACGCTCTGCTGTGATACGAGATACACCACGCCACGCTACCAAATGACGCCAAAAAAGACGCTCCGCTCCAACAAAATGCTCTGTTCCCGCAATTTTTATTTCAGTGTACAAAATATTAGCGGGTAACGAATTTGTAATTTTCGATGCCCTACCTAACATGACCCCGCCGAAGACACCCGATTGGTCCCGGGGACTCTCGAGCCAAGTTGATGGTTGACGCGCCGCGCCGGCGAGAGGGGAAGTCGCTAACGCACCTCTGGACTGCCGAAAATACCCGATCGAACGTCGGGGATCCCCGAACGAAGCGCGGTAACGGCCGTGCAAGAGCGAAAGAGATAGGAGATGCCAGCGATGCTCATCCGTCTCAATTTCGTCACGTCCGTGTGCCTCGCGCGTTGATGGTATTGGTGTGAATTTGTTTTTCAATTTTACGGCTAAACTATTGGAGATAGAGAAAAAACATCTTATACATCTACGAGGTAAAATCTTCCATTCTACAACTTTTGTTCGAAACTTTTTTGCGATTTCCTTCTCGTTCTCGAAATAATGCATATTTTTTGGTTTTTAACCCGTTTCTTCACTGTTAATAGTTAAAATTCCTAGAAATTCGGATTCCCCGGGTCGATTAACATAAGAATACATGTTTCACTAAGCGGTCGCAAAAATGTTCGACTTTGGCCACTTTTGACTGGACTATCACCCGACCGCCACGAGACTGCCTCGCCATCTGGGACGTTAGGGTACGGCGGTACACGTCCCCTCGCTGGACAGACGCGGGGCCTCCACTGCTCTCCCCCATACCTAGCTCCCCGGTGTACGGGTACGGTGGGGACGCAGACAATTCGGTGGCCACGAGTCCATAGAGGAACCCAGACCTCCAAGGCGACCCGACCATCGCTGATCGATCGAGAATCGCAGACATCTTCGGGCAGCGAGTGGGAACCGACGATCCTTCCACCAGCTTCAAAGATCCTCCCGGTCGAGGACAGAGCGACCACCCCTCCTCTCGCCCTTCTACCGGGCATACGATGCACGAACACCCAGCCGTCACTCCTCTGGAGCGAATCACCAAACGCCCCAACTGCTGATCACAATAACAACCCCACGACCAAAGCTGTATAATGAATAAATATGAGTAAAATAGAGAATTCTTCGTGTCGACCACATCATTCCACCGACCTACCCCAAGCGTGCGCAATCATCCGCTCGGACTGAGCGTCGCTATCGAAACACTATCAAAGTACACGTCTTTCCATCCTTTTGTAAGCGACCGAGTGTCTTCCAGGACCGACATTTTCATCCAAATTTACAATTGCTGCTTCACGTTTGAGGGGTCCACTCGCTGGCAATGTATCGCGCATGTAAACTCCACGGAAATATGGAATCTTGAGGATTTTCACATATTTAAGAAGGTCGATGTCGGTGAAGGGTTGGTGAGGTAGCGTAACTTCTAGTTTTTTGGCTTGATATGAAGACCCAATCCCTGCTTATATGGTTTTAGATGTAAGCCCTTGCCCAATGCAATTGCTTCAATTGTTCGATTATGGCGCTTACTTTCATCCAATTCACGGTTGGCTGCTTAAGCAGCATATATAGCTTTAGCTATACTAGCCGCACCACCTGACAACGCACTAGCAGCGCTAAGACCCGCAAAAATGGGCACGAGAAACGGTAATAAACCACCACTTTTATGGGGTACAGGTAGAACCCGAGGTGTATACACTTGGCCACCGTGTGTCTTTACAGCTGCACGAGCACCCTTTAGAGCCAATTTAATAATCTTATGTCGATCATTACTTTCAACCATTGTCTTCTTTGCGGCGCCAATTATTTTTTTCAAACAAATGCCACCCTTACGGGCTTTCATCCCCATACCGAATTTTCTCTTTGTCCTCATAATATTTGCCACACCCCAAGCACTCGCTCTTTCACCGATGCTGGCGTCTTTAGCGGTAACACGTTGCCAAGCCTGTTCAGACAACACTTTATCCGCCACATGTCTCGTTTCAAGATTATCCAGATTTTTCGAATATGCAATATCGTGTTGTTTGCATGCCGTATCCAATGGATTAATACCCGGATCACCACGAGCATGCCGCTTGGTCAACTTTGGGCCTGATCCGCAATACTCCTATCCGGGCAGATGTAGTTCAACGGGGAGTTTGTTGATTAGGCGGTTGACCAAACCTTTACCACGCTTGCCATGCACATTCATGTCTAAAGACAATACGCGACTGATGGATAATCCCCTATAAGAATGCTATTTATATGATTTCGCCGTTAGTCGTGTGTGAGATGACGTCCAACAAGCAAACTATCGGAGGCGGACTTCCCGTGATAAATTTCGATGAATTAGTCGAAGATGCTGGGGCGAAGAAGCGGCAAAACCGTCATGGAAATTTATTGCCGGATAGCATACGTACACTGTTTTGTGGTCCATCGAATTGTGGGAAAACCAACGCTTTGGTCACTCTTATTATCCATCCCAATGGTTTGAGATTTGAGAACATTTACTTGTATTCCAAATCGCTGAAGCAGCCAAAGTATAAGTTGCTCGAACGGTTGCTCGAAGTTGTGAGTGGAGTTGCATATCATCCGTTCAACGCGCATGAACAAGTGATAGCACCAAGTGAGGCACAATCCAACTATATATTCATCTTTGATGATATAGCGTGTGATAAACAGGATAATGTTAGAGCCGTCTTTTTCATGGGAAGACACGAGATTGTTGACAGTTTTTATCTTTGTCAGACGTACACCCGTATCCTCAAACATCTCGTGAGAGATAATGCAAATTTCGTAGTGCTTTTCAAGCAGGACGATATGAACCTCAAACACGTCTACAACGATCATGTTGATCCGGATATGACTTATACGTGCTTTAAAAACATGTGCATGAAATGCTGGAATTCCGACAAGTATGCATTTATCACGATTGACAAGGATAGTGGTATTCATGCGGATCGATATAGACAAGGTTTTGATTATTTTCTAACCATTGATAAATGATTCATTGCTGGTGGTTGGAGAGACAGTATTGTGCATACCTTGATAGTGACAACATGAAGACCGAACAACTTTTGCATGAAAAAGATGTATTGTGTGAAATTGCCAAGGCGAGCAATGCAATCAGACGGAAGCATCGAATGATGAAAATCGGAAAAGACAGCGATGAGCAGAGAATGCAAGATGTCTTTAAGCCTATAGTGAGACCACTGGAGAAATTGGTGTCGTATAAAAACGGCGAGGTAGCGAAGGAGGAAATTAAGGATGAAAAAGTGAGTGATAATGCTGAAGAAGGAGATACGACAAACAGTGTGAAAAATCAACTGAAGAATGAGACATAAGATTCCTCCAAGAGTGAAACACAAGATTCTGTCAAATTGATATATGAGGATGATGATTACTCGCAGAATGTTGATGAATTAATCGGTGAATATCTCCTATTATTACGAACAAATAGAAGGGCATGCTTGGATGTATTATATGGTGTACGGAATCTCGCAAAAAAACAAATTAATGATTGGCAATTCTCCGATAATTTTCGAGTCTCAACATATTCGTGTGGGCGATGAGAATTATCCGAAAACTATTTGATTAACGGAGCTGTTGTTTAAAAAAGTGCCCACTGTCGAAACTCTCCCATTGGACGATTTGAAAAACTATGAAAAGATTGTCATCTCGACAAATGCGCACAAAAAAATTTACAAGCCTAATGAGGCTATACGACGTAATACCTGTCATAAATTCAACACTTATATCGCAAATATAGTCGATTATCATGTGGGAAAGGGTATGCCAAAGTATAAGCTAGCCAGAAAAAGCACCCAATTGGACTATATTTATTGGGATAATCCAAATGAGCTAGTAGATCGTCTTCGCTTGCTTCTGGCATCGCAAGCAGCCGGAAATTCTGCGCATTCGAATGAAATAATATCGAATATCGAGGAATTGCGCGAAGTTGAAATCATTTATTAAGTCAGCATCGGAGAATTCACGCATTCTCAACATGAGTGTCGATGTGTTTGGACGCCAATTAAATAAGAGTGTGCTCCTCAGTAAGCAAGGTCCTCCGGGCCTACCTGGAATTGGGTTTAAAACGACCGCAGATGGCTTTGGGGCCTGGACTTAGGGGCAGAAACGATTGTGTAACGTCGCTAATCCGGAAGGATAAGACGACGCCATCACTCTAAGTGCTTTACATAAAAAATCTCGACATATCATTAAGAACATATGCAATGAAATGAATGAGAGTAATCAGTTGTTGGTTAATGGACTTGAAGCTACGATGAGAGACATTGCAAAAACACTCGAGGCCGATGTCAAAACTGTACAAGATTTGGTGATTCGTAATTCACGCACCATTGCTGCACTGGATGCGCAACTGAGTGGTCTCGAAAATGAACGAGAAAAAGAGCGCTCTCGTGCTGGAGCTACATAAGCCTATTCGACGAAATTATCCTCGTCGACGTGTGGACATCCGTGGTTTGGATGAAACCTGGCAAGCTGATTTCGTCGATATGCCATCATACGCGCGTGACAACTCCAAACATAAATTTCTCCCCACCGTCATCGATACTTTCTCAAAATTCGCCTGGTCCGCAACCAATGTTGATTAAGAATGGCAGAGATACAGCAGCCGCAATGAAGTTGATAATCGATAAGGGAGGACGGACACCGCAGAACTTGCATGTCGATCATGGAAACGAATTTTATAATTCCACTTTCAAGTCTCTAATGGAAAAGCACAATATTAACATGTATTCAACGTATAGTAATTTAAAAGCATCCATTTGCGAGCGTTTTAATCGTACACTGAAAAGCAAAATGTGGAAGCAATTTAGCCTTCGTGGTAATTTTAAGTGGATCGATATTCTTGATAATTTAATTGTCGAGTATAATGACTCTGTACACCGTACAATTAGAATGAAGCCAAGGAATGCCAATGTCGGTAACGAGAGGAAAATATTGCGGCAAGTTTTTAACAAGGCTCAACCTCCATTGAAGAAGCCACTAAAATAAAAAATTGGCGATAACGTGAGAATCAGCAAATTTAAGAGGGTATTTGAAAAGGGTTACACAGCAAACTGGACAACGGAAATATTTACAATATATAGCGTGAAAAACACAAGCCCTGCAACGTATAGCCTGAAAGACCATACGGATAAACGTATTGCAGGTGGTTTCTACGAGCAAGAGCTTCTAAAATTTAAATATCCCGATATCTATCTCGTGGAAAGAGTACTGAAGAAACGCGGCAATCGAATGTTTGTAAAATGGTTGGGTTTCGACAATACCCACAATAGTTGGATAAGTACATCTGATTTGTAGTGAACAAAAAAAAATCTTTTTTTTAAATTTATGACTTCTTCTTCTCTGCCGAAAGCCCCAACAAGTGGCAGTCAAGTGCCGTCTCCATCTCCGCAAGTGCTGCAAAGAATGAAGAGTCCGCCTTCCCCGACACCGCATCATGTGTCCCTTAGGTAGCTTTTTTTTGCTCCTCGCATTTGTATATTTTTTTCCCCTGGAAAAATGCGTCACGGCGATATGGAGGAAAATAGTTTGAATGAATATATGGATTACAAAGGGTAATGTTTTTTTCTTCTTTATTTTCTACCAGTTGGAAAATATACAAAAGAGATTGCGATGTTATAGAATATATCGGTGTTAAAATGGTATTCTGTAATGTCCCCCTGGTAATATGTTTGTGCTATTGGGTATGATATATCGCTTATCATCGTGTGGGCTAAGCGCAATTTTTCTTTCGCGAATAGTATATACATTGTGCAGTGTGGATATTATACACATTTGGCTCCGACAGACTTCAATCTCCTCATTTAAACACTGCATATAATCATCAAAAGTTGTTGTTCTTGCGACAACGCCACTCTTTACACCTTTAACTTTTTTGGTATCCTTTTTACCATCTACTCTTAACGCATACATTTTTGACCGAAATCCGACAAATTCAGTCATAATAGCACCGTTGTTTTCATCCTTCATAAAACCTGGCCCTTTTTTTATTTACTAATGGAATATCGAAAACATTTTCGATGGGATAATCACTCGTGTCGAACCGGACAATAGTTTGCTTCATACCTTCATATACATCTTCGCACTCCATGTGGTAGATCAGGCTATCGGTATCGGTGTACATTACCTTACATTTTTCACGATACAACGAAGCCATATGATCATAGTGAAACTCGTACAATCACGTTTTCCATATATCGAGTATGCACATACCGCAGGGTTGCAAATAATGCATTACTTTTTGCAATGCATTACCGATTTCATTACCCATTGCTTTACATTCTGTAATGTAAAAAATTTCTATCACCCATTGCATTGGATTTTGTAATGTAAAAAATTTCCATTACCCATTACATTGGATTTTGTAATGGAAAAATTTCCATTAACCATTACTTTATATTTTGTAATGTAAAAAATTTCCATTACTCATTACATTGGATTTTGTAATGTAAAAAATTTCCATTACTCATTACATTGGATTTTGTAATGTAAAAAATTTGCATTACCCATTACATTGGATTTTGCAATGAAAAAATGCCATTCCTCATTACATTATATTTTGTAATGTGAAACATTTTCATGGCCCATTACAATGTGATGGGTAATGGAATTTTTTTACATTACAAAATCCAATGTAATGAGTAATGCAATTTTTTTACAATACAAAACATAAAGTAACGAGTAATGGAATTTTTACATTAGTTTTTCGCGTTAACAGGGAGAGAGAGAGAGAATGTCATCTGCGCATAGCTCAAATTCCCGACTTTTGTCGCAATGTGGCACATAACCGTAAAGAGAAAGAAAAAAATCGACTTTTATCAGCATTCTCGAGAAAAATGAAAGAAAAAAAGACAAAACCAGAAATAATTTAATAATTTCCTTGATTTTTTTTGCCGTCAAACTTTAAATGACATTATGATTAAACTTCGTTGTGATTGAAGATTGAAATTTTGGAGCTAACTTAACGGTGCTTTTCAATTGATAATTTTTTTCGTTACGCTTATGTTAAAAACATATTCAAGGGGTCTTCTCACTTTAGACGCTTAAGAAATGGCTATTTTCATAATTTTTTAAATAGGTTTATATTACAGGTATTGATATAAAAGTTGTTACACTTAGTAAATACACTGTCGAAATACATTTAAAAATTATATATTTACTTAAGGGGGGATTGTCTTTTTTTTCGCAAAATTTACCGCTTTTTGGGAATTTTTTTGTGAAGAAAGTATACAACGGAAAACTTGTGAAACTTGGCATATAGTTTTATTGATCTGTTTACTACATACAAAAAAAATTTTAAACAATTTCATCAAAAAATCCGCCTCCCACCCCCCTCGACACGCGATGGTCCTTTTTTTATGGTGTGCACGATTACAGCCTTCACGTTCATCCTGCAACAAAAACCCAAAAAGCATTTTACTTAAGACACATTAGCTATCGTTCGATGAAGGGAAAAAAAAATTGACGATTTGGTGACGTTTTGAACTTGAAGTATCGATTTTTCGAAAAAAATTGATCGATTTTTTGTTATAAATAAAAAACTATTAAACGTATTGCTTTTTTGCTTCATCAAACGACAAAAGGATGTCAGCTGAGCATTCTGTCCAAATTTGAAGGCAATCGGTTGAATAGTTTTTGAGAAATCGTGCACACCAGTTGTGAAAAAGCTGTTTCGAGAAAAACGCGTTTAAGGGGGGATTTTTTTATGAAATTGTTTAAAAATTTTTTTGTATGTAGTAAACAGATCAATAAAACTATATGCCAAGTTTCACAAGTTTTCCGTTGTATACTTTCTTCACAAAAAAATTCCCAAAAAGCGGCAAATTTTGCGAAAAAAAAGACAATCCCCCTTAAGTCAGTACTTATGGCGAAAATGATAATTAAAAACATTTCCTAAAAAAATTTAGGTCTGTGCTGTTGATCAAATCTCGGAGATGGATCATCCGAAACAAAACAATCAAACGGTTTTAGATTCAGTATGTTAATGGCTACAGCGCATATCAAAAGATTTTTGAGATATGCGAAAATAACAAAATGGCGGACATTTTCCGAAAAAAACGGGGTTTCCACACCGTTTTTGGCAAAAAAAAATAGTAAATATCAAAATTCAAAAAATCCTTCATATGCGCTATAGCTTTAGTTGTAAAGAATATGTAGTTAAAATTTCATAAGAAGCGATTCAGTAGTTTCGAAGATTTTATCAACAAGCCGTCGGAAAACGTCGTATCGAGAAAAACGCGGTTTAAGGTTGTTTGGGTTACATAAATACATAACAAATTTTTTAAATTTATTTCGAAAGTGTATTTATTGAGTGTAACAACTTTTATATCAATAAGTATAATATAAACCTGTTAGGCCCGGAATGTTAATGAGCGGGCTGAGATTATTTTTCCTGAACGACTTAAAAATATTCAGTCTTCTAATTTATCTCGAAAGATTTTTGTCGGGTTAGCTATTAAAGTGCTAGGGGCACCTATCCAGTGGGTTAAAATAAAGGAATTGGAAGGATAAAATAAAGGTAAAGAGTATCCTCCTGATGGATATGAGTAGTAGAATACATATATGTATTGCTATAATAAATCTGAGAAATTGACAATGACGATTACAATTTTGATACCATTTAGTTATTATCGCAATTATTCGCGTTATTTTTCTTCCGTAAATTAATTCGATTGATGACTCGATACAATTTGATACGATTACATAAAATGCGGGCAGATCGGACTTACGGTTGGTGAACTTGTGATTTGATACCGTGCTGACGCTAGACGTTCGGGTCTCCTCGAAGACAGTGCAATCGTATTGCACTCACGTACGCAAATTACACGTTGAACTTTTGGTAGTTTGGAGTTTGGTTGAACGAATAATTGTTTCGACGCACTACTAATGAGTTCATATCGGCCTGCGAAGCGTAATGAGACGCTGCACCCCAGTGCCTCACTTTACCCTCAGGCAGTGATGCTTGATCGCGAAGAATCGAAGACGCGTACTCGGAACTAACTTGCAAGGGCACGGAAAAAAGACTCAGAGGACAGAGTGCCTTGGCCTCTGTCGAGCTCCGCTCAGTCCTAAGAATCGCGAGAGACTGCCTAATTTTGCTGTAACTCGATGGTGGGTTGCTTCTTGATTTTTAAGTAAGTCAGCGATTTTAATTATCGCTGAGCAACAATTTTCGAAATGGGTATAGGACTGAACGACCGAGGCTTCTTCCGTATCCTCGTTGAAAGTCATTCGCATCGCAAGTTGCAAGACCCAGCATTGTGAAGAAATCGAAGTTGAAATTGCCAGAATGAATGTTGGTGTTGCAATGGAGGTTTCGCATGCTGGAAAGAATGTGTCATTTCGCAACGTAGGGTTCAAACGAGTTCGCGTTGAAGTGAAAAAGGAAATAGTTTGGTATAAAATATATATAATTAAGACAAAAGAACTTAGAAAAAGAGATACGGATATAACAAACCTATGAAAAAATTAATGAAAATAGTCTTTTTTAGCGTCTGAAGTGAGAAGACCCCTTAATCAAATAATCACGGTCAAACGAATTCCAAAAGATTATAATGGAAAAAAATTCGAAGGTATATATGCGAATGAATTGTTTGGACCGAACAATGCAGAGAAATTGATCAAACTTCATTTTTCTATTTTGCATTAGAGTCCATCAATCAGATGCCCGGTCAGTAAAACTCCGGCTGCACGTTTTCTTCGGAGAGGCTTTATATTGAGAGGAAAATTTAAGTTGTACTCCTTTCGTCAGAGAATGAGGCGCAACTCTTATTTTCCTCGAAATATCAAGGATGTCCGAGAAAAACGTGTATCTGCTTTTAGGTTATTTCCAAACCAATATTTGATTATATTAAATGAACATTTTCATCGACGTGTTGGTTAATTACGAATGATTCCACATCCATCCATCCATCCATCCATCCATCCATCCATCCATCCATCCATCCATCCATCCATCCATCCATCCATCCATCCATCCATCCATCCATCCATCCATCCATCCATCCATCCATCCATCCATCCATCCATCCATCCATCCATCCATCCATCCATCCATCCATCCATCCATCCATCCATCCATCCATCCATCCATCCATCCATCCATCCATCCATCCATCCATCCATCCATCCATCCATCCATCCATCCATCCATCCATCCATCCATCCATCCATCCATCCATCCATCCATCCATCCATCCATCCATCCATCCATCCATCCATCCATCCATCCATCCATCCATCCATCCATCCATCCATCCATCCATCCATCCATCCATCCATCCATCCATCCATCCATCCATCCATCCATCCATCCATCCATCCATCCATCCATCCATCCATCCATCCATCCATCCATCCATCCATCCATCCATCCATCCATCCATCCATCCATCCATCCATCCATCCATCCATCCATCCATCCATCCATCCATCCATCCATCCATCCATCCATCCATCCATCCATCCATCCATCCATCCATCCATCCATCCATCCATCCATCCATCCATCCATCCATCCATCCATCCATCCATCCATCCATCCATCCATCCATCCATCCATCCATCCATCCATCCATCCATCCATCCATCCATCCATCCATCCATCCATCCATCCATCCATCCATCCATCCATCCATCCATCCATCCATCCATCCATCCATCCATCCATCCATCCATCCATCCATCCATCCATCCATCCATCCATCCATCCATCCATCCATCCATCCATCCATCCATCCATCCATCCATCCATCCATCCATCCATCCATCCATCCATCCATCCATCCATCCATCCATCCATCCATCCATCCATCCATCCATCCATCCATCCATCCATCCATCCATCCATCCATCCATCCATCCATCCATCCATCCATCCATCCATCCATCCATCCATCCATCCATCCATCCATCCATCCATCCATCCATCCATCCATCCATCCATCCATCCATCCATCCATCCATCCATCCATCCATCCATCCATCCATCCATCCATCCATCCATCCATCCATCCATCCATCCATCCATCCATCCATCCATCCATCCATCCATCCATCCATCCATCCATCCATCCATCCATCCATCCATCCATCCATCCATCCATCCATCCATCCATCCATCCATCCATCCATCCATCCATCCATCCATCCATCCATCCATCCATCCATCCATCCATCCATCCATCCATCCATCCATCCATCCATCCATCCATCCATCCATCCATCCATCCATCCATCCATCCATCCATCCATCCATCCATCCATCCATCCATCCATCCATCCATCCATCCATCCATCCATCCATCCATCCATCCATCCATCCATCCATCCATCCATCCATCCATCCATCCATCCATCCATCCATCCATCCATCCATCCATCCATCCATCCATCCATCCATCCATCCATCCATCCATCCATCCATCCATCCATCCATCCATCCATCCATCCATCCATCCATCCATCCATCCATCCATCCATCCATCCATCCATCCATCCATCCATCCATCCATCCATCCATCCATCCATCCATCCATCCATCCATCCATCCATCCATTCATCCACCCCCCGCCCCTCTCTCCCTCTCAACGCGAAAAAGTAATGTAAAACTTCCATTGGAGTTGTCTCCGGATATGGGCCGGGTTCCGAGGATTTTTTGGCATAGGAGAGGCTTTTTGTGGTAAAACGAAAAATAAAGGAATGGAGAGGTTTTTAATGAAAAGAGATGCTGTATTTAAACTGAGAAAAATTATACTAAAATAATATATACATAAAAAATTAAGGATAATACAATAAAAAGATGGTTGGTTTGGAGAGGTAGGATTTTTTTCTAAAAAAGCCTTTTCTCTTCAACACGGGACTGCGTTAAAAGAGAAGGCAGGATATGCGATTTTTCTCTTCGACACCGTACGGCGTAAAAAGGCGAAAAATGCTATGCTTGGATATGGAGAGGTAACGGGTCTGCGACACTCTCCGACGCGTGCACGAACTGCGAACGCGTCTGTTTTTTCCAGCCCGGATCGTAGCCGGTGGTCGGGTTATATTCCCGACCGAAGCTACCAATGATTATGGGAAGGCGCGGAACAGGGCGCCGACCCTCGGGCGCTACGCGAACTACGCGCGACCGTCGGTCATCGCGTGCGGCCGAGGTGGGTCGAGCGCGGTCGACGGGAGCCGAGCGCGTTGCCGTGTGCCAAGCCCGCCATGTGTCCCGCGAAGGAAAGGTTGGGTACAAAGTTTTTACAATGGCGGTGCCGCGGAACGCCGGGCACCCGTTTAGCTAGCCTATGACACGCGGGTAACCCCGAGCTGTCATAGGCGAGATGTACACTCATCTCGTAACTCGTTCGCGAAGTTTTTATCGATACATTCGGTGCGCGTGATTTTGTTTCCTTGTCTAGGTGGATTACGGGCGTTCGTCGAAGGATTTCGCCCGCGCATCTGGTAAGTGTGCGCGGGCTCGTCGCGCACGCCGGTGAGTTTTTCATACTTCTAATAATTAAAAGAAAAGAAACAAAACGTAATAGCGGTAGTTGTGAGGGGAGGGGAGGGTTATTTACACGCGTTTTCTAATACCAAGGGGCAGGGGGGGAGTCATGACTCGATTATTAAGGGGAGGAGATAAAAGTGACAGCGGGAGGTTATATACAGAGAGGGGATTTATTTACAGGGGAATAAACCGTGGGTATGACTGTCGGGTGTCGGCATGGTCATCTGCGAGGTTTTAATCTTTTTTTGACCCTTCCAGGCGCAGTGGCAGTGTCCAGTGTCTTCGCGAGGACTCGTCGAGGGGCTTCGCTGCAGGAGGTTTGCCCCGGAGGGCTTGCCGAGGGAATTCGCTGCAGGAGATTTGCCCCGGAGGGCTTGCCGAGGGAATTCGCTGCAGGAGATTTGCCCCGGAGGGCTTGCCGAGCGAATTCGCTGCAGGAGATCCGCCCCGGAGGGCTTGCCGAGAGACTTCTGGATAAAAGCAGTCATGGACGCATGGTGCCTCGGTGCTCTGACCTTCCCTCGGCCAGAGGGTCGTGCCGGAAGAAATTAGGGGTATATGGGCCGTAGGGAACGTGCGGACGACAAATGCCCCCCCCCCCCCTAATGATCCGGTCGATCCCTGGTCGATGGTTGATTCCGTGGTTTCCTCGGTCGCAGCTGGTACCGAGGGCCGCGATGCTCGGTAATTCCGGTTTTTTGCGTGGACGGAGATTCGTTCTTGCGTCCTCTTGGCCGGCCTCTTTTGCGCTGCCGATTCAGTGGTGTTGGCACCTCGATCGGTGCCTAGTGACATTCCTCAGAGCTTGCCTTAAGGTTCAGCTCGTCTCTGGGGAAAGTGTCATGGTGGAGAACCTCAATCGGTTCCCGGGTGTTTCCCGATGACTCCATCTCCTGGTTTGATGGGTCTGTTGCGGGAGTGGTGGTGGGGAGGACCTCCATCGGCCCTTCCACGTGCTCCGGAGGGTCGGGTGTCGACTGCTGGAGACTGGTGGAGGATTGGGCCAGTCCTGGCTCGGTCGTGGTGTGGTGAGTTACAGAATCGTCCGTCTGCATTGCTGAGTGTGCAGGCTTTAGTAGATTACCGTGCACTTTACGGGCGTCGTTGTCCCGCTGGATCATGTAGATTTCCGCTCCAAGGACCGCGCGGATTTGGTATGGTCCATTCCATACCGGCGCGAAACCTGCGTGAAATCCTTCGGACGCCTTCGACAGTGGGTGTTGCCTGGCGTATACCCCGTCGCCTACTTGGTAGTGACTGGCGGTTGGGCCGGCAGCGTACCGCTGCTGGTACTTGTGCTGTCGATCCCGGATGACCCGAATCCTTCGCTCGTGGTCGGTACTTGCATTAGTGTCGTCGTTGGGGAACTGCCAATCCCCGGGGCGTCGAAGGTTTTTCCCCAGGAGGGCCTCGCTAGGAGTGAGCCCGGTAGCAGCGTTCTGCCTCGTTCGAAGTCCGAATAAGACCTTTGGCAGACAGAGGTCCCAATCCCGATGAGGCTGGTCCCGTAGATGTAGTCTCAAACCCTTTTTTAGTTCCTGGTTCCGCCGTTCCGTGGGGCTGGCGCGGGGATGCTAGGTAGCCGTCGTCCAGTGCTGGACATGCCACCGATCGCGCCCGTTCTTCCACTTTTGGCTGGTGAATTGGGGCCCATTGTCGCTGAGGAGGGACTTAGGATACCCCCAGCGGGCGAACATCTCGTTTTCCAGGAGTTTCGTGATGTGGCGGGTCTCGGACGATCCTAGGGGGAAGGCTTCTACCCATCTCGTCATTAGATCAGTGACCACCAGTAAGAACCGTTTCCCCCTTCCGGATCGGGGGTACGGGCCCATAAGGTCCAGCGCGACCGTTGACCAGGGTTTGGTAGGCCGATGTGGTCGAAGTTGATCTTGGTGCCCCGGGCGGGAAGCTTTCGTGCAAGCGCATAGATGGCACCGGCGAACATACTCGCGCACGTCCCTACGCATGTGGACCCACGTAAATCGCTGCTGTATGGCTCGCAGGGTTTCATCGGCACCCGGATGTCCGGCCAACGGAGCGTCGTGATATTCGTAGAGTATCTTGGATTTGGTAGCTTCCGGCACTAGGATCCTCCAGTCGTCCCATATCCGCTTGTGGAGTCCACCGTCGATAATTTGATAGTCGTGATTAAAATCTTGGCCGTTCAGGATGGCGACGATTCGGCATGTCAAGGGGCCTGTCTGCTGATCCTGGATAGCGGTATCGACCACGGTAGGGCCGGTGATGCCGAAGATATCGGGAACCAGAGTCTGATGCGGCGGTTGGACGTTGTCCGGTGGGAGGACATTATCCACTTCCGGTTGGCTCTCCAGTGTCGGCTCCTCGGGGTGATTCGACAGGGCGCCGTGTAACTCGCGCGCTCGTCCTGGTACGTGCTCGATGGTGAATTTCAATTCTTCCAGCAGAATAAACCAGCGGCTTAGTTTCGGTTTTTCGTTTTTGAGACGTTGAAGCCAGGTGAGCGCACGTTTATCGGCGCGCAACACGAACGGTCGGTCTTCGAGATAGCCACGATACCTTTTGACGGCCCAGATTATTGCGAGGCAGTCCTGCTCATATGGGTCATATCGGGCCTGGGTGCCATCGTATTTGGCACTGGCGTAGCTAATGACGAGTTTTTCCTTATTCGAGTTTTCCTGGTACAACACGGCGCTCATCCCGATTTTGCTCGTGCTCGTTTGCAGGATGAACCTGAGGTCGGGATTGGGCCGGCTGAGGGCGAGGGGTTTCTGGACTTCCCTCCTGATTGCTTCCAGTGCCTTTTCGGCCTCGAGAGTCCAGGTGAATTTTCTTTTCCCTGCCAGGAGATATGTGATCGGTGATGCTAGGGTGGCAAAATTCGGGATGTATTCCCGAAGCCAGTTACACGTCCCTATAAACTTTTGGACGTCACGTCTCGTTTTGGGCGTATCGAATTTTAGTAGAGCGTTGACGTGCTCATCTTGGGCTTTATTGCCGTCGGTGGAGACAGTGTGCCCCAGGTAGGCCAATTCCGTTTTACCGAAGCGACATTTGCTGACGGAGCAGGTTAGTTGGTGGATTGCCAAGCGCTCAAAGACTATCGCCAGATGGCGAAGGTGATCCTCCCAAGTGTCGGAGTATATAATTATATCGTCTAGGTAGACGATACAAATGGTACCGACGCACCCGACGAGCACTTCCTGACTCATTAGGCGTTGGAATGTGTTTGGAGCGTTCTTGAGCCCGAACGGCATCACCCGGAATTGGAAGGTGGCGCCGTCGGGAGTCGTGAAGGCAGTCAGCCTTTTTGCGTCCGGATCCATGGGTATTTGCCAATACCCGCTCTTCAGGTCTATTGTCGAGAAGATCTTTGCCGTTCCCAGAGCCTTCAGAGCGTCGTGGATCTTTGGTATGGGTTGCATTACGTCCTCGGTGATGGAGTTCAGTCTGCGGTAATCCACGCAGAACCGTGGTTCACCATCCCTTTTAGTTACTATAACTATAGGTGAGTTATAGGGGGAGGTACATGGCTCGATAATCCCTTCATCGAGCATGGAAGATACTTGCTCCCGTATGATTCGCCGTTTGGCGGCAGAGTATCCGTATGGTGCAAGCCGGAACGTCTGATCGGTGGTCAGCTTGATCGCGTGCTTGGTGCTCTGAGTTTGAGATAAGCCGTTGGCGGAATCGAAGATTTTGTCGTAGGCTCGCAGGAGAGCCTCGAACTCGGGTTGATATTCGGGGGGGAAGCTGTGCTGTACGGCTTCCAGGTTAAAACCGTTAGTTCTCGGCTGTGGTATGGAAGCGTTGACCAGCTTCACCGAGAAACGCTCGTGACTCCCGAGATATAGTACGTCGTTCCCCAGGTCGGCGATGGTTCTTTGTTGCTTCAGCCAAGGATGCCCTAGGATGAGGGGCTCTCGCGCTTCCGGTGCTACCCATGCGTCCGCGTCGAACTGGTGCCCCTGAATGGCGAAGCTGATTCGTGTTAACCCCGTGAGTGCCATTTTATTATTTCGCCCGGCCAGATTGGCGGTGGATGAGCCCGACGTGATCGGGTGGCCGGGGGGTAGGTAGTTCGGATGAACGAAGCAGTGGCTCGCGAAGGTGTCCACGGCGGCGCATACCTCCTTGCCATGGATGATAACCCAGACATGGGGTAGTTGGTGTTGCCCCGTAGAGGTATCTGTGATTCCTACTTCTGGTTGGAGGCGGCGGGGCGGGGTGGATCCGCCGCCCGAGGCGAGTTTCCCGACTCCTGACTGGCAGCCTTCCGTTGGGCGAGAACTGGGCAGTCACGGTGAAAATGTTTGTCTGGACAATGCCAACATTGAGGCCGAGAAGTACTGTCTGCGGAGGATTTCGTCGGTCTTTCAATTTTGATCGGTTCCTCCCGTTTTGGTCGTGACGGTGGGAGGGGCTCGGTCCAATCATATTCGGCCTCCATAGCCTTCGTCATCAAGGCGGTGAGGGTCTTCGGATTTGACGATCGAATTGCCATCCGGAGGTTCGGTCGAAGGAGCTCGAGGAGTGTTGCGACCCTCATGGTCTCAGGTTCGTCGGCCCGGATCCGTTGATACAGGAGATATTTTTGCTGTAGAAATATTCCGGCTCCCTCACGTTCGCCTTGTTTCCGAGAGAATAGCTGCCCGTTTAATCTGGAGATGATGACGGGGCTATCGTAACGGCCGAGGAGGAGTTCCTTGAATTTCGACCAGTCGAAGTCCAAGGGCTGGTAGACCGTCCACCACCGTTCAGTGTCTCCACGGAGCCCATTAGTAGCGGTTTGAGTTCGACTGATGGCCGATGTGCTGGTTGCAGAAAAATAGTCCTCGCATCGACGCAGAAATAATTTCGGATCCTCGTAGTCGCTTCCGCTGTATGTGGGCATTGGCGGTGGAGGTGATGCCCCGTGTCGGAGGAGGCGCAACAAGGGTTCCCATGTGTTGAATGCGTCTAGAGGTGGGGCTGTTGGAGTGGTGACGCAAGGGTTAGCCGTTGCTCCTTGCGGTTCTCCGTGGAGAGGCATTTTCCTCGAAGCGTCCTGGTCGGCCATGCTAGGCGTAATTGGCCGAGACGATGAGGCGGTAGAAGTGTTGGGCGCCACCGGGTTTTTAATCACTCCCGGAAGTGATTGCTCTTGGGAAGAGTGGAGTTCCGCGAGGCGTTCCGAAGTCCGAGTAGGTGTTCTCTTCATCGGGATTTTGCGAGGACGTCCGACAGGTCGTCGGGGTACATCCTCGGGTTCGGTGGGAGTGAGCACGAATCTCATAGGTGTTGGTGGGTAGGTGATTTAGCCATTTAAACCGTTGAGGCCCCACGTTGGGCGCCAATTTGACGCACTCTCTTCCGAGCCACGGTGAGAAGTGGGTGGAGAGTGTCCATTTGAGGTATAGATTGGAGGGTAAGGAAGCCCGGCAGTCTTCCTTTGGAGTTGTTTCCGGATATGGGCCGGGTTCCGAGGGATTTTTGGCATAGGAGAGGCTTTTTGTGGTAAAAAGAAAAATAAAGGAATGGAGCGGTTTTTAATGAAAAGAGATGCTGTATTTAAACTGAGAAAAATTATACTAAAATAATATATACATAAAAAATTAAGGATAATACAATAAAAAGATGGTTGGTTTGGAGAGGTAGGAATTTTTTCTAAAAAAGCCTTTTCTCTTCAACACGGGACTGCGTTAAAAGAGAAGGCAGGATATGCGATTTTTCTCTTCGACACCGTACGGCGTAAAAAGGCGAAAAATGCTATGCTTGGATATGGAGAGGTAACGGGTCTGCGACACTCTCCGACGCGTGCACGAACTGCGAACGCGTCTGTTTTTTCCAGCCCGGATCGTAGCTGGTGGTCGGGTTATATTCCCGACCGAAGCTACCAATGATTATGGGAAGGCGTGGAACAGGGCGCCGACCCTCGGGCGCTACGCGAACTACGCGCGACCGTCGGTCGTCGCGTGCGGCCGAGGTGGGTCGAGCGCGGTCGACGGGAGCCGAGCGCGCTGCCGTTTGCCAAGCCCGCCATGTGTCCCGCGAAGGAAAGGTTGGGTACAAAGTTTTTACAATGGCGGTGCCGCGGAACGCCGGGCACCCGTTTAGCTAGCCTATGACACGCGGGTAACCCCGAGCTGTCATAGGCGAGATGCACACTCATCTCGTAACTCGTTCGCGAAGTTTTCATCGATACATTCTGTGCGCGTGATTTTGTTTCCTTGTCTAGGTGGATTACGGGCGATCGTCGAGGGATTTCGCCCGCGCATCTGGTAAGTGTGCGCGGGCTCGTCGCGCACGCCGGTAAGTTTTTCATACTTCTAATAATTAAAAGAAAAGAAAAAAAACGTAATAGCGGTAGTTGTGAGGGGAGGGGAGGGTTATTTACACGCGTTTTCTAATACCAAGGGGCAGGGGGGGAGTCATGACTCGATTATTAAGGGGAGGAGATAAAAGTGACAGCGGAAGGTTATATACAGAGAGGGGATTTATTTACAGGGGAATAAACCGTGGGGATGACTGTCGGGTGTCGGCATGGTCATCTGCGAGGTTTTAATCTTTTTTTGACCCTTCCAGGCGCAGTGGCAGTGTCCAGTGTCTTCGCGAGGACTCGTCGAGGGACTTCGCTGCAGGAGGTTTGCCCCGGAGGGCTTGCCGAGGGAATTCGCTGCAGGAGATTTGCCCCGGAGGGCTTGCCGAGGGAATTCGCTGCAGCGAATTTGCCCCGGAGGGCTTGCCGAGGGAATTCGCTGCAGGAGATTTGCCCCGGAGGGCTTGCCGAGCGAATTCGCTGCAGGAGATCCGCCCCGGAGGGCTTGCCGAGAGACTTCTGGATAAAAGCAGTCATGGACGCATGGTGCCTTGGTGCTCTGACCTTCCCTCGGCCAGAGGGTCGTGCCGGAAGAAATTAGGGGTATATGGGCCGTAGGGAACGTGCGGACAACAAAGTTTACGCAATTCAACGGCAATCAAGTTTTCAGAAAAGATGCTCCTACTGTGAAAGTTGGGCTTCGCAATCATCGCCTCGGCGCCATATCTCCCCTCCCATTTTGTCAACAGTTTCACATCAACGTGATTTCGGACGTTTTCCATTGTTTTTCCAAATACCGCATTATTCATCAGCTTATATACATTTTTTTCAATATCATTTTTCGCCATGGTTCTGAATTGCGTGTTTAGCTCGATGTAAGACCGTAACCATGGAGATTGTTGGAATTGCAATATTCGATGGATTTTTTGTTATACGAAGCCCATGGCGTAGACACTGTTGAACATTCCGGTAATGTACAATATAGCGCTCTTTAATGGACAAAGTTGCGAGCAACTTGTCCTGCCGCTTACCGGGTGGTTTTCCACGCGTTGGACAAAACGGAAGATCGCTATGTGCATCGTATAAATTTTGTGGATAATCTATGTCTACGTCGAGAATGTAGCCCGTAGGTAAATCGTTTGAGATTGATGATACATAAAAATTTGACAGGTCGTTGACCCATTTGAAATTTGCATAAGGCAAAAATTGACACATTGCCCAACCGTACAAATTGTTTACATCGAAATACATGAGATACGATGAAGCTTTAGATGGATCGTGTGACTCTATATATTTGTTATTCGCGTTAGCATATCTGTTCAAACATTGACTTAGTCCGCCACGTATGCCACGTTCGATAAACATGACCATGTCAATGTCAGTGAGCAATTCGAATGAAATACTCGTATGCTTCAACATTGCGTCCCATGTATACCCGGGGAGTGAATAGTAATATGCCGGGTCAAGTCCATAGCTCTCAATACAGCTATCACGGAAATTTTCAAATATATCAGCTAATAACAGGACATCCGTTTTCAAATATAGATCGCTATATTCGCCTACTGTTTGAGTAGAGAATTCCTTCCAGACATTTTGCGCGTGTGTATAGTCGCTCTCGCTTACAGTGCCACCACTCAATGAACTGTAAAATGAGTCAATTGGCGGTAGACACGTTTCTTGCAGCCTACTGACGTCATCCACATATTCATATGGGAAAACTCCTTTGCGTTTCAAAAAATCGAGTTGTTGATTGTTAGGAATTGCAGATTTCAAAATGTTTAGTTTATCCTTGGTAAGAAACGATGCTAATTTATCGAAAGATGTATTGAGAAATCTGTACGAATCGATAAATCGAAATTTGATGTCATTTCGCGTATCATTCGTCAGTTTCACATTTTTCGTAAATGAAATATACCTTTCTTTTGTTATGGGAAGTACTTCGACACTCCCTTCGAAAGCTGTAGCCACTTCCTTAATAATGAAATGCGCATCATATCCGGATAAATTGTGAAATACGATGAGGATGAAAAAGGATTGCTGAAAGTTCAAATTGCTGTTCGAATGCGCGGGGCCGCGATAACGCCCAGTCAAATGACAATAATCTCTAACACGTGTATCGCCTTGCGTAAATGTTTTCTCACATATGTGGCAGTGCGTAGCGCGGCGGAATTCTGCCCATTCCTCGCGTGTCAAATGTATCATCGGGACATTAGTACATAAAATGGTTTTCACGCGAATACCTAAACTTTTCAGTTCTTGAACGAACCAGGAATTCCAATTATCACTGCGAGCCGACTGATATGTGGATAGGGAATTGTCATGTGAACAATGCACGTAATACGCAGCACTGAATACTTTGTGATGCTGACACCTATTTGGATCGTTGGTTTTCGACAAGACACACTCGAGGTCTGCATATACCACGAAGGGGAGACGCTGCTTCCGATCAAAGTTGTTGAAAGTGAGCCACTTGTCCTCTTCGCGTGGCAACTGAATGGCATAGTCGTTCAGCTTTCCACAATCCGTTGTGTGTGACTCTAGTTTCACATTCGAACTGAAGTAATGCAAGCACCTGTGCCAAGAGATTTAATTGTTTTTATTCGACCGATTTTTTCAAATATATAAGTATGTCGCATATTTGATTGTATTGTAGGTTTACATACCGATCGCAGATATATTTTCGATGGTCCAGCATGCTAAGTTGCAAGCTCACCAGCCTGGATAAATTTTTAATCCACGCAAAATATCCAACATTGGTGTCTGATGGATCTTGAAGGTACAGCAAATTGATATGCTTCTCCCATTTGTGCTCACCAATGCGTATTGGAAGGGTTTTCTTCTTCTCGGCGGTATACACATTGATTGATAAATTATTTTGTTGTTCGAATTTTTTTATTTTTTCTAGAGTCACGGGGAAGGCAATACCCTGCAGATTTAAAACCGTCGAAAAATGTGGATATGAAGATTCACGATCACTTTTACGTTCGGCAGGGTATAGAGCCGCGACCACGGACCACGCAAAGCACGCATTGTCATTGGACTTTATCAAGAGACGCGGCAGCGTCTTGACGCCAAGTAATAAAAAAAAAATTTGACGCCACTGATCGATGCCACCGATCTTGACGCCACTAACCGACTGACGAACACGTCGCGACTCTTTATACAGTAAGATGGGCTTTAGCAGACGACGTTTTAACTTTGTTCTGATATTACGCGGAAACGCGACAACAAATCGAAAGTCTAATGACAGTTTACCAATGTAATGTGATTTTTTCCTATCGATTTTGTTCGGGCTATTTTTCGATTTGTCCACTCAGTCTCGGGATCTCATAATTTACTGCCGAATTTTCGGGTGACTTTTTACCCCAAAAATTCTTCCACCCTCGTCCATTGTCTTTCATTGAATAAAATAAAGTCGTTGGTTGTCGTAAACATAACACATACGCCGTTTTGTGAATTGATTAACACTCTAGCGCAACAGGCACAGCAACGCCACCGCTTTCTCGAACGGCACGACTCGAACTACACCCTGCTTGCAATATATATATATATATATATATATATATATATATATATAAATATATATATATGCATATTCGAATAATCGCTTTGACAGCTCGAGTAACCAAACACGGTTAGTCGAGCGTGGATGTGAAAAAAGAAAACAAACGGCTCTTATTAGAGCCAAAAATTTATTCAACAAAGGTTCACGTCGTTTCTAATTTAGGTGTGGATTATTTATTTTGATCCTAACACGCGTATATTAGCCGTGGCGCTCGCGCGAAAACCGTCGAAGAAACAGCGAGGACGATACGCAAATAGATACAGAGTAAGTTAAAAATTCAATAATGTGCTCATTTCTTTCACTTGCATATATAAAATGAAGAAATTCGCAGACAGACGTGCATGTGTAGCTTTTGTGTGCCCTGAGAGCATAACCTACCTTCTATACGTCATTATCAATTTGTGTGTTCATAACCTCGTTCCATTAACATTTTATGAACATATCTTCAAAATTTTCTGAACAGAATCTTATCATAGACGGTGAAGTTTTTTTTGTAGAAAATGCATTCGGCTCTGTAGAATTTATTGACGCAGAGCTTGACAATTATTTTGCCTAAAATATTATTCATTGCTGAAAAATTTATCATGAGAAATAAAAGCTTTGTGCAACACGATATATAATCCTAGATCCCCTACGGCGTCTAATAGAACATGTAAAATAGACCGCCATTACACGACCATCCCAAGTTCTTGCGAATTTTGTTCACACGAACCCGTGATCAAACATACAGGTATCGGATAGGCAGCCTAATTGACATTCGTGCGATGCAATTGACACCTGTATATTTGATCACGGGTTCATATGAATAAAATTGGTGCGAACCTGTGATTGTCGCGTAATCGTGATTTATTAGGACATCACCTAATGTTTGGCTGGCAGCGCCTTCATATGCCTCGCCATTCTTTTCTTACTGTGGTGATCACCATATTTGATTGTTGCGGCTGCACAATCTACGTCTACATGGAACGATGATAGTCCGCCGTCTCTAAGAAATCTTCGAGTGCCACACCTGCATCGAGGACTTTCCTCGGTTATATCTTTCAACGCCTCGAAGTTTATCGTCCCAAGTGCACTCAATGCGTCAAATACTATGGAAAGCCAAACTTCAGATACTCCATGTCGCTCGATGCCTCGAATCGCGCAACATTTGGGCATGAAACCCTTTTCCGGTACGGAGAGCGACAACGAGACCTTTTGATATTTTTCTAGCTGGACATAACATAAAAATGATTAAAACATGAAGAATGAATTTTAGCATTTTTCATAAAATGAAAAGGCCTTAGGACTATTGTGCCATCTGGCCAAGGAAGGCCAGATTGTGAATGATTGTGCGCTTTTTAACGTTAACATGAAAGTGTGATTGAAGCTGCATATTTTATGTTACGCGATTATCAACTATTATGCAAATTGAAAATAAGATGATTGTCAACAAAACCTTTGTTTTGTCAGACCGGATTTAGTTTTACTTTACTGTAAAACAACCTAAGATTTCTTGAATAAAAATCCTGAAACTGAGTATAAATGTGTGATAATAATTTCTCTAATTTCCATTGTGCCAAATTAAATACGGTTAATGAAACTGAATTGATTACATTTAACGAACATTTAAATCGTAGAGACCCTCAAACTTTTATTTATAGTCACATATAGGTGACTTGGTAAAAAAAATTATTCAACACTTTTTAGTACATTAAATAAAAGCTTGTATAAAAGAAAAGTTTTTTTATATACAAATTTTCCGTAGCAATCTGACTGTGTTAAATGAAAAAAAAGAAAAACCGCGTTTCGAAAATATATGGTTCTGCACTTTAAGGTATTTCTTTCACGAACCCGAATATTTAACAAATAACTGATTTTCGTCTATTATTTTTACACGTTGTTTACATTCCTTTATTCAACCGAATTAATTTTGATCGATAAATGTCAACTGTCTAAGAGAAAAAAAAGATAAGTTCTCTTTGAAAATGGGCTTCATTGAAAGTATGGGGCGGCCACGGTGACCAATGGCATTGAGACATGTGCGCCATTAAGCCTTCATACGACGTTGGCACGCTCCACCTCTCCGTTTCGTCGCCGGAAGAAAAACTGACGTCTTCATTTACATAAAAGTCAATATTTAATAAATGCCGTAGACGGATCATTTAATTTTTGGGTGACAATTTTGATAATGTACTGAATGATTTGACATTTTTTCATAACATTCTTAACATTTTTCACACTATTCCGTGTGTAAAACTGCCGATCGGCATGAGTCTAGGGATCTTCTTATATAAAAACTGTTTGTTCAATTCAAATTAAAAATTAAATTATTAAATTAAAAATTCAATGCAAAATCATTAAAATGAAATATTAAAATTTGAAGGGTGCAGTCAGTATATGATAACGAATCCACTATATGAATTTGAACAAATGGTAACATTTGATCACTTGACCCGAAGCTTCTTAACGATATAAGGAAAGACGTGTATTCTTGAGCAGCCTCCAGCAGGGTAAATGTGACGCGTTATCCGAGTGCATCCGGTTTTTGTTTAGAATGAACAAATCGATTCGCATTCCACTCGCTGAACACGAAAATACAATAACGCAATGAAGTTGGATTTTCGTAACATTTTTTTATATTTATCTCTAGTCTTTTTAATTAAGAGTTTTCTCCTGCTGCAACAAACAAAGCTCAATTCATGAAACATGGAGACGGTATATCAAAAAGTAAAACATTAAGAGGTACAGAGTTGGGCGTAATTCTATTTATAAATACGAATACGAATTTATTCACATAGTGATTTTCATGTGAATATAAATACAAATGTATTCATACTTCACTCTTTGTATTCACATGCATGCATACAAGAACAATTGTATTCACAAATATTCTGAACATACAAATAAATTCACAGAAAAAATTGTGGATATTCACAAAAAAAGTGAATATTTACAAAAAATCCTGTGATCTAAAGAAAATTCACATCAAAATCTTTGAATGCAAATGTATTCACAAAAAATTGTAAATACAAAAAAATTCACAAAATAAGTTGTGAATTTTTTCATATTTAAGACAAATTAAAATCAAATTCACAATGATTAGATTAAAATTCACACCATTAGTGAGTTCGAATGCATTTTGAGAGAAAACATTGCCTCGAGGCAAGTAATTTTTGCACTTTTTATGCGAAAATTCCTTTGCCTCAACACAATGTTTTCTCTCAAAATACATAAGAACTCACTTGTGGTTTAAATTTTAATATAATTGTCGTGAATTCGATTTTAATTTTCTTCAACCTGAGGAAATTCACAACTTATTTTGTGAATGTTTTCATATTTATGATGTAATATTTGAAACTCACAACTTTTTTTGCAAAAATTTCTTTGCCTCGCCGCAATGTTTTCTCTCAAAATACGTAAGAACTCACGTTTGGTGTAAATTTTAATCTAATCATTGTGAATTTGATTTTAATGTGTCTTAAATACGAAAAAATTCTCAACTTATTTTGTGAATTTTTTTGCATTTACAATTTTTTGTGAATACATCTGCATTCACAGATTTTGATGTGATTTTTTTTGTATTCACAGGATTTCTTCTAAATATTCACATTTTTTGTGAATATTTACAATTTTTTCTGTGAATTTATTAGTATGTTCAGAATATTTGTGAATACAATTGTATTTGTATGCATGCATGTGAATACAAATAAGCGAAGTATGAATAAATATTTCACTAATAGGTCACCCTGCAAATACGTCGATTTAATAGTGGAGGGGAGTGAAGACTTAAAAAAATATATTTATAGCATTTGGTAATATACAAGGTTTCAGGAACGACGTGTCCTGTTTTTTAACTATCTGTTTAAATCTTACCCTTTTAGAATCTTTGAAAAAGTTTAAAAAAAAAGAATGCCAAGTAATGAAAACATATTTGAATTCACTCCTCTTCGAACTGGCGCAGAACGAAAAAAAGATTTCTCCCCTTTTAAAAAGATATGAAATCCCCTTTAAAAACTTTTAAAAAGTAAAAAAAGAACGCCAAGTAACAAAATGCCCCCGAAAACAATATTGCTTGTTTGACCATATACAAAATTCTGATTTATCTTGAAATATTTTTTAATTTTATTTAACGAAACCTTTTATTATATTTTTTCAATTGAAATGTACAAAAAAGTGAAATAACTTTTTATAAAATAGCCAAGCAAGTTTACTAAAAACGTAAACAAAATTGTTAAACCTTAGAACTAATATTTTTCTAAATATTTCATTTTTATTTTAAAACTCACATTACTATTATAACAAGAAATTGGTATTACCATTATATAAAAATACAACGTATTTACCACATAAGTACACTGGAAATGCTGTGCAACGAGTTGGCGTGCATGGTTAAGAAAAAAAGCTTGGCGAAGGATTTCGTCTTTCCAACTACTTAACTCTCAGGTTGGAAATACATAGACTGCTGCAATTTGTTATGTAACTGGAAATCAAATTTTGTGATCCCGCAAAGTATGGATCAAATCAGTGATGTTCCCCTAGACGACACGATACGTTAAACCTTTTTTTTACGCATAATTTAATACGATATATAAAAGTATATACTTTCTCCTCTATCAGACAACTTTATACATTACATGAAATATATTTCGTATATACTTTTGTGTATTGATCCGTCTTTTTGTGTATTGTATCCGTCTCTAAGCCACAGCATCGGCAAGTTTAAAGGTCGAATTACGGTGCCGTCGTCTTGCTGGTGAAAAACGAAATATCTGAGTATCTCCTGATACTCATTCCGAGTACAGTCGAATATTTGTCAATAGTGGATATAACGTAGCTCTGACACGGTCACGTGAATTGTGTGGACCGATATATACACCGATAACACTGTTATCTTGTCCGAATCACACTAGCGCAAGGTGCAGGAAATCGCATTACTAATAACACTGGCAGTTGATGCGTTGTTACAGGTTATATATATATATATATATATATATATATATATATATATATATATATATATATATATATATATATATAACCTGTAACAACGCATCAACTGTGCATCAACGCATCAAAAGCTCGGGAAGGTATATATATATATATATATATATATATATATATATATATATATTTATATATATATATATATATATATATATATATATTGTGAACCTTCCCGAGCTTTTTCCCTTAACCATGCACGCCAAGTCGTTGCACATCATTTCCAGTGTACTCATGTGGTAAATACGTTGTATTTTTATATAATGGTAATACGAATTTCTTGTTATAATAGTAATGTGATTTTTAAAATAAAAATGAAATATTTAGGAAAATATTAGTTCTAAGGTTTAACAATTTTGTTTACGTTTTTAGTAAACTTGCTTGGCTATTTTATAAAAAGTTATTTCACTTTTTTTGTACATTTCAATAGACAAAATATAATAAAAGGATTCGTTAAATAAAATTAAAAAAAATTTCAAGATAAATCAGAATTTTGTATATGGTCAAACAAGCAATATTGTTTTCGGGGGCATTTTGTTACTTGGCGTTCTTATTTACTACTGCACGCTTTATCATTACTTCCTGTGGCAATGTAAGGTGGCAACCGGCACGCATTGGATTATATTTATTCACACTTATGATTAAATTTAGAATTTTTAACAAGGTCCAGCCACTATCGCGTTCTTGGAATTCGTCAAGGGATGCTAGAGTGGGTTCAACAACGCGTTGTTCGACCACTCATCTAAATCAGATGTTTGAAAAAGTTCAAAGTTTTTTGTATTGACACTTTTGTTTGCGTGCTTATCACCTGCCACAAACTCACCTTTGAACGTGGTATTAACCTTTACACTAAAATGTTGTTCAACAATGTTTTTCACATGTAAAAGCACTATGTCTCGGGCATCTTCGAGAAATTGACGTAGTTCAATATGGTTGCGGTTAATTACTGAACCAGTCAGTATGCGACTTTCGAATGCCGTCTCAATGATCCACCAAATCAAACCGTTTCCTCGCGGACTACAACAAGCCCCCTCATGAACAAAACGTTGACGTATTGAATTTTTCTAACTTTCAAGTCGCGCTATCTGAGCGATTAATGATTGTCGATTATCAATTGTCAATCGCGGACGTTTATTTCGACTTTAGTTCTCCAACGATTCAATTAATTCGCTGTATTGTTGCTCCCACACATTGTACTCTTCCACCGAATTTATGAGTATAGCTTGTTCTCGTAGTCTTTGTTCTAACACGTTGCTACACATATTTATAAGTTTAAAAAAATTGTTGAAGTAAGAAACGATGTTGGTTTGTTGACTGCTCCATTCAAAGTGTTACAACTTCCGAGCAGCAGCAGCAATCACAACGTTCCACAATTTGAAGAAAACATTTCTTTTCCCTCTTTATCATTATATAAGAAGTATAATAGCCTCCCCTCTCAGGCTTTTTCATACCACCATTCGTATAGAGTAGGGGATAGAGCAAAAAAAAACTAAAGCGATCAATGCAGGGTCTGTGAGGGATTTTATGGAGTTTTAAGGACGTGACGTGTTGCTGACTGAAATTGAACGCCATTCGATATCTAGACCGAATATTCAACATGATGTCAGAGGCGTGAGTGAGAGAGACATACTATATATATGCAAACCGATAGGACGTCTGTGCTCAAGTGCATGCATAGCAATCCGAAATTCCAAAATACCACACACACACACACGCGCGCGCGCACGCATGTGCACACGCGTATCTAAATTGTTCTTTGTACGGACTTCCAATGATGTAATAAAAACGCGCTCCGACTGCATCGATAATATGTAAATAACTTTAATGATTATAAACAGTCACGTGATTTTATGAGTTTTCAACATTTACCCGCCGCCCTATGGTGTCAACAGCCCCGCGCTAAACACCCCCACCCCCTTTTCGCTTAGAGTTGCGTATCATCACGCCCCCACTCTCGGCTATCTCGCGCTAGACCCCCTCTCTGCGTCGTCTTCCTCCTCCCCGCCGCGTGACGTCTGCCCTCGGTCCCCCGCGCTGGAGCCCCCCCCCCCCCCCCGCTCCCCCTGAGACCTCTGGATTAGAACCGGTCCTGTTATAGTACTGAAAAAATATCTGGCTTGATAGGGCGTTATTTGTTCAGATTGCATCATATTGGCAAGTGTAATTCCACCTTTATTTAAACGGATCTTTTGAAAACATCTGCGAGGGGTTTTGAAAATAAGCATAATGGACCGACTTTTCAGAACATGACGTAGATTTTTTTATACTTTTTAGATCCATGGGGGTCGATTAACCAATTGAGAGACTAAAAAAAGCAAATCGTTTTAAGCTTCGAATTTTTTTGGTATCGTAAAACTTCTGCATCACTAAGAAACGCAATATTTTTCCGTCAAGACACCGCGTTAATGTCTATAACTTCTGGGTCTATCATAATGTGGACGTATGCTAATGGTATTGACTAAAAATTTGCAAGAAAATGCTATCTGCTTGGAAGATAAGATTTCGCCAACGAACCGGTGCTTTCGCATGTTAATTATCTTATAGCGATTACCTTTCATTCGACCGATAAGCCTATTAGCAATTCCGTACGTCAGACACGTGTAAAAAGAGAATATTCTAGGAGGAACCGTGGAATATTCTACGGGTCTGTTATAAATTTGGTGAAAATCTCATCAAGATTCAGTAAGGCTTCGAATTTCGATCAAATCTGACTATCAGACGAGAGCTATTAGAAAAAAAGAGTAGAGGAACTAGGCCGGTTCTAACGCAGGGATCTCAGGGGGGAGCGGGGCGGGAGAGTCGAGCGCGGGGAAGCCGGGGTATGCATGGCGGGGGGGGGGGGGGATCCTGCATGCGGCAGCCGAGTGCGGGGTTCCGGCGGAGGGAAAGGGGAGGGGGTGGTGTTAGAGAGTGGGGCCGCTAGTTTTTGGTGACGATGTCTTCCAGGCGATAGCTGGACCCGCGGGCGAGAGGGGGAAGCCGCTGTCGACTCTGTGGGGGGGGGGGGCATCATAGAGTCGCGGGTCTTTGAAAACCCATAAAATCTGATAATCTATTATCAACATTATAAATGTAAGCGGAGCATTTTTGTCTAGACTATTCACAGGAGTTTATATATATATATATATATATATATATATATATATATATATATATATATATATATATATATATATATATATATATATATATATATATATAAAACGACTTAGACAAATGTGTGCGTGTGTGTGTGTGTTTTTTTTTGGCTAGGAAAATTTTCGGGAGTGAGATAACGATAGTTCCCATATGAAGGGTGGCCCTTCAAAGCCCATAAAATGCTTTATTTATTGCATGCAGCTGCAACGTTATTCCACAACAAGTTTCAACCCGTCGAGGTTTCATTCCACAAGATTACGTCAAGATGTTCACATATGCGAGTATGTACGCAGTGCATCCGGCCAAGCACCCCCTGGACGTGACCAAAAACGAGCTCGAACAGGTTCCAAAGGTCTTGCTCCTAAAGTATTGGGGTAACTTTATTGGTTTACTGTGGGATCGTTTGCCGCAGCATCATCGGAACGATAGTGAAGTGATATCGTATCTTCCATGTATGGAGCATTATAATACGTCACAGATGAAGGATCACATTGATGGTCCCCCACCCCAACGTCGGGACTGTGAATAGTGTTGCGAGGGGGCAAATTCTCCACTTGCAGGGTTCTTCGAACGTGTTTGAACCTGTTACACATGCCTATAATTGGATAAGTGGGGAGAAGTTTTGAAAATCTGAGTGGAGGGGTTACGAGGGAGCTTATGATTTCGTGGACCAAGCTCAGACTGCACTATTCCACCGCACCATCAACTTTTCCGAAATGGATCTCTCAAATATCAACAAAGTCAGCCTGATGGCGGAATTCCTTCCAAAGAAGAAGCTATCAGAACTCCACGTCCATTCGGATCATCAAATCACGGACATGAGAGCTGTACAGACCAAGTTTGGAAAACGCTACATCGTGGACGTTGCAAATGAGTTTGCCGTCTTCTTGCCAGCGCGGCTGGTAAAGGCCTTCGATTAAGATCTGAAAATGTTCGAGAGTATGCTGCACCTGGCGCGCAATGGCCAACTCTACATGAAGTACATTGGTGGAAAATACAACAGCGTCGAGTTCCATCGAATCTGAGTATGGTGGAAAAGAACGCTCGTGAAGGCCCGGTGGAAACAACGAGTTCAACAGCAGCCAGCATCATCAGCATCGTAGAGTGCAAGGACTATTTGCATCACAGTCATCATCATCGTAAAGTTTTCGACGCTCGAGTCTGAGTATGGTGGAAAAGAACGCTCGTGAAGGCCCGGTGGAAACAACGAGTTCAGCGGCAGCTGGCATCGTCACCATCGTAGAGTGCAACGACTGTTTGCATCACAGTCATCATCGTAGAGTTTTCAACGCTTGGTGCTATGTAAAAATGTACAAGAAACTTTTTCATCGAATATAATGTAAAAAAAAAAATTGTCGTCAAACTGTATTCGCTGTAGATATAGAAAATAAATTGAGAACGATATTTGTTCAAAATGTTTTTATTCATTTTAAAAAATCCCTCGCTCACACAACGCTTCGTACACAGAGGCCAGCTTTTCAACGACTTACATTCGCTTTGGCGCAATTGTATTTTGTATTGAAGGAATGATGGTGACATTTAACGTTTGCGATTTTCGGCAACTTCTGCAGCGATGGACAGTCTAGAGTCTCCAGATCGACGACTTTTGTTGCTGGATTCGCGAATCTCGATAGCCATGAGCACTTCTCGAATACCTTGGCATAGATCGTAGGAGCTCCTTCCAAGATTCCTCGAATTGTCGTTCTAGCTGCCTCGTATGGTATGCCGCTGTGTTCCCATCGTATTCCATGATAATTGCGTTCCAGCCACTTCTTTGTCATTTTGTACTTGGCCGGTAACGCGTCCCAGGCGAATGGTGCATCGAAGAAGAATGTCAGCGGTTCAGCGTTCTTCTCATGGAGTTTGACGATGGACATCTCCTTTAGGACAAATTCGTTGACGGGTCTCTTGAACCCTTGCACGTCGACGATAAGCTCCATGATGACTGAAGTGGGCGCGGATCATTGGCATGATTTTATACCAATTTTTTAACCCCACCACTGATTGGATTGTACTCGACAATACGATCATGGAGGATCATGCAGTACGCTGAAGTTTGCGGTGGAATATTGTTTTCCAATTCAAACTCAAGGCGCACATCAACAGGACCGGACTTGAGCGAATCGTTTTGTTTTGAGCAGTCAATGACAACGAGGGGGGCTTTTTCTAAAAATTCCATCCTACTCAGCCATGGTTCGGCCTCTTTGTTGTAATAGGTCGGTTGAAAGTTTGCATAAATCTCGTAGAGAAGAGCATATTGATTTTTATCAATGTTCAAATTTAAATTTCTATATGGATAACATTGCGAGTTGAGGTATAGTTTGACGTCGCTCAGGTAACAATGATCAAAGTGGCTCGCATTGTGTTGTTTCTTATTTTTCGGTTCCGTCTGCAACGCGAGTATGACATATCGTGGCTTCTCTAGCCGATTCGAAGTTTTCACAGACCACACGTGCTTGGAGGTGGCAGGCAGCAATGGATATTCATACAGTTCCCATGTACGAAAACTCATGGAAATTGGTGCGTCTTTGGCGAGAAACTTTAACAGTTGAATTTTTCGCTGATCTGAGACTGCGACATACGGTACGAGCCATTCTATTTTATGCAATGCGAGTTTGTAGTCTTCGGGCGCTGTTTGTACAATGGCATTGTCATCGGTCTATGATCTCGTGAGAATCAACTCGTGCTTGGCATTTACGACAATTTTCCGATAATCTTCGGCAAATCCAAGGAGCATGCTGAGCGGTATACAGACATCAAAGTTTCCCGATACATCTACAATCTGCTTGGTCCCTCGACATCGAGCCATCCAGTGTTCTCGGGCATAGAACTTTTGGCCGGTGAGAGAGATGAATATCCCTTAATTACACTCGTAATGCCGACATTCTTATTACGATCGATTTCTATGGCATTCAACTCATATCGCACTTCCTTAAACAAATGACAAATGGCATTGTTGACGAGACTTGTAGCAGTGGTTGGCGTCCCATCTCGCTTGGATAATTTTCCACATATGTGTAGCGAACTCTTGCTTGGCAAGATGGAGAGGTCTTGGTGTTAGATGGCAATACGGACTTCATCGCTGTTATTGAATGTCGAAGATGCATATGGCTGATGAGCGTGAATCTCACAATGGATGATGGATTCATCAAAGACCACGGGTGTCTGAATGTTTACGATTTCTTCTTCTATTTCACGCAACAGATGCACACAGCACAAACTAAATAATTTTTTACACGCTTTCGCCACGCACTTTGAGACCCAAACTCTTCAAGAGTAGGACGTTTTGAGGTGTTAGCACTTTGGGCGCTGGCCGACGACTGATTGTTTTTATCCATGACCGTTTATTGTTATTGGAAGATCTGTTGAAAACAATGCCCATCACGACTTTATATGGAGGCGTATGGTGATTACTTCACCGCGGGATTTACCAAATCACCGTCTTGATCCACTATGCGAAGCGGTATCGTGTCAATCGTTCGGCTCGTGATTGGCAGATAAATTATGTGGGAGGAAACTTCAATGATCTTAGAGCCCGGTGGCACAGATGGAAAAAATTCGTGAATTGTGTGTACTTTTTGTCCGTTAATATAGGCGCCAGCGGTAATGTTGCACTCAACGCGTAGGGCGTTCACTTTGAGAATGGCTACTGGATGATCGGATTCGTGTCTTTCATTGGCTTCCAATTTGCGTGCGGTGAAGCCTAGTAGATAACCAATAGAATCTTTTGGCTCAAAATTGACATCACGATCACACTCGATCTCACTGCGTAGCATGTTATTGTTGGGTTTAATGCTGATGCTGATGTTTTTACTCGCGAGCTCTGCTTGTAAAAACGTCTCAATATCCTCTTTTTCATAACTGCCCGTAGGTATCATTAACACCTCATCTCCCATGTAAAGTTTATCGTGGTCAACGTCGATATTGGGAATAGAGTTGAAGGTTAACAATTCCACGAGACCGAGAGTATAATTTTTGTGTGGCGAGAGTTCGATGGGGGGTTCGAAGTATTGCGCCTCGAGTATGGACGATGAGCCAGATATGGTCAATGTTAAACTTTCGTCCATGATGCCGGTAAATTAACAACTGAATTCTCCATGTAATTTCCCTCCTATATATAGTGTATATTTGTCTTTGTGCTGCAGCTGCCGACAAAGAAACTTGAGACACAAATGTCCACATTCAATCGTATCATATTCCTGATATCTAGTATAATTATAATGAACGCTACCGACACGGAAATATCTCATGACCTCGGATGGTGGTGGAAGGTTGCCGAAACTATCAAAGTACATGACTTTCGATCCGGTCTTTTTGTAAGCGAACCAGTGTGTTCCAGGACCGACATTTTCATCCAAATTTACAATTGCTGCTTCACATTTGAGAGGTCCGCTCGCTGGCAATGTATCGCGCATGTAAACTTCACGAAAATGTGGAATCTTTAGGATTTTTGCATATTTGAGTAGGTCGCGGTCGGTGAGCGGTTGGTGTGGTAGCGTTACTTCTAGTTTTTTGGCTTAATATGAAGGCCCAATCCCTGCTTATATGGTTGCAGATGTAGACCCCGACCTAATGCAATTGCTTCAATTGTTCGATTATGACGCTTACTTTCATCCAATTCACGCTTAGCTGCTTGAGCAGCATTTACAGCTTTGACTATACTAGCCGCACCATCCGACAAAGCACCAGCAGCGCTAAGACCCGCAAAAATGGGCACGAGAAAGGGTAATAAACCACCAATTTTATGGGGCACAGGTAGAACGCGAGATGTGCGCACTTTACCACCGTGCAACTTTACCGCTGCACGAGCACCCTTTAGAGCTGATTTGATAATCTCATGCGGATCATTACTTTAAATCATTGTCTTTTTGGCAGCGCCAATTATCTTTTTCAAACAAACGCCACCCTTGCGGGCCTTCATTCCCATGCCAAATTTTTTCTTTGTCTTCATAATATTTGCCACACCCGAAGCACTGGCTTTTTCACCGATACTAGCGTCTCTCGCGGTAACACGTTGCCTAGCCTGTTCAGCCAACACTTTATCCGCCAAATGTCTCGCCTCAAGATTATCCGGATTTTTCGAACACGCAATATCGTGATGTTTGTGAGCCGTATCCAATGGATTAATGACCGGATCACGACGAGCAAGGCGCTTGGCCAACTTTGTGCCTGTTCCACAATACTGATACCCAGGCAAATGTAGTTCAACGGGGAGTTTGTTGATTAGGCGGTTGACCAAACCTTTACCACTCTTCCCATGCACAATCATGTCTAAAGACAATACGCGACTGACGGATAATCCCTATAAGAAGCCTATCTATATGATTTTGCCATTAGTCGTGTGTGAGATGACGTCCAGGAAGCAAACTATCGGAGGCGGACTTCCCGTGATAAATTTCGACGAGTTTGTCGAAGACGGTGGAGGGAAAAAGAAACAAAAACGCCATGGGAATTTATTGCCGGATAGCATACGTGCACTGTTTTGCGGTCCATCGAATTGTGGGAAAACCAACGCTTTGCTCACTCTCATCATCCATCCGAATGGTTTGAGATTTGAGAACATTTACTTGTATTCCAAATCGCTCAAGCAGCCAAAGTATAAGTTGCTCGAACACCTACTCGAACATGTGAGTGGAGTTGAATATCATCCATTCGAGGCGCATGAACACGCGATAGCACCAAGTGATGCACGATCCAACTCTATATTCATCTTTGACTACATAGCATGCGAAAAGCAGGATAATGTTCGGGCCTTCTTTTCCATGGGACGACACGAGATTGTTGACAGATTTTATCTTTGTCAGACGTACACTCGTATTCCCAAACATCTCGTGAGGGATAATGCAAATTTCGTGGTGCTTTTCAAACAGGATGATATGAATCTCAAACACGTGTACAATGACCATGTTAATACGGATATGACTTATACGTGCTTTAAAAACACGTGCGTGAAATGCTGGAATTCTGACAAGTATGCATTTATCACGATTGACAAGGATAGCGATATTAACGGAGGTCGATATGGACAAGGTTTTCATTATATTCTCACTATTGATAAGTGACTCATCGCTGGTAGTTGAAGAGACAGTATTACGCATGCCGTCGTAGTGACAACATGAAGAGCGAACAATTGTTGCGTGAAAAGGATGTGTTGCGCGAAATTGCCAAGGCGGGCGATGCAATCAGAAGAAAGCATCGAATATTAAAAAAATTGGGGAAGATAATGATCAGCAGAGAGTGCAGGATGTCTTTAAGCCTATAGTGGGGCCATTGGCGAAATTGGTGTCGTATAAAAACGGTGAGGTGGTGGCGGTGAAGGATGAAGTTAAGGATGAAAAAGTGGGAGATAATGTTGAAGAAGAAAAAGAAGATGCGTTAAATAGTGTGAAACATCAAAATGAGGCACATGATTCCTTGAAGAGTGAAACACAAGATTCGTTTAAATTGATATATGAGGATGATGATGACTCGCAAAATGTCGATGAGCTGATCAGCGAATATCTCCTGCTATTACAAACAAATAGAAAGGCAAGCTTGGATGTATTATATGGCGTACGAAATCTCGTTAACAGCAAATTAATGCTTGGCAATTCTCCAATAATTTTCGACTCTGAACATATTCGTGTGGGAGATGCGAGTTGTGCGAAAATTGTTGGATTAACGGAGATGTTGTTTAAAAAAGTGCCTAATGTCGAAACTCACACCGGACGATTTGAATAACTACGAAAAGATTGTAATCTCGACGAATGCGCACAAAAAAGTCTATAAGTGTATAAGTGTACTAGTGAGGCTATACGACGTAACACCAGCCACAAATTTAACACATATATCGCAAATGTAGTCGATCATCATGTGGGACAGGGACAAAGTATAAGCTAGCTAGAAAAAACACCCAATTGGACTATATTTATTGGGATAATCCAAACGAGCTAGTGGATCGTCTTCGCTTACTTCTGGCATCCCAAGCAGCCGGAAATTCATCACATGCGAATGAAATTATATCGATTATTGAGGAATTGCGCGAAGCTGACATCATTTATTAACTCGACATCGGAGAATTCACGCATTCCCATCATGAGTGTCGATGTGTTTGGGCGTCATTCAAGTAGGAGTGTACTCCACAGTAAGCAAGGTCCTCCAGGTCGACCCGGGATTGGCTTTAGAATTACCACAGATGGTCATTATAACTTGGGGCAGAAACGATTGTGTAACATTGCAAATCCGGAAGGAGAAGATGACGCCATCACTCTAAGTGCGTTACAAAAGAAATCTCGAACCATCATTAAGAACACACGCAAAGAAATGAATGAGAGTAGTCAGTTGTTGGTTAATGGACTTGAAGCTACGATACGAGACATTGCGAGGACACTCGAGGCCGATGTCAAAGCTCTACAAGATTTGGTGATTCGTAATTCAAACGTCATTGCTGAATTGGACGCACGACTGAGTGGACTGGAAAATGAACGAAAAAAGGGGCGCTCTCGTGCTGGAGCTACATAAGCCTGCTCGACGAAACTATCCGCGTCGACATGTGGACATCCGTGGCTTGGACGAGACCTGGCAAGCTGATCTCGTCGATACGTCATCATACGCGCGTCGCAACTCCAAACACGAATTTCTCCTCACCGTCATCGATACCTTCTCAAAATTCGCCTCGGCCGTGCCAATGCTGAGTAAGATTAGTAAAGATGTAGCAGCAGCAATGAAGTCGATCCTCGTTAAGGGACGCATACCGCAGAACTAACACGTTGATCGGGGAAAATAATTCTACAATTGTAACTTTAAGGCCATCATGAAAAAGTACAATATTCACATGTATTCAACATATAGCAACTTGAAGGCATCCATTTCCGAGCGTTTCAATCGTACATTGAAGAACAAGATGTGGATGCAATTTAGTCTTCGTGGTAATTAGAAGTGGATCGATATTCTTGATAATCTAATTGCCGAGTACAACGATTCTGTACACCGCACCATTAAGATGAAGCCGATAAATGTCAACGCGGAAAATGAGAAGCAATTGCAGCAGATTTTCAATAAGCCTCCAATGAAAAGATCGCCGAAATTCGCCGTTGGTGATAAAGTGAGAATCAGCAAAGTTAAGACTGTTTTCGAAAAGGGTTACACCCCAAACTGGACAACGGAAATATTTACAATCTATCGTGTGAAAAAAACTCATCCCGTGACGTACCACTTGAAGGACCATAAAGATGAACCGATCACCGGTGGTTTCTACGAACAAGAGCTTCTCAGGGTCAAGCACCCCGATATCTATCTTATTGAAGCGGTATTGAAGAAGCGCGGTAATCGAATGTTTGTAAAGTGGTTAGGTTTCGACAATAGCCACAATAGTTGGATAAGTAAATCCGATTTGTAGTCGATAATAAGGAAAATGGAAAAATATGTATGTTTTATGACTCTTGACCTGCTGGTCGTCCCCGCATCCCTCCAAGGCCTCCGACCGACTCCACAGCAGGTTTGCTTCCCCCTTCTCGCCGTCGCTCTTTTTCGTGGAACGTGAGGAGATGGATAGAGTGAATAAACACATGTGATTATAAAAAGTCCGCTTCTTTGTTTACGGAAAATAATAAATCCATTCTTGCACAATTAAATATATACAACAAACATAATTTTAACATCGAGTGAACAAAATATATACATAATTTTCACGAGTTTTATACATTCACAAAAATATACACAATTTTACATCAAGGTTGTGGGGAAAAAATTACAAAACTTTTCACGACGGCATTCTGTAATCCCCCGATGGTAGGGTATCAGAGGTCCCAGGTATGATATACCGGTTATCATCATGAGGACTTAGAGCGATTTTCGTCTCACGAATGGTGTAGACCTTGTGCAACTTCGATCGAATACACGTTTGACTAAGCATCATTTCAATGTCCTCCTTCAAGCATCAGGCATAATCGTCAAACGTGATTGTCCTAGCCACAACACTGCTCTTGATACCTTTATCTTTTTTAGTATCCTTCTTACCCTCGACACGTGTCGCATACATTTTCGATCGAAGTCCAATGAACTCGGTCATAATTGCACCATTGCATTCGTCTTTCATGAGACCGGGAACCTTCTTGTTCACAAGCGGCATATCATGACTATTGTCCGCTAAATAGTCGCTCGTATCAAATTTTTCAATGTCGCACTTCATGTCTGCGTATACATCTTCGCTCTCAATGGCACATATGAAGCTATCTGTATCGGTATACATAACTTTACATTTATTCCGATACAATGGTACCATATACTCGTGATGAAATCCATACAAGCACGTTTTGGATATGTCGAGTATGCACATACCCACATATATCGGCTTGTTGAACTTCACCTCGAGATTGCGCAATTCTACGGCAACGAGGTTTTCGGAAAAAACGCTTCGGCTGTGGAAGTTTGGCTTCGCAATCATTGCCTCCGCGCCATACCTGCCCTCCCATTTTGTCAAAAGCTTTACATCTACATGATTGCGCATATTCTCCATCGTTTTGCCAAACACCGCATAATTCATCAATTTGAATAAATTCTTTTCAAAATCGTTTTTGGCCAGCGTTCGAAACTGAGTATTTAACTCGATATATGAACGTAGCCATGGGGATTGTGTGAATTTTAATACCTTATGGATTTTCGTGAGGCAAAGTCCATGACGTAAACATTGTTGTAAATTTCTGTAGTATATGATGTAGCGTTTTTTTATCGCAGACGGTTGCTAGTAGCTTTTCCTGCTGCTTACCCGGTGGTTTTTCGTGTATTGGGAAAAACGGTAGGTCTTTGTGCGCATCATGTAGAGATTGGGGATATTCCAAGTCGACCTCAAGGATGTAGCCTGTAGGTGAATCTAGCGCGATGGATAATGGATCAAACTTGGACACGTCGTTGACCCATCGAAAATCTGCATATGGCAAGGGTTGAAACATTGCCCATCCATACAAATTGTTGACGTCAAAATACATCAAGTATGATGATGCTTTCGATGGATCAAACGACTCCATGTAATTATTATTAGCGTGTGCATATCAGTTTGAGCGTTAACTGAGACCACCGCGTATACCCCGCTCAACGAATAAAACCATGTCGATGTCAGTTAGTAATTCAAACTTGACATTCGAGTGTTTTAACATTGTATCCCAGGTATACCCCGGCAATGTGTAGTAATACGCGGGATCTAGGCCATAGCTCTCAATGCACGTATTCCGAAAGTTTTTGAAAAAATCAGCTAATAACAAGACATCTGTCTTCAAGTACAAATCGCTATAGTTACCCAGCGTTCGAATGGAGAACCGCTCCCAAACGTTCTCCGCATGTGCATACTCGCTCTCGGATACTGTAGCATATGTCAGGGAACTATAAAATGCGTCACGTGGTGGTAAGCAAGTGTCGTCCAACCTGCTCACGTTGTCAATATACTCATAAGGGAAGACCCCTTTTTGCGTCAGCAAATTGAAATTGTCCGTGGATAGAGTTGAAAATTGCTTGCGTAAAATTTTGAGTTTGTCCTCGGTCAAAAATGAGGCTAATTTGTCGAGACTGGTGTTGAGGAATTTGTATGAATCGATGAAGCGCAATTGGATTTTCTGTTTAGAATCGTCTGTGATTTGAATGTGCTTCGTGAAGAAGATGTATTTCTCTTTTGTGATTGGAAGCACATCGGTCTTTCCTCCGAACGCCGTGGCTACTTCCTTGATGATAAAATGTGCATCGTAACCCGATAAATTGTGAAAAACTACTGGAATGAAGAATGACTGTTTGTAGTTTAAATTGCAATTAGAATGGGCAGGGCCTCTATAGCGTCCAGCCAGATGGCAATGATCTCAAACGCGTATATCGTCTTGCGCGAATGGTTTCCTGCATATATGACATTGGGTCGCTTTGCGAAAACTTGCCCACTCGCTCGGTGTCAGATAAATCATTGGGACATTGTCGCAGAAAATTTCTTTCATGCGCAATGCTAGATTTTTCAGTTCTTCGACAAACCGTAAGACACAATTAGCACTGCGACGCGAGTGATACGAAGAGAGCGATTGATCGTACGAACAACACACGTAATATCCGATACTAAACACTTCATGGTGTTGATACATATCTTTTGCTTGGGTCTTCTCATCAGTCTTTGCTAAAACACACTCCAAATCGGCATACACAATGAAGGGATGTCGCTCTTTCCGGCTGAAGTTGGTGAATTGGAGCCACTTGTTGGTGTCATTCGGTAGTCGGATCGCGCAGTCGTTTATTGCTCCACAATCGACCTCGTGCGATTGCAATTTATCCTCGGATCCGAAGTAATGCAAGCACCTGCAAAAAAAACATTGTTTCGTTCAATCCATCTAGTACATGCCAACGGAATATAACTTATGTTAACTTTACATACCTTTCACAGATATATTTTTTGTGCTCCTTTTTGCTCAGTTGTGCGTTTACGAGTCTCGACAAGTTCTTAATCCATGTAAAATTCCCCACCTTGTTGTCCTCGGTATCTTGCGTGTACAACAAATTGATGTGCTTTTCCTTCTTATTTTGAGTCACGCGTATTGAAACGATGTCCTTTTTGGCGGTGGTGGTGGTGTACACGTTGATGGATAAATTGTTTTGCAGCTCAAATTTTTTTATTTGATGTACGGTTACCGGGGATTGAATGTCCTGTTGATTCAGTACGCTTGAGTAATGTGTGTAAGATATCGGACAGGCACTGTCTCGTTCGGCTGGATATAGAGCAGCGACAACTGCCCACACGAAACATGCGTTATCGTTGGATTTGACGTTAATCACAGCTCTTTTCATCATTATTTCCCGCGGCAATGATATAGTGCACCGGGCACGCATCGGGTTAAACTTATTCACATTCATCGTGAGGTTAAGTATTTTCCGCAAAGCCCAGCCACTATCTCGTTCTTGAAATTCGTCGAGTAAGGTTAAAGTGGGCTCAATAACACGCTGTTCATACCACTCATTCAAATCGCTTGCGTTAAAGAGTTCACAGTTTCGCGTGTTGACACTTTTATTAGCATGGTTGTCACCACTCACGAATTCACCATTGAACACTGCATTAACTTTGATACTGTTGTGTTTGAAGATAGTATTTTGCACATGTTAAAGCACTAGGTCGCGAGCATCGTTGAGAAATTGCCGTGGTTCGATGTGGTTGGGATTGATTACGGAACCGGTCAATATTCGAGTATTGAAGGATGTGTCAATCTCTCGCGAAATTAGCCCATGATGACCGTGTCCTGCACCCGTGTGTATAACATGATTACGCACAGAATTCCTCAACCCTTCCAGCCGCGCTATTCGGGCTATCAATGACTGTTGAAGTCCAATTGATAGTCGCGGGCGCTTAATCCGGCTTTGCGTTTCGAAGTCTTCGATAAACTCAACGCACCGTTGTTCCCACACAGCAAAATCTTCGGATGAACTTAGGAGCGCGGCTTGGTCGTGCAAGATTTGTTCTGACTTCTCCGCGTTGCCCTCCATATTTGATGAAACGAGGCTTCCCAAAAAAGATGATGTTCACTAACTGACTGCTCGATCCAAAGTGCGAACACTTTTGAGCGCAGCAGATCATTAAAAATGGTTTTCCCCTTTAGACATTTTTCGTCTTTCCCTACCATCTCGGAAAATATCACCAACCCACGAAAATTGTCTAATATCACATTGGATTGCCGGGAAAAATAAAAGACCATTTCAGTCTAGATGCGTGTAGTGAAAAAAAAAATTCATGGGCTCTCCATCGGTGCTCAAGTGGTCCACAGTCGAAGCCTAAAAAATGTCTCTATCCATAGATCTCCGAAAGTTTATAGTTTTTCAAAATAAACACCCCGTTATCATATATATGCTCGGAATATCGGAGCAATCAAAAAAATTCTAATAGCTTGGAGAGTGGTGTTAACGAAGAAAAAATCTTTAACCATGGGGCTAACTTGTCCAGACCTGCATGATCTCAAGTGTCGGCATCAAGGTTTGACGTCGCACTCTCTGTATATATCATCATTCAGAGATGAAAAACTGAAGCCCTGTAAAATGGAAATGCATTTTTTTCCCCGGATCGCTGTCTTCATCGCATGCTGTCGTAAAACTTTCTGGGTTTTCAAGTGTGGACCTATGGAATGATGAGGCTCGAGTTGCACATGCGAAGCGATAGGGTATGACGGTCCCTGGCGCTCGACGTAAGATAAAAAAAAGAGTTGTAAAATTTGAGAGTTTCGGACGAGGTGGTTGAAACGTTGCAGTGTATAACGGTGTCTCGGACATGAGCACACACACACACACACACACACATACACACACACACACACACACACACGCACACACACACGCACACACACACACACACACACACACACACACACACACACACACACACACACACACACACACACACACACACACACACACGTTTGTCCAAGTTGTTGTTTTTTTTTATATATATCAACTCCTGTGAATAGTCTAGACAAAAAAGCTCCGTTTACATCTATAATGTTGATAATACATTATCAGATTTTATCGGTTTTCAAGGACCCGCGACTCTATGATGCCCCCTCCCCCACAGAGTCGACAGCGGCTTCCCCCTCTCGCCCGCGGGTCCAGCCTGGAAGACATCGTCACCAAAAACTAGCGTCCACACTCTCTAACACCACCCCCTCCCCTGTCCCTCCGCCGGAACCCCGCACTCGGCTGCCGCATGCAGGATTCCCCCCCCCCCCCCGTCACCGCCATGCATACCCCGGCTTCCCCGCGCTCGACTCCCCCGCCCGGCTCCCCCCTGAGATCCCTGCGTTAGAACCGGCCTAGTTCCTCTACTAAAAAGTATCGCGCCACGTTTGTGTCAATTGAGAGTATGACAACTAGGGTCGTATAATTTCACCTTTTATTTAAATGATTTCTTTGAACGTATCTGCGAGAGTTTTAAAAATAATAAACAATGTCCCGGCTGTCCAGAAGTTGGCGTAAGTTTTTCTACTTTTTTCGACAGACAATATAGTATAATGTGCGTACGAATAAACGTTTAGTATATAATACTGTGATTGTGTACACACATAACACGGTTTCTGTTAACACTGCTTTTCGCTTATATATATATATATATATATATATATATATATATATATATATATATATATATATATATATATATATATATGTGTGGGATAACACCATATATGCTTGTATATATGTCTTTCTTCTTTTTATAAAACAAAAGCAAGCAACATAAAATATCAGCTGAAAGCCGCAGCGACATAAACAGTCAGTTGACGACGACGATTCAAAGACGTCAGACGTGTTATCGATTACTATTTAAACGATTAAATGTATCTTTCATTCAATAAACAAGCCCTTTAACTCTTGAATCCCACATTTTCGGGGTTCAGCCGGGATCCAAAAAAAAAGTTAAATCGGCTTTGTTTATAAAAGTGATCGATATTTCTTCCTCAAGACGGACAACGAAATAAAAGAAAATTCAAGACGGGATACGCGATTTATTAAAAGGAATCGAAGTTCATGAAGACGATAAAACAAAGACGAAAATGAAGATGATAATTTGAAAACGAAGACGATATATCAAAGACGGATGACACGATCCTGGATAGAAATTCGCGAAACCTCAAGACGAAGAAAACCAAAGAAGAATAAGACGAATTAATAATGGAATCATTGGGAGAAATTGAAAGGATTCGAGAAAATATCAGACAAGCTACTTTTAAAATTATAAAACCCTTCCATAAATTTATTTTCGAAGAGGAAGCAAATAATCAGAGTAGACGGAGACTTCGAGACTTCTCGGGTTTTCCATTCTAAGAAAACGACGATGACTATAATTCAAAACTCCAATTTATGACTACGAATTTTTCTGCGGGAGATTTGGTCTCAATCTGTAATGTTCTCAACATTAAACACGCCGGCACAAAAGAAGATCTTGTGCGAAAAATAATAAAAAATCTCATGGATCTAGACTCGCTCGAAGAAACACTCAACGAAAATAATGAAGAAGACGAAGAAAATGCCGTAATGCTAAACATGATACGATCAAATAATCCAAGTATCACTGAATTAAACGTCGGAATGGCATCTCCTCGATTTTCGATCAATTTTTGAGACGTTGAAGACTCGATTTGTTCTTTCAATGGTAGTGATAACTACTCAGTTGAAAACTGGATCGCGGATTTCGAGGATATGTCGAATATCTTCCATTGGAACCAAATACAGAAAATGATATTTGCCAAAAAGTCGCTCACAGGTCTAGCGAAACTTTTCGTCTAAGGTGAAAGCGGAATTTCTGCGTGGGAAAAATTAAAATTAGCCTTGAAAGACGAGTTCTCCGCAACAATTGACAGCGCGCATCTTCACGAGATGCTATCAAAAAGAGAAAAGAAGAGAGAAGAATCAGTTCAACAATATCTTCTCATCATGAAAGAGCTGGCGAAGAGAGGAATGATAGAAGATACCGCTCTAATGCGATATGTTATAAACGGATTAAATGACGACGCAAACGAAAAAATGATTCTGTACGACGCAAAAAAATTAAAAGATTTCAAAAATAAACTTAAAGTTTATAATGAAATGAAAGAAAGCAACTCAAGTATCACGAATAAAGGTGCGTTGTGTCAAAAATACAAGGACGAATCAACCAGCAAACAGAAAAACACTTGCTATCGCAAGCGTTAGCAACATTGAGATGGTAAGAATAGCAAATCGACGTAAAAAAAATAAAAATTGAGAACGTAGAAGTCGAAGCCCTGATCGACCCTGCATCCGAAATAAATTTGATGAAAAAACGAGTTTACGAGATGTTAGATTCGCCTAAACTATATAATTCGACTCTTTTAGTAGAAGCTGGTGTCACAAGAGAAAACGAAGCCTCAGTACTTATAAAAACGCTTGTATATGTACAAACTACCGTTCGAGCAGACGAAGACGATTTTCCGACGACAATTTACATATTGCCTGATAATGCTATGAAGATGGAAGTGATTATCGGCAATGAGATGCTCGATCAAGCTACGACGATATTAGACGCTGACGGAGTCGTAATTCACAAAAAAGAACGTCACGCATTTTTTATGAATATCAATATTGAACAAGAACCAACGTTGAACATTGGCGATAGCACAGAACAAAAAAACAAAAACGAAGTTGAACGTATAGTTTCTCTCTATACTCCGGAAATGAAGAAAACTACGAATGTCGGAATAAAGATTATAGCTAAAGATGAGCAACCTATCTATTGTGGGCCGCGACGTTTACCTTTTGCAGAAACAGAGATTGTCGACAAACAAGTAGAAGAATGGATTCGATACGGAATAGTAGAACCTTGTACGTCTGACTATACAAGTCAAGTCGTTGTGGTAAAGGAAAAAGATGGAAGCCCAAGAATCTGTATCGATTATCGAAAGTTGAATAAAATAACAATAAAGGATGGGCACCCTCTACCTCTAATCGACAATTTACTCGATCAACTCGAAAATTCTCGAGTGTTCAGCACAATTGCTCTGAAAAACGGATTTTTTCATGTTGAAGTCGAAAAAGAGAGCAGAAAACTTACATCTTTTGTCACTCACAAAGGCCAATTCCAGTTCCTCAGGGTTCCTTTCGGATTATACAACGCTCCACCTGTATTCCAACGCTTTATCAACTGTATTTTCAGAAATTTGATGAACGAGGGAATAGCTCTACCGTACATGGATGACGTGATAATTCCAGCAGCTAACGAAGAAGAAGGAATTGAAAGACTAAAAAAGTTGCTGCAGACGGCTAGCGAATATGGTTTGGAACTAAACATAAAAAACTGTCAATTTCTACAAAAATGCGTAGAATTTCTTGGCCACGTCATTGAAGAAGGAAAGCTTTTTCCATCTCCAACTAAGACGCAAGCGGTGGCACATTTTCCGGAGCCAACAAATTTAAAGCAACTACAAAGCTTTCTTGGACTTACAGGATATTTTTGAAAATTTATACAATCATATTCTTCTTCTTTAACAGAGAAGACAGTCCTTGGGATATATAAACAAGGAGGAGAGATGGAGCTACACACAGATGCCTGCAAAGAAGGATATGGGGCCATCCTTTTTCAAAAGACATTTGACGGTAACGTGCTCCATCCAATATATTTCGCAAGCTGGAAGACATCCGACGCCGAGAAAAAATACATAAGCTACGAGCTTGAAGTACTCGCAATAATCGGAGCGCTAAAGAAATTTAAAATCTACCTACTCGGGACGCGGTTCAGAATCGTTACTGACTGTTCACCCTTCCAGAAAACTATGGACAAAAAATATTTAATTACTCGAATTGCTCGATGGACCATGCTCCTTGAAGAATTAGATTACGAGATTAAGCATCGGCCTGGCATCAAAATGTCTCACGTTGACGCTTTAATTAGAAAGCCTATCGCGACAGTTAATATGATCACGACAGATACGACTGCTCATCGTATAAAAAAGGCTCAAGAAGAAAACGGCGATATTAAGAAAATGAAGGACGAATTGAAAAAAGAGCCTTCGATAATTATTTTTTGAAGAACGATATATTATACAAACTGAGCAATAGTTCTGAGACTCTCGTGGTGCCAGATGCGATGCAGGACGAGATAATAAAAAACGCTCACGAGAAAGGACATTTTGCAACAAAGAAAACGGAGGAATTAATTTAAAAAGATTTTTACATACCAAACGTTAGGAGGAAAATCGAGCAATGTACTGCGAACTGCATACAATGCATTCTCGTAAATCGAAAGCAGGGGAAACAAGAAGGCTCATTGCACCCTTTGCACAAAGAAGGGATTCCTCTTCATACTTACCACGCAGATCACTTAGGTCCCTTGGAATCTACGGCGAAAAATTACAAATATATATTTTCAGTGGTGGATGCTTTTACCAAATTTACGTGGTTATATCCGGTAAAATTAACCGCAAGTAACGAAGTTCTCGATAAATTGAAAAACCAACAAAAAATATTCGGCAATCCAGAGACCATAGTAACAGACAAACGAACCGCGTTTACCTCGAAAGATTTCAAAGATTATTGAATGAATGAAAATATTCGTCACATAACGATAACGACAGGTTTACGATCCAACCAAGTGGTATCGTCATGTCGACAGGCTACAGCAGATGTTGAATTCGACATTTCAACGAAGTATCAAAATGACACCGTTTGAATTGTTGTTGGGAGCAAAAATGAAAACTAGAAAAGATCTGAAGATTCGGGAAATAATCGAAGAAGAAACGTTAGCATGTATCCAAGAGTCTCAGGATAAACTACGTACTGATGCTAAACGTGAAATTTCAAAAATACAAGAAGAACACAGGCGGACGTATAACCAACGGAGATGCAAACCAACTAAATACAACGTTGATAGTTTGGTAGCGATCAAGCGAACTCAATTTGGCTCAAACCTTAAGTTGAAACCAAAGTTTCTTGGACCCTACCGAGTTGTAAGAATTAAGCCAAACGATACATATGACGTCAGAAAAGAAGGATTTCATGAAGGTCCGGTACGAACCAGCACCTGTGCTGAAATGATGAAACCATGGATCGGCGAAACGCTCATCCGAGACGGATGTGATTCAGAATGACCGAGCCGTGGGATAACACCATATATGCTTGTATATATGTCTTTCTTCTTCTTATAAAACAAAAGCAAGCAGCATAAAATATCAGCTGAAAGCCGCAGCGACAATAACAGTCAGTTGACGACGACGATTCAAAGACGTCAGACGTGTTATGGATTACTATTTAAACGATTAAATGTATCTTTCATTCAATAAACAAGCCCTTTAACTCTTGAATCCCACACATATATATATATATATATTATATTCCTCCGATAGTTTTTTTAATGGGGGTTCTCGAGTTGCACGCGACATTAACCTCATGCACCTTAAGGCACCGCATCACTGCAAAGCTAAATACGATCGAGCATGCAATGTCCTTAAGGCCTAAAGAGAGCGTTCCTCTCACGCTCGCGCAGAAAAACGAAGGTTTCGAGCTCGTGAAAAGACTCGCGAATCAATTCTCGCTCAACTTCTTCAAGGTAAGGGTAAACTTCTTCAAGGTGGGTAAAATGGGATACTTAAGACGAAAATATTGATGTGTGCGAAACCAACGACATTATTGATAAACTTTTTAATCAGGAGCAATAGTTGTATTCTTATTTATTATATTCATTCGTACTTTAAAGCTTAATCAACAAATTTTCTTAGCTAATAAGAACCAAAGAAAAATGGCATATTTCTCGTTTTACCCCGTGCTTGGGGCAAAACAGGAAATGCTAAGGGGCAAAATGAAGACGAAGTACACAATACGTGGCTCAAGCTCTGAGAACACCCATTCTATTGGCAAGCACAGCTGATGCCGCTCTTTCCAGGTCTTCTTCGTCCAGTTTTTGCCACTCAGTTTTTCTTTTGTAGTTACGAACCATTATATCTCTGCAAACAAAGGAAAAGCACTTAGAATAACGCTGGGGTGAAATACGTAGGTACCTACGTAGAGAAATCCTACCGGCTCGATGACAGCTATCTGTTTAATTGCGCAGTAAATAATGAATTAATAAATTTAGATGCCCCCGTAAAGAAGGGGCAAAATGCGGTACCATCTCAAAATGCCGCGTTTATATTTTTCCAAGCAACAATTTTTTGTATATTGCTCGGCGATTTGAACCTAAACCGGAATTATCCGAAAATATTAGAAGTTGAATACGTTAATAACACTCCGACGACCCTACGGTATAAAAGTTCATGTAGGTCGTTTACTTACCTTGCTACACATGAGTATTTAACACAAAAATTAATCAAAATCTACTCAAAAACGGTTTGTAGTGGCGACAACGCTAAAACACGCACTGACACGTTCCACATACTCTGACTAAAGTGAGGTGACTGAATAACGAACGAATGGCACTGCTGTCGACTAGTATACATTTGTTTGTCACGTACACAGGCTCACTTCCCGTTCTGCCCCGAGCCTCATTTTGACCCACATTTCCCTATGTATGTATGCGCGTGTGCGTGCGTGCGTGCGTGAGTTTGTGTGCCTGTGTGCGTGCGCGCTTGTGTGTTTGTTTGGGTCAAGGCGCACCACACAGCCTTGAATAATGCTTAATGCAGGCTATAGGTATACAGCCGAATATTGGCGGTTTGTATATAGCCTCAGATATGGGTTGTCCTCTACATAATGTGTGAGGATCAAATGAGGTGTTCTGTTAATTCCGCAATTTTACAAACTATATAGTACAGTAACGTGCATCTTTCTTCAACTGGAGATTTTTCGCCTCAACATGAGCAACTTTTTGGAAGATAACAACTACTCCGTATTAAAAACAATAAAAGTAGCCACAAAATATGTTAGGTAGTTGGATCGAAAAAATCTACAGTAAAGCTTTTGGAGGAAACATTTTATAGTGTGGTCTAATTTTTTCAACCTAATTCGCTGTATCATTTCAAATGGGCCATATTTTACAGTATCTTTTAAACACTTCTAAAGTACAAATGTATTCCCAAACCTCACATTTCATCAATATCAATGCGCAAAATGCGCATTCCGTAAAGTATTAGGCAATACCAGCCCCCTGGCACTGGCCTACTACTCCTACACGATAACCCAAAACGCGTTTTACCCCACCTTTTAGTTCTTGAAATCGCCACTACCCAGCGTTGCCTGTTATGTGATAGCGTTCGGCTCTAAATACTCCGATCAGCTGAACGATTCGATACTTTCGTTTCGTGGTGTTATCGTTATTACAATAACAGCACGACCTGTTACAGCGATAACAGAATCCAGCATACTCGTGAATAATGGTTTTCATAAAGTTATCTACACTAGACTTTGATTCGTGTAAAATATTCGAAACACCGATGCATCGTACATATATATACGATATATATATGTACGATGTACGATATATATATATATATATATATATATATATATATATATATATATATATACATGCCTGTTAACGATTACTAGCGCCACTGTGCAGCAACCACATTTTGCGAACACCATTTATCTACCAGTGTCAGCCCCTTGAGCAATACGAAGATTTTTACGTTCTGGGCCTGCTTGAGAGCGAATGGCACGAAATTAACCGAGCGAAAGTTAATTGCTTTTTCATGAAGGCCATTAATCTGTAATAAAAAATATAAGGTCCTCTTTGAGAAAATCGAAGCCATCCTGTGCCTGTGTGTGCCAAATGCCTACACATCCTGTGTAGGCATTCGCTCCGAAATTAAGGTAACGGACCTAATTTCCGTCCTTAAAAAACTGTCACTTTTATTAGATACACACAAAAAACCATGCGATCGAGTTATGGTGGTGTGTCATTCAAAATGGGACTCCCTATATAAAAAATAATTGAATTATGAACACTATATATTCGTAAGAAAGTTGGGAATTATAGGCGTATATACAGGGTGTCCCATTTTAATCTTACACCTGAATTTTCTCGAAAAATATTGCTCGGACGTACTATTGTGTGAAACAAAACTTCTAGGGATTGAAGGGGGACGTTTGAAAAAAATTTATTTGAGGAGCCAAAATTCAAAATGGCGGCGTTACAAAGGCTGACATGTTATTTTCAAACGGAAACATAACTTTTTTTTATTCCCAAAAAATTTGTCAGCTGAAAACTAAAAACTTTTGTTGAAAATTTTTTTTGATAAGGTCCATAGTTTTCAAGTGAGAACATCATTTTTAATTATTCCAGATGTATCCAGGATTTGTGTGTGTGTGCGTGCGTGCGTGCGTGCGTGTGGGTGTGGGTGTGGGTGTGCGTGCGTGCGTGCGTGTGGGTGTGGGTGTGGGTGTGTGTGTGTGTGTGTGTGTGTGTGGGTGTGCGTCTGTGTGTGTGTCTGTGTGTGTGTGTGTGTGTGTGTGTGTGTGTGTGTGTGTGTGTGTGTGTGTGTGTGTGTGTGTGTGTGTGTGTGTGTGTGTGTGTGTGTGTGTGTGTGTGTGTGTGTGTGTGTGTGGGGGTGTGTGTGTGTGTGTGTGTGTGTGTGTGTGTGTGTGTGTGTGTGTGTGTGTGCATGTGCGTGCGTGTGGAACACTCACAAGGATTAGGTCTCTGCGGTTCGTAACTACCGTAGTATTTTTTTACTCCAAACCCTCCTTGTAAGTGTATTGTGATCCCTTTCTAGAGATGTTCAAATATCCCTCCATTCATGTTTAAACATGCCCGAACTCATCTCGCGATTACGTTTTTTAATATCAAGATCTGAAAGGTAAGCGAAATTGAAGAAAACATGATTGGTACTACTGACATAGTCTGACTTTGCGGAGTTCTCTTACGCACTTTTGTACTTTTGAGACATTACGTAGAAGGAAAAACAACATTTTTTGAAATTCAATCGTTCTTAAATCAGAGAAAAAAATCTGAGATTGAGCAACAATGGCGGATTTCAGACCCAACGAAATTGTTGATATGCTCCTTATTTTAGGGAGATGTCGGGGCAATTACTTACGCGGCGAAAATTTGTATCGACGCGAATATCCTCATCGTCGTCACCCATCAAGGCAATCCGAACCATCGAACGGCGAGCCAGGGCAGGTCGGATGATCCGCCACCGTCGACGTTACCAAAACGTCAACGATTTTGGTGACTTGCATGAGGCTCGAAACATGGCTATTTTAGCCATGATAGCAATTGATCCTCATTTGAGTGTTCGAGCGATCTCGGAACGATTGGGGTTTGCCAGATCCACCGTGCACCGAGTATTAAGAGGTGCTAAACTTCACCCGTACCGGGTACAATTCCACCAAGACACTCCTAATCCTGATCCGTTGCGAAGGGTGGCGTTTTGTCGGTGGGCGTTGAGACAAATCGAGCGATCTAGAAACTTTTTTCGGTACGTTATGTTCACCGACGAATCCACATTTAACAGCCGCGGTCAAGTGAACCGTTGGAACTTCCGATACTGGTCCGATCAGAACCCACATTGGTTGAGACAGATCGATCACCAGCACCGATGGAGTTTAAACGTTTGGTGTGGTATTGTTGACGGGCAAATAATAGGTCCCCATTTCTTCGAAGGAAGTGTGAACACTGTCCGTTACCTCGATTTTTTGGAAAATGTGCCTGCCCCTTTTGTGAACTGCCCCTTTTGCTAGAAGATATGAATTTGGAAACACGTCAACAGATGTGGTTCCAGCAAGATGGTGCACCCGCTCACTGGGCTCGAGTTGTTCGAAATCATCTGGATGCAACATTCGGTCAACGGTGGATTGGTCGCGACGGTCCTATAAATTGGCCTCCATGGTCACCGGATCTTACATCTCCTGATTTCTTTTGTGGGGGGTACTTAAAAGATGCCGTCTACCGTCAAGCTCCAACAACACGGGAGAATATGAAGGAGCGGATAAGAGCTGCCTGCCGTGCAATCCCGAGAGATGTTCTTCTGCGCACAGTGGACAGTTTCGCGAGAAGAGTTCAGGCATGTTTAAACATGAATGGAGGGATATTAGAACATTTATAAAAAGGGATCAGAGTACACTTACAAGGAGGGTTTAGAGTAAAAAAATACTGCGGTAGTTACGAACCGCAGAGACCTAATCCTTGTGAGTGTTCCATACGCACGCACATGCACACACACACACACACACGCACACACACCCACACACATACACGCACGCGCGCCCACACACACACACACACACACACACACACACATACACAAAACGGCCCTTCTCAGGGCCAGGAATGCTAGACAGACAACCTCCACGTGGTGTATTCTGGGTAACGCGAATGGTCTGCAACAGACTCAGCCATGCAACCTCCTACGCTTTGGCTAACGCAAATGCCGGTGGTAGGGACAATTAGACTAAATGTCTCACGGCAAGCCGCTCAATGTTGTATTTTCGAATGTATGACCACTTGAACAAAAAAAGAATCAAATTTTTTTGTTGAAAATTGTGGTTTTTTTTTGTTTTCAAATTTGGACGATATTTCATGAGAAAATTTTGGAGGAAAATCGATGAAAAATAGTTTTTTTCCATTTTAATAGCGTTTGTGCCATTTTCAGGCCCGAAAACGTGTTTCTTTAAATCCTTGACGAGCTTTGATCACGATGGGTAGAAAAACACACACACACACACACAAATCCTGGATACATCTGAAATAATTGAAAATGATGTTCTCACTTGAAAACTATGAACTTTATCAAAAAAAATTTTCAACAAAAGTTTTTAGTTTTCAGCTGACAATTTTTTTGGCAATAAAAAAAAGTTATGTTTCCGTTTGAAAAAAACATGTCAGCCTTTGTAACGCCGCCATTTTGAATTTTGGCTCCTCAAATAAATTTTTTTCAAACGTCCCCCTTCAATCCCTAGAAGTTTTGTTCCACACAATATTTCGTCCGAGCAATATTTTTCGAGAAAATTCAGGTGTAAGATTAAAATGGGACACCCTGTATATACATATATATATATATATATATATATTTGGGTGGCTGCAATTTGGGCCAAATTTGAACTTTCAAAGCCCCCGTGTACAAACATTATCAAGCTATATAAAAAAAATACGAGCAAAGTTTTAAGGCGCTCGTCAATTCTCAATGGTGCTTGTGAGGGCATGAATTTTTAATGTAAAAATACATGTGTTTTGCCAAGTTATTACTTAATTATTTCTCATGCTTAGGATATTGATGGGAAAAATCTGAACCTTGGCACACATATTGTGCACATTATGAGCTATATGACCAAATTTTTACAGATTTTTCCAGCAATGAGTGTCATTATTACGAGCTTTGCAATGACAACCTCGTTTTCATTTTTGGAGTTTCATTTATCAGACTTTTTATTGATTTTGTACTGAACATTTTGACCTGAAAAAACTTAAACATAATAGAGAAGTTTTATTTCTGTCAGAAGTATACAAATTCCTTAAAATTAAATTTCAACTTTGAATTAACCCTGAGCCACAAATTCGTTGCACTTAAATAAATTATCGCAATAAATACTATAATAATCGAACAAACATAATACCCAAACAAACAAACCCAAACAAAAAAGTGCCAAGGTAACTTTTTATTAGTAGAGCGGTCGGCTTAGAGTCCTTTTGTTTGCATTTGGATACATTTTCTGGTATTCACGGACAACTTGAACAATGAATTGTTTCCGTTCCTCGCCGCATGTCAATCGATTATTATATTCAGTGATGAGCTTGATTCCTCTTTCCGCGATGTCATTAACGAACCATATTTTTTTGACAATTTGCGAACCCAACTGATAATTTTTGTCCAAATGTCACTTGGACACGTCGTTATTTAGGAAGCTACCATCGATCTGCAATATTCTGAAAAACGTTATCGATTGGGGGCTTACGAAACAATTAATGTTTTCACCCATCAAAGAAGCACCGTCTGATCATATATTTGTTTAAAAAAATTAAAATCATAACCGGGACCAGCATTTGCGAATGGAGCTGTGAACCATGCCTTAACGTGAATCAAAATGATTGTATAAAATCTTTTTATGCAAATCGAACTAGTCCGTAATGCATGCAGTCTATAGTCAAGTCGACAATTGCAGTAGAACATGAATAAATAGTCTTTGCTGATAGAAACTCAGAAAATGATAACGAGGTTGGCATTGCAAAGCTAGTTATAATGAGAATTATTGCTGGGAAAATCTGTAAAAATTTGGTCATATCTCATAATGTGTGCAATACGTGTGCCAAATTTAAGATTTTTCCCATCAATATCCTAAGCATGAGAAATAATTAAGGCAGTCCTCTAGTTTCTCGGGTCGAAAAAATCGATTTTTTTTTTTATAAATCACATCTACAACATGTGTAGAAAATGTGTGCCAAAGGATTTTTCGATATTCGAAGTGGTTCACAAGTCACGGCCCTGGAACGGAGCAGGTATGAGCTTTTCGGAGAGGCTGAGCAATTCAAACACAACAAAACGGCCTCTTTCTGAAGCAGTTCAAAAAGTTATAAAGCCAATTTATGAGGATTTATCCAAAGAAGAATTGTTAAGTAGATGCCTGGGAGCGGAAACTCAAAATAATAACGAGTCGCTCAATTCGTTAATATGGACTTTTGCTCCGAAGCACCTCCATTCTCGGCCAAAAGTGGTTGAAATCGCCACGTTTCTCGCTGTCATAATCTTCATCGAAGCATTCAATCTATCCTGAAGACCTTGGAAACCATGGGAGTGAAATTCGGCCCACAAGCTAAAGGATATGTTCAACAGCGTGATAGCTCTCGGATCGACCGTTCAGAAAGGCGCACGAGTGATGTTGTAAAACAGGCCCGAATCGCGAAAAGGGAAGGAGCAGCTCTGCGTGACTTCCAAGAAGAAGAGGAAGGCCTATTGTATGGTCCAGGCATAGCAGAACCAAACGCGTTTTTCTCGAAACACCATTTTTTGAAACGGTGACCACGATATTTCAGAAACTACTGCACCGATCTTGTTCAAATTTATACAGCATCTTTAATATGTTATAAGCCAGCGATTGAACTAGGATTATCATAATTGCTTCGATAGTTTTTTTTGTACGAGCAAAAAACTTAAGAAAAAATGAGTAAAAAATAGAATGTAATTTTCAAAAGTGTATAAAAAAGTCAATTTTTATAATTTAGAATTCACTCTAAATCAATCGCTAGTCTTAAACATGAAAACTAAAATGCCGTTTGGTTTTTTTATTTCAGATAAGCAGAACAGCCGCAATCTTGGTCACCGTCAAGCACCTCATTTACTTGATGTCTTCATGTCGGCCACTATAACCTTTATTCTTTTATATATATTGACTTCAAAAAAATTGTAAAGCTTATTTAAATGTTAATAAAGATTATGCAAAAACAATGAGATTGATTATTTCGATGCTTTGGCCGTAAAAAATTATTGAAAAAGCCGTAAAAAACCGCCGAGAAACTAGAGGATCGCGTTAAGTAATAACTTGGCAAAACACATGTATTTTTGTATTGAAAATTCAAACCCTCACGGGCACCATTAAAAATTTTCCGGGCGCCTTAAAACTGTGCACATATTTTTTTTTATATATCTTGATTATGTTTTTACAGGCGGACTTCCAAAATCCAAATTTGACCCAAATTGTCGCCACCCTAATATATATATATATATATATATATATATATATATATATATATATATATATATATATATATATATATATATATATATATATATATATATATATATATATATATATATATATATATATATATATATATATACATTTGTAACAGAAAATGACGCTGTAGCGACCCACGTCGCTAGTTCTTTCACCCCTGAGCTTTTTCATTCCCCTCTCGATGTTGTCTTACGGCGCGCAAGGGCCGGGACGAGACCGTTTTCTGTCAGCTGTTGGACTGCGCAGGAGTGAAACTCGAATTGCCAAATATTGTTACAAAAGACTCATCAATACACTATCCGTAAGTTGTTCGACCGATGAAAATAAATGCAGTTGCGTTAATTAAACAAGCAGAAACGATATCGATTTTATTGGGAAACACTGATTATAATTGTCTTAAATGTAAATCCGTTGCAGAGTTACAATATGCGGATGTCCACGAAGATATACTATGCTGCCGACTTAATACCGAAGCCCATCTTTACCAAATTAGCCAAGGACTTCTTCAAAGCTGATATAGAAACTGTTGAGGTCGACAACGAATACATAAGCACCGAACAAGTCAACGAATGGGTGAAGAATCGAACCAATAATGAATGCACAGAGCTATTCAAAGAACCACGTGAGATTCTCCATACCTTTTTCCTTAAACAAAAGAAAACAAAAATAACTTAAGCCACAAATATTTCCAACTATACATTGGTTGGCAACCATCCTGAGAATGAATTCTTTAAATGTGTGCTTATCGCGAATCGATAATTGAAATTACATGGTGAATCTAAAGATTTCGGAAAATAAAAAATTCCACAGATATTTGTGGAATAATATTTTTTGCACGTCACTACCGTGCACTGTCAAAAAGAAGTCTATTTGGTTCAACTATGATCAATTAAAATAAAATAAGTTCTCGCGTTTTCTCGCGAACACCTAGGCCATCAGATAAAATTGTATTTGATAATAATATTTCAATTTGTAAATTTATCCTATTTTTTGTCGTAATATACATTAACATTCCTGTTGGTACCGATATTCGATGTTGAAAAATCCTTTAACATGCATTATATGTTCGACATACGACCACTATTTCGGAATATGAGAAAATGTTCCCTTTTATGGGTATCACGAATTGTGCAATTTCCTGGTCTTTCGGAAGACAAAAGGCAGACCACGAGGTATAGTCCGTGGAATTCAAGAGGTGTCGATACGTCTTGCGGCGACGTTATATTGCTCACTGACTGCCGGAGTAATTAAATATGGCGAGCGAAAAAAGCTTGAATCTCTGCATCAGAAGAATTAAATAAAGAACAACTTGACAGTACGAAAATTTGAGTTAATTCGAATAAAAAAGGATCAAATAAACGAATCTTGTTGATATCGATGAATCTTTCTTATCATTGTGGTCATCGGGAAGCGAAAAAGATTGAACAGTGCCATATTTTTTACTGACATAAAGGATGGGAGTGCTTAAAAATGAACTATACCATGATTTATTTACTGTGTTGAGCGTAAATATTATATTGAGTAAACCTTTTTTAATTGTCAACAGAGTACAAAAACTCCCTTAATTTATCAGCACGTGTGTTGTCTTCTTGCAGTGAGAATCGGGCCCAAACCGAGTATCGATCTCGTGAATGCTATTTATTTCAAGGGAGTTTGGGAGTCGCCGTTTGATCGTTTCCACACTACATAACGTCCCTTCTATTTATTCGATGAAGATGCAGTGAGTGTACCGACTATGCACAAGATTGCTCGAATGCCTTACGGAAGAATCGAGTCGATATGTGCCAGTTTCGTCGAACTCCCTTACAAGGTAAATCGATTGAGGAGTACACCGCAAAAATCGAAAACATCCCATGCGGTAAATTGACAGGGCATCCCTCATAAAAATAAGCTCTTAAATCCATAAAGGCCCTTATTTTGGCAATCCCGACAGGGGTTGACATGGATGCGGATCATGTTATGGCAATCCTTGTCGGGATTGCCACAATAGGACCAGGTTTGGGCATTATAGGACGGACCAGTATACATAGCTTCGACTAAATCATTTGTGGTATTTTAATGACTAAACTCAATTATTCGATAATAGTTAAAAATAGGATAAGAACGTGAGGGCATTAAAAATGTATTATATATTACATTTACAAATCCTTCAAAAAATTGTGTATTATTTTTACTGCCTTATAGATATTTTCACTCATGAACCTTACCCGATTGTGTAGGATAAGTAAATAGATCGGTTTTCGTTTTCCAGATTTTACCTTCAATCAAAAAAGATTCTAGACATTGATTGAATCCCAATATTTTTCTGATTTCTACTACACATCCATTGCTTAAAGGCACAACGTTATTTGGTGTGGTAGTGCTATTTGTAGGGCTATTATTAAAAATCAATTTTTCGGAAATTATTTACGCGCCTTTAATCACTTTTTTCGTAACTGAAATTTCGGAGGAATTTCTCTTGGCCGCTCAAAGAAATTATCTTTTTCATTCTATCCGCGACAAACTTAAATCAGAGGCCTACCTAGACTTCTAATAGAACGTTTTATTTTTCCCAGGTAATTTTCGAAGGGGAAGCAATTTATTTTGCTCAAGTTGCATCCAAAATTATCAACGTCATCTACTACATGGCAAAGCAAACACCTACACAGATAGAACAATTCTATTGATATAAACTCACCGCGCCTATTTGATTAAAACAAAATTTAGATTACATAGAATTTTCGTACAGTCAACCATTTTTCTATGGAATTGAACTTATGATCTGACTTTATTGCAGCACTCATATCGAAGGGGTGCGGGTAGGGAGGGTGGAGAGCGAGAGAGAAATTACACACACACCATTCAACCATTTTTCTATTTAATTGAACTAATGGTCTGTCTTTATTGCAGCATTCACATCAGAGGGGTGAATGCTGCAATAAAGGGGGTAGGGAGGGAGCGGAATTACGCGCACGCACCCACCCATACACACACACACACACACACACACACACACACACACACACACACACGTTGCAGCACTCATATCAAAGGGGGAAGGGAAGGAGAGGGAGAAGTGTGTGTGTGTGTTTTTTTTAGAGAGATTTAGCGGGAAAATGCCTCCGCACCGTAGCAAATAATTGCCGTGTGTCGGGCTTGCACCGACTAAAAACCCTCATTCTCTGTGGCCTTACAAATTCTCCCGCGGGACGACCGCTAGGTATTACATCGCGGGAGAGGCCTTAGCCGTAGCTCTTTCTGCAGTGTTGTCAGACAATCTTACATCCCCCGTTCCACTCTAGATGTTATGAGTGGTTTAGGGGTTCGTGTCGCTGATTTAATCTATGACTGCCTGGTCTTCCGGCGCCGTCTTCTTCCTCGCATGTTCTGCACGTCGCAACTCCTTCATCAGTGCGGCAGCATAAGCCGATACCGCTGTCCATGCGTCTGCTGACTTCAGCATCAACTCAACCAGGTTGTCCGGGGTGATGCGTGTCTCCAGCTGATCCTCGACTATCGCGCGGGAGGCACTAAAACGTGGGCATTGGAACAATGCATGTTCAGCGTTCTCCTCGACTGCTACACATGCTGGGCAATCCGGGGAATCTTCATAATTAAACTTATAGAGATAAGCCCGAAAACAGCCGTGTCCTGAGATCACTTGAGTGAGATAATAGTTGAGCTCCCCGTGTAGACGGTTCACCCATATCTCCACCTTCGGGATTAGTCGATGTGTCCACCTTCCCTTGGGAGAAGCATCCCACATCGTCTGCCGCTGGTTGAGAATGGTTGCTCTCGCTTCTGTCCTTGCATAACTGGGGTTTCTAGCTCCCTTCTGCTGGTACATCGATCTATGCTCCTCGGCAAGCACCTCAATGGGCAGCGTTCCCGCGATAATACCCTCAAGGCACTGACGCGATACGTTGCTGCAGCCTTCCTGCGGTACTCCTGGATTTTCAGTGCATCAGCCCATATGGGTATGCCATAGGTGAGCACTGAGGTCGTCACTGATGACAGCAGTTTCCTCCTCTTCTGTCTGTGGCCACCAACATTAGGCATGAGTTGCGCCAGTGTGGTAGCCACCCCAGCGGCCTTTCTGCTGATCTGCTCGGTTTGCTCTTTGAAGTTCAGCCTCGCGTCGAGAATCACACCCAGGTACCGAATGAACGGTTGAGATGTGATTTCGGAGTTTCCAACCCTGAGCGTCACCGTTTCCATCACCTTCCTGCTGGATACAAGGAGTACTTCTGTTTTGTGGGCTGCAAGATGCAGTCCAACAGAAGACATCCATTCCTTTATTTTGGCGAAAGCTTCGCCGAAGAGTGCGTTGATTTGCTCTAGGAATTTGGCGATGACAATCAGCGCCGCGTCATCTGCGAACGCTACGATGGACACTCCTTTCGGCAATTTTAATAGCAGCAGATCATTGTACATGATGATCCACAGAAGCGGTCCAAGTACAGAGCCCTGAAAAACTCCTCCAGTCACCCTATACGTCTTTGGTCCATCCTCTGTGTCGTACATGAGCCACCTATTACATAGGTAACTCGCCACTATTCTCCGTAGGTACCATGGTACACCTAATGTTTTTAGGGCATCCATGATACACTTCCATATCGCCGAGTTGAAAGCGTTTTTGACGTCGAGAGCGACAACTGCGCAGTACTTCTTGGACCCTCTTGCCCATCGTTTCCCCGCAGTCGACTCCTGCGCCTGCTTCACCACTGTATTAATGGCATCCAGAGTAGAGCGCTCCTTTCTGAAGCCAAACTGGCCCTCCGTCAGTAGAGGGTCCACGACCTTCTCAATTCTGTTATGGATGATGCGCTCGAAGATCTTTCCCGCGGTATCCGGCATACAGAGCGGACGATAGGATGAAGGTTCGTCCGGTGGCTTTTTCCCTTTCGGGAGGAGCACTAGCTTCTGCCACTTCCACTTGTCTGGGAAGATTCCTTCCTTGAGACACGCATTGTACATGCCCAGGAATATTGCCGGTGCCAACTTGATCGCTGCCTTGAGTGCGATGTTGGGTATCCCATCCATGCCGGGGGCTTTATTGTTGCCCACCCTGGCAATCGCCGTAAGAAGCTCTTCTTCAGTAATGGCTGGGATGGCTTCATCGACGTCCTCTTCGAGCTGATAATCCTCCTCGGGTTGCTCAGGGAACAGATGTAAAACAATCTTTTCCAGCAGAGCTGCGTCCACAGGCGATGGCATTGGCTGGCTTTTCAGCCGAGTCATTACTACTTTGTACGGCCTGCCCCAAGGAGCATCTTCCACCTCGCTGAGCAGTTCGCCCCAGTTTTCAGCTTTACTCTGCTTGATAGCCTTTTTAAGCTTCAAGCGCGCCATCCTGTGCTGTTCTTCCAAATCGGGGAACGAGCGTTTGCCTCGAGCTCGTTGCGCTAGGCGGCGAGTTCGATGACACTCCCTTCGGAGGCCGGCAATTTGTTCGCTCCACCAGTGTACCGCCGGTCGGAAGTCGACATTACGTTTCCGTGGCATTGTGGCATCGCATGCTTCGGTGACCCTCTGCATGACCACCTCGACCTTCTCGGTTGCACTTTCCGCTGCGAGGGGGCTGGTGCCAAAAGTTTCACGAAACAAGTCCGCGTCAAACATTTTCGCTTTCCAGCCCTTCCCGTTTGTCTTCGGTGCCTTCGCTGTTCTGCTGAAGGCACCGCGAATCTCCCAGAGAATCGCTTGATGATCACTGTGAGTGTAGATATCACTGACTACCCAGTGGCACTGGTTTCCTCTTGCCAGGCTACTACTCACAAAAGTGAGGTCCACTATAGAGGAGGCTTCACCTTTAACAAAAGTGGGCTTTGTACCTGCATTAAGTAGTACTACATCCAATAAGGACATAGCCTCAAGCAGAGCTTGGCCCTTCCTGTTCGTCACTTTACTACCCCATTCCACAGCCCACGCGTTGTAATCTCCGGCTATGGCTACCGGGAAGCGTTGTTTAGCGTCTGCGACTAAGTTGTCGAGAAAATTCTCAAACTCATAAGTCGTCAGACTAGGCGGTGCGTAACAACTGTAGAAATGAACTCCTTTGACTTTTATTTTCACAAAACCAGTTTCCGTCCGACTCGCAAGATCCTGAAATGGAAGTTTTCCGCAGGACCAAATTGCGGCCTTCCCACTTGCGTCAGATTCCCAAGGTTGCGTGTCTAGATTTCTATATGGTTCCGAGAGTATCGCCAAGTCAAGCTTCAGCTCGCGCACAGTCTGCATGAGCAGGTCCTGTGCTGCTTCACAATGGTTGAGGTTCAGCTGGAGTACTCTCATTTGCATCGTTTTTGGAGTGCCTGGAGGGCCTGGAGAGCCCGCGTATACGCTGGACACCGGCTGCTACCTGCGATGTGGGCTGTGGGTGCCTCATCTCCCGCTTCTGCACATATGACACACTTTGCACTTGCTGTGCATTCGGCAACTTTGTGGCCAGTGTTACTGCACTTGATGCAGTCTTTAGCCCGGTCGACGTTGCTCTTGCAGTTCCATGATAAGTGTCCAAATTTCCAGCACTTGAAACACTTTAGTGGTCTCACCACCTCTCGGATTCTGCAATTACACCAGCCGACTCGGATGATTCCTGTATCCAGAAGTTTCCGGGCACCAGGCACCATGAGTCGGATTACCGCGGTCTGAGTTCGGCCATATGCTTTACGCAGAGACTTAAGAGAGTATTCCGTGACTGAATAGTCCGGTCCCAAGACTCTCTTCAGGGCCGCCGATATCTCCTCCTTCGTCGCGTCCTCTTCCAGGTCCTTGATCTCCAGATCAACTTCCTGGACTTTACTCTGGACCGTTGCTGATTCACCAACAACACCTTCGAATTGGTTTCACAATTCCGGTGCTTTGGCTGAGCTCTCCTTATTCAGAACGATCAGCAGATCTCCCGCGTTCGTTCTGTGTACCTTTTGGACGCATTCACCTGCATCCTTGAGCGCCGGATCCTTCTTTATACGACTCAAGATCTCCCTCAAGTCACCCTTTTTGTGGATGACGAGAGCGTTGGGCAGAGTCGGCCGTTCGCGAGGTTTCTGCGCCTTCTTCTCGCGATCTTTTCTTCTTTCGCGCAGTCTGCCACTTCTGCTCTGATCTCTCGACCTTATCCTCGGATTGACCAGCCAATGGCTCCACCAGCTGCTTCTCCTTCGGCTCCTTTCCGTCGGTCGACGTCGGTGTAACCCGCTTTTTCCTCTTCGCCTTGCTTACTTGCGTCGAGGTACCGCCCACGTCCATGCCTTCATCGTTCCTCTCCTTGTTAGGGAAAGTCGATTTCGCTTGGCTTATGTTCGGCGTGGTTTACGTTCCTCCAGTCAACGCTGCCGCCTGTGGCTTTGCACACCACGCTACGAGGTCCTCTATACCTTTCCAAGTACTGGTAAGCATAGGAACCCACCGCTGGATCTCCTTGTGGAGGTTTTTCTTCTGCTGGATAAAAGAGGCTAGGCTCTCCAGCGTCTTTCCGTGCCTCTCCACCAACTTCAAAATCTCCTTTCGGTTTCCACCTGTCTCTTCCTTTTCTTCACTTGAAACATTGTGCGCCATGGAGGCCAAGTGGCCCACCTCCATGGTACTGCGGTTGTTCGATGACGACGCCCGGGAGCCCGCTTGGTCACTCCCTGAAGGCGCCGGTACTAGGGTTCCGTGCCCCTGCACCCTAATCGGTATATCCTTTATTGGACTTCCCATATTCATTTGCTATCGAGGTTTGATCCCCGTGTCTGTTGGTCCACGGGAGGTATTTTAATTGCCTCCTGCCCTGTATATCTATATGGACATTTCAATATCCATATCTATATCCACATAGATATCTCTATATGTATATCTATATCCATATAGATATTTGTACATCTATGTCTATATTTATATACGAGGGCTTCCCCCTATCCGCCGCCTGGGGACGCGACATGTAGGGGTTTCAGACTCCCCATGTGGCGCGCGCGCGCGCGTGTGTGTGTGTGTGTGTGTGTGTGTGTGTGTGTGTGCCACTCATGTCAAAGGTGTGAGGGGGCAGAGAGGGAGAGGAATTGCACACACACACAGAGGAATTACGCACGCGCGCGCACGCACGGACACACACACACACACACACGCGCGCGCGCGCGCACACACACACGCACACACTCACACTTACACACACACACACACACACACACACACACACACACACCCTCCCCTCCCTCTCTCCCCCCGCCCCTTTGATATGAGTGCTGCAATAAAGACAGACCATTAGTTCAATTAAATAGAAAAATGGTTGACTGTACGCAAATTCGATTTAATTTAAATTTTAAAAAATCATATAGGCGCGGTTAGTTAACCCTTTGCACTCGAGCGGGCGCTGTATCGGCGCCGCTCGAGTGCAAAGGGTTAATATCAGTAGAATTTTCTGCCAGCATAGGTGTTTTGTAGATATCTGCGACTAAGATGTTACAAGCACTCGGTAGCATAGGGGCAGCATGCGTAGCTATGAGTAGGTAGGCACTACGTTCGATTTCCATATAAGGTAGTCGGCCCTAGGTAGTGGCCGTCAGGGTCCTAGTGATCGTCATGTCTACGCATTAAATAATTATTTTAATATAAAAATCAGTCCTTCGTGCAGATCTGTGGTATATTAGCTTCCAGGAGGTATTTACTATGTTGTATTAGATTTTCACACCCGTAAGTATACGTATAAAAAAATAATCAAATTAAATATATTCCGCTACGACGTCTAGCTGTCATTTCGGCCGAATCCTTCTTCAGGAGGTTAACGTGAACCATGTTACATCTTGGGAGATTTGAGAATGCCTGTGGACTTGCGTGAAGGAAGTTTTCCTTCACGTGATTAACAAGGATTTTAGTTTTACGTTCAGCATAAAAAATTATAGTTTTATGTTAATTTCAACGAATTTTCATATATGACGATTACCGGTTCAGCAACATAAACACTCTGCCGATTAATCGCCACGGCTGTCGATAACTGGGACATTGTTAGCAAAAAAAGAGTCTTACGAATCGAATATTAGTTTATAGAAAATCAGAAATGAAATATTGGGTCCGCAATTAGCATTGTCTGAAGGATCCACGGACCAGTGATCGTCATACACATATTCGCGATAGTAAAAAAATATACATATAAATAAATGTCGTCGATTACTAAGTCGTAACCATGTCGATAACTGGATATGTCTTGAACACAGGGGAACAGCACTCGATAATATTGAAAAATTATTTTATGAAAAAATAGTTGTTTACAATGACTCCAAATAAATAAAAATTATCATTATGACGTAATAGGCAATAATTAGTTTTATTTTTTTAATTAATAGAGTTCCATGGAAGAGAAATTTGTGTTTCAAACTCTTTATCAAATGTTTTGATGAAAATCATAAAGTTTGTGACAAAGTTGTAAAAATTATTTTGCCGTTCTATATGCAGACATAATCGAGTCAACAAAGTCCTACGAACCGTTGCATAATTAGTCAAGGTCTTATATGCCTTTGGATGGTCGGAAAACAAGGCTTTTTGGGATTTTTAAAAAATACTAATAAAGCAATCGAAACGAGGTTTAGAGGGTTAATTTCACATATCTGTAGGTACCTCCAACGAGCGGACTCGTTGGAGTCGCACATGTGCACCCAAGAAGAATTTTCTTTTCCCCGTTATCTACACGAGTTTTGTTACCGAAGTACACACGATTATTATAAAATAAATATTAGGGTGGCTCTTATTTCTTGACTTTCGAAAAGTTCATTCGGCACCCTTTCATGTTGATTATTAACCTACAATAATAGTCTAGATTTTTTTATATTTTTTTAAAACAATAATTAGGGGGTGCTACCACTTGTTGAAGTTTGAGAAAAAACACAATTATAGTATTTGATTTAGGAGTATAAAAAGGTTAATATTTTACTATATTTTAATGGTTCGAATGTAAGTAAACATGCCCGAGACTCGTTGGCGTTTCCTAAGGCGGGTCTACGCTAGACGAACCGAGCACGACCGAAGCACGAGCGGAGCACGAGCCAAACACAATTCGTCTAGTGCCCCGAGTCGAAATTTTTAGCCTCCTCTGAACCCTCGCAGGACCCATTTCTTTTGTAATACATAAGCCGCCAGCCTCCGTTGAACCGACGAAACCTCATTTGTCGAGTTCAGTGCCATGAAGAGACCTCCTCTTGGTCCAGGGTAGCCTCTGCTAGACCTCCCAAACCTTCTCTCGACCCCCAGTTTTAGTGAAACGGGCAGAGCACAGGCCTCCTTAACCTGCTTTCAATCTCAAACTGTTGCCTCGACCCCACCTAACCTGCTTTCGGCCCAAATTCGATATCTCCTCCATCATCATTCCATTGTGGCCTGATCGGTAACCCGTTCGATGACGAAAATAATACGAAATTAATAAAAATCGATCGACCCCTTATCAAATTATTATTGCAATATTAATATGCGAAAACAATCGAATTTGCTCAATATTTATTTATTATTATTTTATAGGCAATTCATAAAAGAATGCTTGTATATACAGTCTTACTCCAATTCTATCGGATTAATGGGCGTTTTCCTGTGAGAAAAAATCTCACAGGAAAATTCTTAAAAAATGCCAGTCTATCCAGTATAAGCTTACGCGACGTTTTTCGTCCTTGACTTTTCGTCTTAAACCCTCTAGTTATTGAGTTACATTGCATTATCTAGAATTAGTCTTTTTTAGCAAAAAAAGAAATAACATTGCAAAAAAAATCGTACAAAACTTTATAAAAAACGCAAATGGAGTTCCTGCTACCCCGTTCAAGTTTATCATGGATAAACGTAACAAACTTTTTTTTCATAAGTCATGCGCCTAATTCTCGATGGTCGAAAAAAAGCCGAAAATCAGTCACATATAAAAGTGCGTACCGGGTAGAAAAGAAAATTATAAAAAAATATTTCAGAAAAGCAATATAAAGCTGACTTTATTCCCGTCAAAACGCCGTTCGGTAAATTTGGTTATCGTTTTTTTACGAAGCTATGTAACTTATAGTGCAGCAAGAAATATCGACTGGTGTATCCAAACTTTTGAGCGACGGTATATATTATATAATACTATATATATATATATTATACTCGAAATATGTGGTTGCATTAATATATTCGAATATACACTACCAGTCAAAAGTATTCGGACACTTCAGATAACTGCAAAACTTAATATCACTTTGGATCATTGCAAACTTATGGTAGAATAATAATTATTTTACGAAGGTACTATAAAGCTCTGTATAATTCCTTGATTATATAGATCTTTATAGTATCTTCGTGAAATAATAAATGAAATGAATTATATTACTCTAACATTATTTGGCAATTATCCAGCGCTCAAAAGTTTTGCGATCATGTGGAGTGTCCGAAATCTTTTGGCTGGCAGTGTAGATCTAAATAACATATAACGTTGATATCTATATGGAACGATAGGGTGTTAATTATAGTCTATTTCATGTTTTAAAGGATTGAAATTGTCGGTTTAGAATTCAACCACTTTCGATTTTTTCTTTTTGTTTTTGTTGGTTTTGTTTTTTTTGTTAATTCAATAATGAGTTGATAAATGGCGATGGCCGATTACCGTCGATTTTAAATGAAATGTTTGATTTTTCTTTGTTTTCATTTTTAGCACGTCGAAAACTTAAAAAATATTTCCCCGTGTATGTATGAAGCATATTTTTATTTTTTTCCGCTAAATATGATATTAACTAACCGCGTCTATTTGATTCTTTTTTATTTCAGTTAACTAGATTTTTCATAGAACCAAATTTTTCCTATTGCATTCCATTATTAAAATTATTGATTTCAAAAATGTTTATTTATAGAAAATCAATCTATTTAATATCGTCCAATAACTACATATTTTATTTGATCCTAATAAATCTGTGATCCGGTTTCATCAGTTCAACATTTTCATCTGTTCACAAAAACAATTTAGTTAAGTTCACTGAATGGATCTAGTTATTTTTTTTTTTAATTTACCTTAAATAGAATTTTCGTAGAGTTAACCATTCTTCTATTTGATTGAACCAACGGTCCATCTTTATTGCAACACTCATATCAAAGGGGCGGGGGGTAGAGAAGGTGGAGAGAGAGGAATTTCATATGTGTGTGTGTGTGTGTGTGTGTGTGTGTGTGTGTGTGTGTGTGTGTGTGTGTGTGTGTGTGTGTGTGTTTGTTTGAAAAATCTATAGCATGTTATTCGATGAAACTCTCAAATTATCACAATCATATTAACTAATTGATATAGCTTATGTGATACAACAAACAGTTAGAGGTATTCATTTGGTCTCTTATGCCATATCAGCGACCAAAATGTTATAAGCACTCGGTAGCATATACGATAAAATACGATATACTCGGTAGCATACTCGGTAGCATAATTACGATAAAAATCCTTGTGGTAAAGCTCTCAATTAAGGAGTTCATTTTTTTTTTCGATTAATGAAATATTTTATGCATATAGTACGCTTAGCTCTACAGTGTACATTGTAAGCAAATAAAGATTTATTTGAATCTCATTTTTATTAATATATATAAATATCTTTGAAAGAAATATGATCGTAGTAGGCTGTGAGACAAGGAAAAAACCTATTTTATTTAAATAGATTCTATATAAATTAAATTTTTTGTTTAGCAGTGTACAGTAGGCCGAAAGGGGGGGCAGTAGGTTCTGCGGGAGCGCTCGAAGTAGGCCGACCTGAGGTTCCGTAGGTTCAATTGTGACCCTCACTGACCTCCTTTGAGTCAAAAAGTCTACTTTCTGCCATGCCGGAGGTTCATCGGAGGCTCTAACGCATGGTACTTTCAAACATGGTACCCTCCTTTAGATACCCAATAATCCGCTCACGCCGATTGCTGCTCGCCTTCATTTTGTGGGTTGAACGCGGCTCGAAAATTTCGACTCGAGTGTGGACCGACTTACAAGCCTCGAACGAGCGCGCTGCGAGCATTTCTGACGAACACAAAGGGATTTGCTGTTTCGGTCCCTAAGCTCAACCGAGGAACTGGAGAAGCATGTGCAAGAGCTGTGTATGAAACAATAGAATCGTGGAACTTGTGTGAGCAAATAAAATGTATGTGCTTCGATACGACCGCGGTCAACACGGGTTTAAAAAATGGAGCTTGTATCCTTTTGGAACAAAAAATGGAAAAGGATATGCTTTGGCTTGCTTGCCGGCACCATGTAATGGAGATAATGTTAGAAGCCATCGTGAGTAAATCTCTTAGTCTATAAAGTGGACCTGATATTCAAATTTTTAAGAGATTTAAAAACAGCTGGAGCGACATTGACCAAGCTGACTACAAGGCAGTATCTTCCGATGCTTCATCTTTACAAGCAGTTGAAAATATTGCTGCAGACATAATCTCTTTCGCTCAAGATCAGCTGAATCGACACCAACCTCGAGATGACTACAAAGAGCTTTTGAACCTTATAATGATTTACCTTGGTGGGATTCCTGAGAAAGGAGTATCATTCAGAATGCCAGCTGGTCTTCACCGTGCCAGATGGATGGCAAAAGCAATATATTGTCTCAAGATCTTTTTATATCGCCATCAGTTCAAATTATCCGAAAGAGAAGAAATAGCTATTAAGAAGATTTGCGTGTTCACTGTCTCAATTTATGTGAAATATTGGTATCAAGCACCTTCCGCCTGTGCAGCGCCAAGAAACGATCTGCAGTTACTAAAATATCTTGTTTCTTTTCAAAATATAAATAAAGCCATGTCACAAAACGCAATAAAAAAATTTTGAGTCATCTGTGGTACTTGTCTGAAGAATTGGTGTGTTTTGCTTTTTTTGACGATGCTCTTTCTCTAGACGACAAACGCAAAATGGTTAAAGCTTCAAACAACGAAGGCCTCGAGTTTTGTGCAAAACGAATAAGCGTCGATGCCAAGCACTTACTTGAAAAAAATATAGAAGATTTTGTGTCCAGTAATTCAATGGGATTCTTTCAAATACTTATCATATCCTCAGAGTTTTTAGATAAAAACGTGGAAACATGGCAAGACGACGAGGAATATCAACTTGGAAAGCAAATTGTGCAATCTATGCGCGTAGTAAATGATATTGCCGAACGAGGAGTGGCCCTAAGGAATATAATAAACTGATAACGACAAAAGAAGAGCAAAAGCAATACTTGCTTTTAGTTGTAAAGGAATTTAGAAAAAAATACCCAGATGCAAAAAAATCCACTCTATTGAAATAATATTTTGTGTAATAACATTTTTATTTATTGAAAATACTTCTAATTTCATATTTTTTGTGTAATTATGCAAATTGTTTGCTATAAGTTGATTATTTGACTAAATAAAAACTTCAATCCTCGAACTAGAAATATATTGTTTTTTTTTGTATTAAAAAGTTTGAGAGCTGGTAGCACCCCCTAAATATCACTTTGAAAAAATTAAAAAAAATACTGTAATAGTTTCTCAGGATATGGAATCAAATGGCAGGGTGCCCCATAAAAAAATCGCAAAAAAATTTTTTTTGGCCATATAAGAGCCACCCTAATATATATTTTTGTAGATCTAGCCCGATTTTTACAAAGTCGCATTTTCGACTGAAACAACGGCCTTTGTTCGCTTCCAAAAATCGCAATTGTTAAACGATTATAAAAATCGTGTGTACATCGCCATAAAATTTATCTAAGAAGTTATAGTTGAAATTTGAAGTCAATCGGTCAAAAAATGCAGGACATACCAGTCCGCCCGATGTTGAAAACATTTCTTCATAAAAAACCTGGTTAAAGATTTCAAAGCATTTTTCTACATGTCTTAAAAAAAATGTCCACTTAAAATAACTTTTGCATATTATTTTCGACATGTTTATACATTATTTAAATCAATAAAAAAAAACATTTTTTTTTTCAAAGCTATATAAGTCCTCAAAGCAGTTTGAACGCATGTGACGATTAGTGGGACGTTCCCTTGGCGATTACCAGACCAACTGTCATAGCGGCATGACGATGACTCGTACAATAGCATATTATAACCTTTACGAAATATTTTCTCGAAAACTGTACTAGGCACGGGAATTTCATAATGACCTTCTTCTTCGTAATAAAAAACTGATTGAGAACGACTTAAAATAACGTTTACTCACTCTTCTTGTTGAGCTATAAAATGCTCCTGCTTTTGGCACAAGTGTCAGTGTTGCGTTTCGGAAGTGAGAAACTCGAAAGTGAGGACTGATTTAAGTGTAAGTAAGAATATAAAGTGAGAAAAAACGTTTAAGTGAGAAAATAATGACGGACGAAATGACACAATTCCTCGAAAAAAACCAGTTGGGGGATTATGAAGAATCCTATTAGATGTTAAGAAAAACTCTATTTGTCGGATATAAAACACCTATTTCTTCTAACTTATATATCCTATTAGATGTTAAGAAAAATTCTTAGTGAATCTTAAACATAAACTTAAATAACAAAAATTTTTAGCTGTTAATACAATCGTAGTAGGTCGACATACGAATAAGAAAACTTATTCGCTGGGAGACAAACTCCTTCGTCCTTAATAAATCTTTTTTCTAAGTGTAGTTCAATTTCCGCATGGGATTGTACAAATCGAATAATAAAATACGACATGGTGCTCTTAGATCTCCGCTTCCTTCCGGAAAATTTATGTATCACGAATAATGACAGCGAAGTGGAACCGAATTGAACGTTTGTTCCCGTTTTATTTGCAGAGCAATGGGGCAGACGATGCTATGAGCATGTTCATTATACTTCCAGATAGAAGACGACAAGTAACCGCGATAATAGATGAGCTCCGCAAATTTCAATTGGACGACCTTCTCAACTCTACGCTAAGAGACGTCGACCTCTACCTACCCAAATTTAAATTCGAGTACTCCGAACTACTATTTAGCCGCATGCTCGATCGCGTTAGTGTTTTCGGAGGTCAAACTCTTGTAGCAATAGTAGAGGGAAAAAACTTGGCAAAAAAGTTGAAATTTTTGTACGGAGACTAATCAGCTTCCAATTACAGATACTTGGTGAGACGGATCCTTTCAAGATACAATCCACATTTCGTAACATGATGGCGGGAAACGAATCGATGTCTTTCGGCAACGGTGTCGTAAAGTACGTTATCGAGGTCGACGAAGACGGTGACAAAAATGCAGGATTGACTGGTGAGTTAATCTAGCTCTATTTCTCGTCTCTTTATTACGGCGAATTGGGTTTCTTTTCCTTCAATGACAAAAGTCGAATGAATATTATTGAACACAATACGTAAAAAATAATGATCGATATAAATCATTTGCCGCCACTCGACAGCAGTCTACTCCCACAGAAATATTCTGATCTCTACACTGAACATTGTTTGACCGATTTTGCGAACGTTTTTCCTCACTTGTTTTCACGAATAGCCACGAGCTTTCTTTTTCTCAGCTTCGTTTATGAAAAACGATAGCAACGGAACAAGACTACTTTCATTGTTATTGTAAAATTCACATGTCAAAGAGGAAGGTCACGATCGACACAAAAATCGATGCCGCGAAGCTTTCGACATGGAACCACCTTATCGGCCAATCGGACCTGCGAGCGAGTTTCGTAAGTGATAATCAGGCGCTTAACTAAAATTACGTTCACTTTTATATCCAGGTGCATTCTATACTGAAAATGAGGCCATTAACGGAAATCGAAATGTTCGATCTATCGAGGCAGATCAAACACTTGTCAAATTCGATGCGAACCATTCTTTTATCGCGATCATCGCCACCAGGGCGGAGTACTTCCTTGATCTCTTTACCGTTATCTGCAATGGATTGTAAGTGTATTCATGCGGTTTGAGAGCAAAATCTTACGGGGATTTTGTACTCGAGATCGTGTTCTCACGTTTATACGAATCATTTCTTTGTTTCTAGCCAATTTTTGCCAAGGGGTGCATGATGCGGGTTTACGGTATTCCAGTCTTTTCATAAATACCCCTCGGTATCCATAAAAAATGTTCCTACGAGTTGAAACATTCCTCCCTCGGAGTAATTAGACTGGCACACTTTGGCGAATTGATTGATGTCTTTATTCGAAAATGGATCTTTTACGGGGCAACTTCACACAAGATCAACTCCACGAGACCCACGAGAAGAAAAGGATTGACACGAAGGCGCTATCAGAACTTGATTCTTCCCTTAAATGGTTCACCTAGGACGGTTTTCTCGAAGCAGTAGCAACAACTGCCACTCGATCTTCTCCAAACAGCAAGAGTTATAATTATTAAAACAACAGAAAACATAACAGGCGTCTGCCCTAATAAATACCGGCATATTCCGTAACTGCAGAATTGAATCATTTTTTTCCCAAATGGAACGTATGCGTCAATATCACCGATAAACAGATTAAATACACCCCTCACTCCTCGACAACATCGATGCCCTTCACTGACACCCTACCCACAAGAAGAAGATGTAACTAAAACGATCAAGAGGGTAGCCAGGATATAAGCTAGAGGGGGGGGGGGCAAAAGATCATCAGCCCCCCTCCCCCTCAGCAGCTCATATTAGTTTTGCAGAATACGGGGGGGGGGGGGGCAAAAGATAAGAGACTTAATTTTTTCTTCTAGGGGGGCAGGAGTTCCTCTGCCGCTCGCCGGGTACGCCCTTGGGAACGATCGAGCTCAGAAAACCTTTAAGCTAATTAAACTCGAGATCCAAACCCCTTAAAGCCCTAACAGACGATCGAACATGGTCCGGCTGCACCACGGATTTGGTTCGCTGTCGTACCATATTCGATCGTGTGGAGAGCAGTACGCCGTACATTGTTATTGTTATTATTGGTACGGTTGGTTCAATGGCTCGCACATCGAATTTGATGCGCTCCGCACCAAATCCGCTCTTCTGGACGCAGCAGCGGACCGTTCGGCACTTTGGAGCACCTTAGAATATGGTTCGACAGCGAATCAAATCTGTGGTGCGGCCGGACCATATTCGATCGTCTATTGAGGAGTTCGCTGGACGGTCGGGGGAGCTGTCCGCTCGTCTGTTGTGATGAGCGCACCGCACATCGAACTTGGTGCGCCGAACCATATTCGACCGTCTGTTGGGCTTCAACAATGTACGGCGTACTGCTCTCCACGCGATCGAATATGGTACGACAGCGAACCAAATCCGTCGTGCGGCCGGACCATATTCGATCGTCTGTTGGGACTTTTAAAAACCGCAGACCAGATCGAATCTTGCCGTGAGTTTTGCAGACTGATACTAGCTATGAGGAGGTGGAAATAGTTCGCTATCAAGTTTCACCTAATAATACTGTAGGGACCCTAGCCTCGGCCGCAGAGCGTTGCGCCGAGAACATTGGGCAATCGATCTATGACGCACGAGACAATAAAACGTGACGTGAGACACTGAAACTTATATTCTTGGTATCTTTAATAAAGTCGTATTTTGTGTTATACATTCCAAACTCTCTCTCTCTCTCTCTCTCTCTCTCTCTCTCTCTCTCTATCCCAGCTACGGAATAAATAAAAGAATTCTTTATAGTACAAAAAAAGCATTGTAGCTAAACAAGCGCCAAATTCGACCTCCCCCGAAAACGTGACCTCCTTAACGAGCTAGCACTACCACTACCACGAGCCGTAACTATCTCGTGGTAGTTTGGGCAAATAGAATACGGTAGTGCATTAGAAAACGAATGCCTATGGGCAACCCACATAGGTCTATATGAAACTCGCAACAATATGAACCCGAGTGCAAAGCGTAACTCATCACCTCGTAGGAACAGGCTCGTAAAGTTATGTTTCGAATTGCCATTACCTAGCCGTTTTAGCTATTGTCTTTACCCAGCCTTCTAACGCCTTGATCGTCTAGTGACTGAATACAAAAAAATTAGATGCTAACTAGATATAGACAGAAATATCTCACGGCAGTATAATATTTCTGACCTAGTTTTTGTCAGCTAGTCACCGGGAGAAAAAAATTAGGCGACGACCAGATAAACAAATCCTGCGGCTATATAGTATATTTTTTCGTGAATTCTCTTTTGCGCATTATTTAGATCATTGCACCCTTTCACGATGTTCGTCGTAATTCATTAATTGCGGTTATGATATTTGCGCTGCATATATATATAAATGATTCAACTGTAAGTTATATCAGACAAACGCATACGCGTAACGTGGTTCCGATCCCGGGACCTCTGGGCGATCAGTAGTGACGTTGTCCATTGAGCCGGTTCTACTTGTCTAGTTTCTGAATTCTCGTATCGTCTACATATCTTACAATACACAAAGTTGGATTATTGAAAAATGGGTGAATTAACAAATGTAAATAACATTATCAGACCAATGACTTACTTTCGTTCGCGTTCAGAGCGATAATAGCATTCAATTACATAACCTTAAATTGTAAAGGGTGTCTCAAAATGACGTGACATTTTAAATTGCGCGCTATTTTTTTGTGGCGAACATAGACTACTAATCTTTGACAACTGGCATCAGGGAGTATTGAGGTTTAGTCATGGAGAATTACACGATCGAGCGACACATAGAAATTGTTATTTGCTGTATTGTTACTGTATAGTAATTGCAGACGAAGTTTCATGGTCGCGTTATCTCGCGCCGTGGCCATGTGAATTGGCCACCAAAATTGTGCGATTGGACGCCATTGGACTTGTTTCTTTGGGGTTTTCTGAAGAAAAAAAAGTGTATGCCAATGATCCACAGACCATTCCGGAGCTCAAGGAAGCAATTAGATACGCCATTAATGGAATCAGTTCGCAATTATAACAAAATGTTATTGAAAAATTTCGTCAAAAGAGAAATGTTTGCAAACAGGGTCGAGACGGCCATTTATCGGATATTGTGTTCCACACATAACCTCCGTGTTTGTACCTTATAGTAAAATAAAAATATTCGTACTTTTCAAATAAATAATACGTTTTAACAATGAATTGAAATATCAGATCATTTTGAGATGCCCCTTGTTTGTCCGATCATTCATTCTGGCTAGTGCGGCCGTAGTTGACTAGGGTTGGGTAGGATATCCCGAGATACCGGCTTAGGGATTTTTTTCATTCGCAACGCCATCTATAATTTAAGTTGCTTAGCCAACCATGAGCGAATCGCTCGATGGAACTACACGTAGTCACATAACCTCACTTTGTCATTTGTGACTACGATCGGCTGGGCAGTGACTAGCCAAGAGGTGCATGGCCGCAGTTAGCTAGTGTTGGCAGGGTCATGCCGAGATACCCAATTGTGAGTTTTTTTTTTATTTGCAACGCCATCTGAAACTCAGGTTGGATAGCCAGCCATGAGTCATTGGCTAGATAATAGTACGTAAAAGCTACACAACCTCATTTTGTCGTTCGTAACGACAAAGTTACGAACTAAAAGGTATAAAACGCATTTTCTGTTTCTCTGCCGCATGAAAAACTGAAGAGAAACCGAGAGAGAGGTATATTCTTTTTTTTCGAAATGGACAAAATGTTTGGTTTCTTCATTTCATTCGTTACCTTCTTAGCTATCATGTAATAATGATATACTGATTATACGAAGAACGTCTGTGGAAATATAAGAGTTGACATCGACATGACGCACGGCGACAACTTCGTCACAAGTTTTACCTTTTGTGCATAGCTGTATAGAAAGAAGTATTACTAATATTTTTGCTACGATTTACAACCGCTCCGTTATCTAGTGTGACCAATGTGGTTATCGGTAATGTGGAGTGTCAAGCATGTGTGGGAAAACAATGTTCGGAAATAAGGAAATATCTTTCACTTATTACGCAAAGGATAAAAACGTGCTACGTTAAAATAGGAAAATCACCGCATATGAACGACGCAGACTTCTCGTCATCGTTCAGTACGGCTTCACATTCCGTCGGGATCTGACACTTAAACGACAGTTGTTGCGGGCAAAACCGTCACGTCCAATTTTCGTCATATAATTTCATCTTTATACATATTATTTTTTTGAAAGCATCTCTTGGGATTTCGAAAACAAGAATCATGAACCGACATTCTCGAACTTGGCGTTTTTTTACCTTTTTTGAGAGAAAATGTGGTATATTGTGCGAATGTATGTTTAGTAGTAAAATATTCTGTGTGAGTACACGTATGATGCAGTTTCTGTTCAAAATGTTTTTTTTTTTCGCTCATTTTATTGTTTATGTCTCTCTGGTAGTTTTTCTAATCGGCGTTCTCGCATTGCACGCGACATTGATCTCATCCATCGTACTGCACTCTATGAATGAAAATCCAAATAGCACCAAGGTGGCAAACCGCCCAAGGGTTGCAAAAAGATGGTCTCTAAGTCGGGAACGCCTACAAGGCTACAGGATGGTGAAAAGCCTCGCAAATCAATTCTCGATCAACTTCTTTAAGGTATACATAAATATATATGTATGTAAATATAAATGTCTATGTATATGCTAAACTTTGGGTGATGCTGATTTAGGCGGTAGGTTTTTAGCATCACATTTTTTAATTGCATGTAAGGTTGAATTTGATTCAATTTATGCATAGTGTATGATCATCAAATGAGGTATTCGTTTACTTACGCGATGTTGCCAATTTCATAGTACCATGGACTATTGTTGAGCCAGAGTTTTTTCTCCAATGCGGTCATCTCAGAATCACCGATTTTTTTTAATAACAACTCCCGTCCGTATTCAGTATGTCAAAACAACCCCAAAATATTTAAGGTGAATGGATCGAACAAAAATACAGATGGCATAATGTCCTAATACACCGAATGTCCTTCTTGAATATCTGGCATTTTCTTCATACATGTAAAAAAACACCATGTCTTCGAGTTGTGGCTGTGTATTATTTTAAACGAGACTCCTTGTATAAAAAATGATCAAATAATTTATATTGAGGAGCAACATCAGGATTATCCATATATACAGGGTGAGCCCTGAGAAACAGAACACCTGAATATCTCTGTTGGATTTGAAAATGCGAAGTATGTAGATATTGGAATTTGAATGGTTTGGACGGACGCACATAGGTATCATGATATTCTATTTTAATTTCATTCTCTTTCGGGTTTTCAAGATCATCAAAGTTTCTAAAAATCGAATGGCACGTTTTTTCCCTTGTAGATTGTAGCCGGCAAACAAACGAATTCAACCATGTAACATAGTATGACCTTCAAATGACGTTCAACCCAGAAATTTCGGTGATGCCAGAAGATTTACGAAACACCTTCACATATTCGTATGTACACATTTGTGTTTATCAGCTACTTAGAACTCTAAATATCTTCTTGCTACAGATTTCTGAAGTTTCTAAAATTTATAATCTATCAGTTTATCGATGAACGTTTCACAATGCGTTACTCGAAGGAAGAAAAGATCGACATGATTATCATTTACGGAGAAAGTCTATAGTTTAAGAGAAGCAGTACGACTGTACAAAGATCGATTTCCCGATCGTAATCATTTTCCATCAGTTTCTATTTACCTCAATGCGATCACAAAATCCCGTGAAACTAATAGTGTTGACGATAAAAAGCTAGCGATGATAAAGACTGTTACAAGTGAATGAAAGGCAATCAAACCCGTTCCATTATTATTTATTTAATATTTCTGGATTGAAGAAAATTTAGTTGAATTCGTTATAATACCGGCTACAATGTACAAGGGGAAAAAATATACCATTCTACTTGAAAAAACGTTGATAACCTTGAAAAAGCGAAAAAAAATGAAATAAAAAACCAACATTATGTCAGCCATGTGCTTCCTTCCAAACCATTCAAATTCCGATATACATAGTTAGTATTTTCAAATCCAACAAAGATATTCAGGTGTTCTGTTTCTCGCCACTCGCCCTGTATATTTCAACAGAATATAACGCTGTGGCAACCCTCATGGGTGGTCCTTTCCCCTTTGAACTTTTTCATTCTCCTCTCGATATTGTCTTACGGCGCGCAAGGGGAAGAAAAAAATCTCTTTCTGGCAGCTGTAGGACTGCGCAAGAATGAAACTCGAATTGCCAAATATGGTTACAAAAGACTCATCAATAAGCTATCCCGAGTCGAAATTTTTAGCCTCCTCTGAACCCTCGCAGGACCCATTTCTTTTGTAATACATAAGCCGCCAGCCTCGGTTGAACCGACGAAACCTCATTTGTCGAGTTCAGTGCCATGAAGACACCTCCTCTTGGTCCAGGGTAGCCTCTGCTAGACCTCCCAAACGTTCTCTCGACCCCCAGTTTTAGTGAAACGGGCAGAGCACAGGCCTCCTTAACCTGCTTTCAATCTCAAACTGTTGCCTCGACCCCACATAACCTGCTTTCGGCCCAAATTCGATATCTCCTCCATCATCATTCCACTTTGGCCTGATCGGTAATCCGTTCGATGACGAAAATAATACGAAATTAATAAAAATACATCGTCCCCTTATCAAATTATTAGTGCAATATTAATATACGAAAACAATCAAATTTGCTCAATATCGACTTATTATTATTTTATAGGCAATTCATAAAAGAATGCTTGTATATACAGTCTTACTCCAATTCTATCTAATTCTTACGCCCGGATTAATGGGCGTTTTCCTGTGAGAAAAAATCTCACCGGAAAATTCTTAAAAAATGCCAGTCTATCCAGTATAAGCTTACGCGACGTTTTTCGTCCTTGACTTTTCTTCTTTAACCCTCTAGTTCTTGAGTTACATTGCATTATCTAGAATTAGTCTTTGTTAGCAAAAAATGAAATAACATTGCGAAAAAAATCGTACAAAACTTTATAAAAAACGCAAATGGAGTTCCTGCTACCCCGTTCAAGTTTATCATGGATAAACGTAACAAACTTTTTTTTCATAAGTCATGCGCCCAATTCTCGATGGTCGAAAAAAGCCGAAAATCAGTCACATATAAAAGTGCGTATCGGGTCGAAAAGAAAATTATAAAAAAATATTTCAGAAAAGCAATATAAAGCTGACTTTATTCCCGTCAAAACGCCGTTCGGTAAATTTGGTTATCTTTTTTTTTACAAAGCTGTGTAACTTTTATTACAGCAAGAAATATCGACTGATGTATCCAAACTTTTAAGCGACGGCATATATTATATAATACTTTATATATATATTATATTCGAAATATGTATTTGCATTAATATATTCAAATATACACTACCAGTCAAAAGTATTCGGACACTTCAGATAACTGCAAAACTTAATATCACTGAGGATCATTGCAATCTTATGGTAGAATAATAATTATTTTATGAAGATACTATAAAGCTCTGTATAATTACTTAATTATATAGATCTTTATAGTATCTTCGTGAAATAATAAATTAAATGAATTATATTACTCTAACATTATTTGGCAATTATCCAGCGCTCAAAAGTTTTGCGATCATGTGGAGTGTCCGGAAACTTTTGGCTGGCAGTGTAGATCTAAATAACATATAATGTTGATATCTATATGGAACGTTAGGGCGTTAATTATAGTCTATTTCATGTTTTAAAGGATTGAAATTGTCGGTTTAGAATTCAACCTCTTTCGATTTTTTCTTTATTTTTTCTTTTTGTTTTTGTTGGTTTTGTTTTTTTTGTTAATTCAATAATGAGTTGATAATTGGCGACGGCCGATTACCGTCGATTTTAAATGAAATGTTTGATTTTTCTTTGTTTTCATTTTTAGCACGGCGAAAATTAAAAAAATATTTCCACGTGTATGTATGAAGCATATTTTTATTTTTTTCCGCTAAATATGATATTAACTTACCGCGTCTATTTGATTCTTTCTTATTTGAATTAACTAGATTTTTCATAGAACCAAATTTTTCCTATTGCATTCCATTATTAAAATTATTGATTTCAAAAATGCTTATTTATAGAAAATCAATCTATTTAATATCGTCCAATAACTACATATTTTATTTGATCCTAATAAATCTGTGATTCGGTTTCATCAGTTCAACATTTTCATCTGTTCAAAAAAACGATTTAGTTAAGTTCACTGAATGGATCTAGTTATTTTTTTTTAATTTACCTTAAATCGAATTTTCGTAGAGTTAACCATTCTTCTATTTGATTGAACTAACGGTCCATCTTTAGTGCAACACTCATATCAAAGGGGCAGAGAAGGTGGAGAGAGAGGAATTATATATATATATATATATATATATATATATATATATATATATATATATATATATATATATATATATATATATATATATATAACATTCCTCTCTCTCCACCTTCTCTACCGTTAGTTCAATCAGATAAATATATATATATATATATATATATATATATATATATATATATATATATATATATATATATATATAAATGTGTGTGTGTGGGTGTGTGTGTGTGTGTGTGTGTGTGTGTGTGTGTGTGTGTGTGTGTGTGTGTGTGCGCGCGTGCTTGCGTGTGTGCGTGTGTGTGTGTGTGTGTGTGTGTGTGTGTGTGTGTGTGTGTGTGTGTGTGTGTGTGTGTGTGTGTGTGTGTGTGTGTGTGTGTGTGTGTTGAAAATCTATAGCATGTTATTCGATGAAACTCTCTAATTATCACAATCATATTAACTAATTGATATAGCTTATGTGATACAACAAATAGTTAGAGGTATTCATTTGGTCTCTTATGCCATATCAGCGACCAAAATGTTATAAGCACTCGGTAGCATAGGGGTAGCGGAGCGTAGTTATAAGTAGGTAGGACTGGGTCCAAGTCGCATATAGGGCAAATATTTTCTTCGAACAAAATCATTTCTAAAGGCCAGGGAATGACGAATTACGATAAAAATCCCTGTGGTAAAGCTCTCAATTAAGGAGTTCATTTTATTTTTGATTAATGAAATATTTTATGCATATAGTACACTTAGCTTTACGTTGTACATTGTAAGCAAATCAAGATTAATTTGAATCTCATCTTTATTAATATATATAAATATCTTTGAAAGAAATATGATCGTAGTAAGCTGTGAGACAAGGAAAAAACCTATTTTATTTAAATAGATTCTATATAAATTAATTTTTTGTTTAGCAGTGTACAGTAGGCCGAAAGGGGGGGCAGTAGGTTCTGCGGGAGCGCTCGAAGTAGGCCGACCTGAGGTTCCGTAGGTTCAATTGTGACCCTCACTGACCTCCTTTGAGTCAAAAAGTCTACTTTCTGCCATGCCGGAGGTTCATCGGAGGCTCTAACGCATGGTACTTTCAAACATTGTACCCTCCTTTAGATACCCAATAATCCGCTTACGTCGATTTCTGCTCGCCTTCATTTTGTGGGTTGAACGCGGCTCGAAAATTTCGACTCGGGATCCGTGAGTTGTCCAGTTCAATAAAACAATAAATATTGATTTTATTCGAAAATTATGACTTTTATAGTCTTTAATGTGAATTTGTTTTAGCATTACAATATGCGGATATCCACCAAAGTGTACTATGCCGCCGACTCAAGACCGGTGCCCTACTTCACGAGAGTAGCTAAAAAGGTTTTCAAGGCTGACATAGAGCCTGTCGATGCCGGCAACGAGAACATAAGCAGCGAAAAAATTAACGATTGGGTGAAGAATCAAACCAATAATAAGTGCACATATCTCTTTAAAGAACCGCGTAAGCTCTTCTGTCTCTTTTTTCTTACAACAGTCACCCCGTGTGACGGCCGGTTTTTTTTATAGCTTTTTTGGGATTTATTTTACGAACAATGAAAATATTAAAGTTCGAACTTTTTACTATATATTTATTGACATTTCAACAGTAAGTCTTCATCACAAAATCTTCATCACAATATGTGTTGCACCAATCCAAAAGCACCCATGTCGAAAAAAAGTTTGTCGACGGTTTCCATGATTCCGGCTGATTGGCTTATCTGAAATGAAAAAACCAAACGGCATTTTAATGTGCAAAGCGGTGGCTACCGAATGAACTAGAATCATTCGAAAATATTGAGAATTGAATAACTGACATATTTTTGAAAATTCATTTTCAAAGTTTATGATTTTTTCGTTTATTTTGTTACGAAAAAAACGGCTTGGAATTTTTGCATTATTTTAGTTTAATCGATGGCTATAAATGTGCCGAATCTACCATTCAAATTTCAAAGCAATCGGTCAAACCGTTTTTGAGATATCGTGGAGACCAGTTAGAAAAACGCAGTTTTAAGAAAAACGGGATTAAAAGTTCAAATACAATTTCAACTATGAAATCTTTACTCACCATCAATCTGCTATGCCTGGTCCATAGAGAATTCCTGCTTCTTCCTCTTGGAGCACCATATTTTACACATGTTTAGGAATCAATTAATGCCAAAAAAAATCGACTTGTTCAGCACATCACACGGGGTGACCGCCTTAAGGTTGTTATAGGGTTAAGCCGTCGGGGGTGAAGTATGAGGGGAGCGCATGGAGCGCTCCCCGAACGGAGCCGATTGTCGGTTAGCAACTTTTAGCTTTCAAATGATCGTCATATTAAACGTACCCCTAGCGATTTTGGCAACTGCAAAGTCAACCGAAAATATCAACGGTTGAATTTGGACAGCTTTACAACTATAAAGTCGACCGTAAAAAAAATCCTAATGGTTGATTCAACGGTTGTTTAACCGCGGCCATTTTTTTTTCGCTGGATGGTTGTCTCACTCTGTCGCACAATCTGCTGCGGATATTCTCTGGTCCCCCCCCCCTGCGTTTGATGACTCAATTCTCCGCAAATCATCAATTTAATTATCAAGACAGTATAATTTGATTGATCATTAAATATATTGCGTCGAGTCAACCATCCAATCAACCGTCGAGTCAACCATCTAATCAACCGCCGAGTCAACCATCCAATCAACCGTCGAGTCAACCATCCAATCAACCGCCGAGTCAACCATCCAGTCAACCGTCGAGTCAACCATCCACAGAAAACGCAGGATGGTCGACTTTCAAAGATGAACAGTTGAGAAGCTGTCCAAATTCAACCGTTGAACTTTTACGTTGACTCAACTGTCTTTTACAACCGGTTGACCAAAATGACAGGGACGTTATCGAATTATTTTGCTACATCTATTTGCAAACATGTACATTTTTGAACATTTGGTGATTACATTAAGTGTTTTCATTACTTTGTATGATTATTTTCTATAACTTTTTCTTGCTCAATTAACGCGAAACGAATTAGCAACGTCGTAAATCGTGGTATGTCATAATGCCGACGTTGGCAGAAGTGGTCCGAAGTTAGAGACATCCACGCTCCGTTCGTAACCTCAATATCGGCCAAAGGAGCTGTCAAAAATGAATGATGGTCCGCGTAAAAAAAATTCCGCTGGAAAGAAAATGTGTGTACTAAAGCTGTCTATAATCTCGAAGAAATCAAAAACTTTAATAATATTCCGTAATTCTAAAAAAAAATTATGTATGAAAAAAATTATGTATGAAAAAAATTCCGCATTATTTTGTCTTTGTCTAGAAATGTTTAGAAATGTATAATTTTGGAACATAGTTATCAAATTAATATTAAGTAATTGTTACTAATTAAGAGAATAAGTACCAATAATATTAGTTGTTAATTATCCTGACCGGGTAGTTTGAGGTTCCCGGGCATAATTACCGAATACGGATAAGATAGATAGCATTTGTGCCGTCTACGGCATTGCCATGATTGCAGTCTGATATTTTGTGTGCTTTATTTTCGCACAAATACGCTATCAAAAACATTAATAATTTTATAACGGTATTGTGAATCCTCATTTTTACGGTACCAAGGGTTAGTCCAATAATTAGTCCAACCGTACCTACTTGTTCAGCTCCGTGGTAACATTCACTTAGCAGATATTAATAACGTACTGAAAAATGATCGGAAGTTTTCCATAATCGTAATGCAATAAGCCCACGAAATACGTCGAGTTTCCGATTTTTTCTCTAAAAAACGGTATTGTGGATCGTATTTAAACTGCACAGGATGATCAGCAAAAAGGTTATAAAGGTCCGGAACAAATTTCAGCTCGGTGGTAATATGTTGACTTAACCCCATAACAACATTAAGGCGGGATATACATTTAGACAGGAAAAAAATAAGCAATATTGAGGGATTTTTTAAACTAAGAAATAATTATTCTACAATTATCAAACTTTAGGTATACTTTAATAGTAAATTTAAGTATACAAAATATTTTTTTTTAATTAATTCATCATCAAAATGGCGAAGCTGTGGCAGTTACAGCAAGGTCGCCGCGGGAGTTGCGAATCTGCCTGCAATCTAGCTTTCCGTAGACTTTGATTTCCAAAAAAGGTCAAACATTTTTTCAGTTAGAATATGTATCGTTTCTATGTGACGGTAACTAAAATGAAGAATATGCAAAATTAAGAAAATGGCACGCATTTACAAAAAAAATCAACATTTCACACAACATTTCTGTAAAATGTGGTTTAAAAAAGTAGTTTTTGATTTTTCAAAAACAATTCCCGTCGAGTAGAAGGTTTCAATGTTATCAATATTTCTACCAAGTTTCAACTCAATCGGCTTAATAGTTTTTGAGTAATCCTGCACGCCAATTTCGATAATGCAGTTTTGAGAAAAACGCGTTTGAAGTTCACGCCCGCTCCGAATCCGAGCGGTGAGGCACAGCGTTGACGGGCTGTAACGTTTAAAGATTTTCGAATTTTGCTTTGAAACTTTGGGAAAATAACCTACATATATACTTCTATCGTTTCAAGAAAAAAAAAGGAAAGGATTTTTTGACCGTGGTAAATGTATATCCCGCCTTAAACGACAATAGGAATAGTAGCTTTAGCAACAAATATTTTGCTCTATACATTTTTCGGCTATTATCCTGAGCATGTTTTCTTTAAATGTACGCTCATCGCGAACGAATACTAGAATTTTATGATGAATATGAACTTTTCGGAAACAGATCCGTAGATGTTTTTATCGTTGTGCGAATAAGGAAACAAAAAATGGAGCAGCGTCATATTTTTTATTGACACAAGGGATGAACCCGAGTCGAAATTTTCGAGCCGCGTTCAACCCACAAAATGAAGGCGAGCAGAAATCGGCGTGAGCGGATTATTGGGTATCTAAAGGAGGGTACAATGTTTGAAAGTACCATGCGTTAGAGCCTCCGATGAACCTCCGGCATGGCAGAAAGTAGACTTTTTGACTCAAAGGAGGTCAGTGAGGGTCACAATTGAACCTACGGAACCTCAGGTCGGCCTACTTCGAGCGCTCCCGCAGAACCTACTGCCCCCCCTTTCGGCCTACTGTACACTGCTAAACAAAAAATTTAATTTATATAGAATCTATTTAAATAAAATAGGTTTTTTCCTTGTCTCACAGCCTACTACGATCATATTTCTTTCAAAGATATTTATATATATTAATAAAAATGAGATTCAAATAAATCTTTATTTGCTTACAATGTACACTGTAGAGCTAAGCGTACTATATGCATAAAATATTTCATTAATCGAAAATAAAATGAACTCCTTAATTGAGAGCTTTACCACAAGGATTTTTATCGTAATTCGTCATTCCCTGGCCTTTAGAAATGATTTTTTTCGAAGAAAATATTTGCCCTATATGCGACTTGAACCTAGTCCTACCTACTCATAGCTACGCTCGGCTGCCCCTATGCTACCGAGTGCTTATAACATTTTGGTCGCTGATATGGCATAAGAGACCAAATGAATACCTCTAACTGTTTGTTGTATCACATAAGCTATATCAATTAGTTAATATGATTGTGATAATTCGAGAGTTTCATCGAATAACATGCTATAGATTTTTCAAACAAACACACACACACACACACACACATATATATATATAAAATTCCTCTCTCTCCACCTTCTCTACCCCCCCCCCCTTGATATGAGTGTTGCAATAAAGATGGACCGTTAGTTCAATCAAATAGAAGAATGGTTAACTCTACGAAAATTCTATTTAAGGTAAATTAAAAAAAAAATAACTAGATCCATTCAGTGAACTTAACTAAATTGTGTTTGTGAACAGATGAAAATGTTGAACTGATGAAACCGGATCACAGATTTATTAGGATCAAATAAAATATGTAGTTATTGGACGATATTAAATAGATTGATTTTCTATAAATAAACATTTTTGAAATCAATAATTTTAATAATGGAATGCAATAGGAAAAATTTGGTTCTATAAAAAATCTAGTTAATTCAAATATCAAAAAGAATCAAATAGACGCGATTAGTTAATATCATATTTAGCGGAAAAAAATAAAAATATGCTTCATACATACACGGGGAAATATTTTTTAAATTTTCGACGTGCTAAAAATGAAAACAAAGAAAAATCAAACATTACATTTAAAATCGACGGTAATCGGCCGTCGCCATTTATCAACTCATTATTGAATTAACAAAAAAAAACAAAACCAACAAAAACAAAAAGAAAAAATCGAAAGTGGTTGAATTCTAAACCGACAATTTCAATCCTTTAAAACATGAAATAGACTATAATTAACACCCTAACGTCCCATATAGATATCAACATTATATGTTATTTAGATCTACACTGCCAGCCAAAAGTTTTCGGACACTCCACATGATCGCAAAACTTTTGAGCGCTGGATAATTGCCAAATAATGTTAGAGTAATATAATTCATTTCATTTATTATTTCACGAAGATACTATAAAGATCTATATAATTAAGGAATTATACAGAGCTTTATAGTACCTTCGTAAAATAATTATTATTCTACCATAAGTTTGCAATGATCCAAAGTAATATTAAGTTTTGCAGTTATCTGAAGTGTCCGAATACTTTTGACTGGTAGTGTATATTCGAATATATTAATGCAACCACATATTTCGAGGATAATATATATATATATAGTATTATATAATATATACCGTCGCTTAAAAGTTTGGATACACCAGTCGATATTTCTTGCTGCACGATAAGTTACATAGCTTCGTAAAAAAAAGATAACCAAATTTACCGAACGGCGTTTTGACGGGAATAAAGTCAGCTTTATATTGCTTTCCTGAAATATTTTTTCACCATTTTCTTTTCGACCCGGTACGCACTTTTATATGTGACTGATTTTCGGCTTTTTTTCGACCATCGAGAATTAGGCGCATGACTTATGAAAAAAAAGTTTGTTACGTTTATCCATGATAAACTTGAACGGGGTAGCAGGAACTCCATTTGCGTTTTTTATAAAGTTTTGTACGATTTTTTTTGCAATGTTATTTCTTTTTTTGCTAAAAAAGACTAATTCTAGATAATGCAATGTAACTCAATAACTAGAGGGTTTAAGAAGAAAAGTCAAGGACGAAAAACGTCGCGTAAGCTTATACTGGATAGACTGGCATTCTTTAAGAATTTTCCTGTGAGATTTTTTCTTACAGGAAAACGCCCATTAATCCGATAGAATTGGAGTAAGACTGTATATACAAGCATTCTTTTGAGAATTGCCTATAAAATAATAATAAATAAATATTGAGCAAATTCGATTGTTTTCGCATATTAATATTGCACTAATAATTTGATAAGGGGACGATGTATTTTTATTAATTTCGTATTATTTTCGTCATCGAACGGGTTACCGATCAGGCCACAATGGAATGATGATGGAGGAGATATCGAATTTGGGCCGAAAGCAGGTTAGGTGGGGTCGAGGCAACAGTTTGAGATTGAAAGCAGGTTAAGGAGGCCTGTGCTCTGCCCGTTTCACTAAAACTGGGGGTCGAGAGAAGGTTTGGGAGGTCTAGCAGAGGCTACCCTGGACCAAGAGGAGGTCTCTTCATGGCACTGAACTCGACAAATGAGGTTTCGTCGGTTCAACGGAGGCTGGCGGCTTATGTATTACAAAAGAAATGGGTCCTGCGAGGGTTCAGAGCAGGCTAAAAATTTCGACTCGGGAAATGGCATGAACATGAACTATACAGTGATTTGTTTATTGTGTCGCGGAAAAAAAAATTATTGAGCGACCCTCTCTATTTAGCGACAGGGCCGAACTGGTCGCTCTATTTTCCAGTAAGTGTGTTGTCTTGTTGCAGTCAAAATCGGGCCCAAATCAAGTGTCGTTCTTGTGAATGCTGTCTATTTTAAAGGCGTTTGGGAGTTGCCGTTTGATCGTTACCACACAACACAACGTCCCTTTTATTTATTCGATGAGGATGCAGTGAACGTACCGACTATGCACAAATTTGCTCGAATGCCGTACGGAAGAATCGAGTCGATGCGTGCCAGTTTCGTCGAACTCGCTTACAAGGTAAATTTATTTCATGAATAAAAAAGTAATAGCGGAGTTAACCGAAAAAAATGAACCCATTGTACAAATTGAATAATAAAATCCGATCTGATGCTCCTAGATCCCCTCTTCCACTCGGAACCTTTTCGTCTCTGTGACGATGCATCCTTGAATAAACAGGGAAATTTCTGCAACGAACGCAACTCATCCTGATAATTGAGATGATTGTCTTCTATTCGATTATCGTTTCGTTCACTTACGGAAATTTGCTTCACGAGAGCAAACAATGACAGAGGAATTGCACACCTTTTACTATTTTTTCCCCTTTTTTACAGAGAAACCGAGAGGACGATGCGATGAGCATGTTCATTATACTTCCAGATGGAAGACGACAAATAACCGCAATCATAAGACTTTAACGAATTTCAATCAAAGGACCTTTTCAGGTCTACACTAAGGGACGTCAATCTCTACCTGCCTAAATTCAAATTCGAATACTCCGAACTACTATTTAGCCGCAAGTTCGATCACGTTAGTGTTTGTGTTTGTGTTTAAATTGCTAAAGCAGTCAAACTGCTTTAGCAATTTAAAAAAGCGGGCACATTCCGCTAAAAGGTGAAATGTTTGCACGGAGACTAATTGACTTTTAATTGCATTAGATACTTGGGGACGCACATCCTTTCAAGACACAATCCACATTTAGTAAAATGATGGCGGGAAACGAATCGATCTCTTTCGGCAATGGCGTCGTAAAGTACGTCATCGAGGTCGACGAGGACGGTGATAAGACTGCGGGTTTGACTGGTGAGTTCTTCGACCTCTATTTCTCGTCTCTTTATTACCAAGAAATGCATTTTCGTTCCTCCAGTGACAAAAATCAAAAGAATATTACCGAACACAATACACGCAAAAAAGGTCAATATAAGTCAATTTCCACCGCTCGACGAGTCTACCCCCATAGAAATATTCTTATTACCATAATAAAAACAGTTCCATCGATTTTTCGACCTTTTTCCCCGACATGTTTTTACGAATAGGTACGAGCTTTCTTTTCCCAATTTCGTTTATGAAAAACTATAGTGAAAACTATATGAAAATGCACAAGTCAGAGAGGCAGATCGCGATGTCCACGAAAATCGATGCCGCGCAGTTCTCTACGTATAAGCACCCTGTCGGCCAATCCGACCTGCGAGCGGGTTTTGTAAGTGATAATCCGGCGTTTAACTAAAATTTTATATTATATCCGTTATATCCAGGTGCATTCTATACTATACCGTTATATCCAGGTGCATTCTATACTAAAAATGAGGCCGAGAGCGTAAACCGAAATGTTCGGTCGATTGAACCGAATCCAACATTTGTCGAATTCCATGTGAACCATTCATTCATCGCGATCATCGCCACCAGAGGGGAGTTCTTTCTTGATCTCTTTACCGTTATCTGCAATAGATTGTAAGTGTATTCACGAGGTTCGAGAGCAAAATCTTACGGAAAACATCAACTCTGTGCTCGAGATTGAGTTCTCACATTTATACAATCCATTCTTCTTTTCTAGTCAATTTTTACCAAGGGGTGCATAATGTGGGGTAACAGTATCCCAGTCTCTTCATGAATATCCCTTGGCATGCATAAAAATGTTCCTAGGAGTCGGAATATTCCTTCCTGGGCGTAATTACTATAACTTTTCGCAAGATCAAGTCAACGACACTCGGAGGAAGTAGACGATCGCCGCAAAGACGCTGTCAGAACTTGCTTCTACCCTTGAACAGTTCACCCAAGATCGGTCTCTCGAAAAATTAGCAACCACTGTACAAATTTGAATATTCGCGCTACTAGAAGGCTCGAGAACTTGCAAGGAGTAGAGACGAACCTGGAGTGGGGATAGAAATTAAGAGACAATTGTAGCGAGAATCTGGGAAAAGGGACCAGTGTTCGAAGACATGCGAGAGCGAACTGACGCGACGAGATCGCACAAGCGAGCAATCAAGATTTATAAACGAGAAACAATAAATACAGTCCACTGCAAACAACAAACGTGCGTTGAACAATTAATTGCCACAATCCAAAACAACAACCACCTTCACTAGATCATCTTCTTATAACTACGAATTATATTTATTCAAAGAATGTCAATATCACCGATAAATAAATAGAATACATCTCTCACTTTGCGACAGTACCCTTCGCTGATGCGCTATCCGCGAGAGTAAGATTTAAATAGAAAGATCAAGCTCATAAAGCTTTCAAGCTAAATAAACTTGCAATCCAAACCCCTTGTACATAGCAGACCAAATCAGTACTTGTGGTGTACACCTTGCGGACTGGTGCTATCTATGAGGAGGCAGGAACTGGACATGATCAAGTTACACCTAATAATTGGAAAATAATTATTAGCTACACAAGCTTCAGATTCGACCTGAAACGTTTCCCAAAAAACGTTACCACCATAACGAACGGGGATCTCTGGCGGTAGTTTGGATGAATACGACACGATAGTGCGTTCGATAACGAGTGCCTGTGGGCAACCATCACAAGGAGCATCCATTAAACTCGCGATAGTTTGAAGTGATAAGAGTAGCGTTAAGACGAAAATACAAACAATCCTGAGAGTATTTCCTAACAACAAAAAACGCCCCTTCTTGCACATTCCTCCGCAAGAGTGACGGCGACTGATAATTCGAATGCATTTTCTCGATCTCGAGAAACTCTGCAGAAGTAATTGGATAAAACAGTTGCATGTGTCTCAAACTCCCATCCACGTGATAAGCAATCGTGACCCATCGCAGGTAATGCTGCGAAACAAATAAATTGCATTTTATATGTCTCTGCCGCGTGACAAGCTGAATAGAAATATGTACGTTTGTTTTTTCGAAATACGCAGCATTCTTGGGTTATTCCTTTCATTTGTTATCGCGTAAGCTATCCTGCTACAGCGATATACTAGGTGCGCAATTAAGTTCCCGGGTTTCACACATGGATGGCGCTGGCGGCACATGTAGTCGGCATACAGGTCTAAAATTGGGTGTCTTTATAGCTTAGACATCTGTTAAGAATACCCAGTCCTAATATAAACAAATATCGCAAAACAACGACCATTTTTCTAACCTCGAAAATGTCAAAGTGCGTGCCAGATAAACAGCATTTGCGGGAAGCATTACTTTTCTGCTTCAACCTAAAAAAAACAGCAGCTGAAGCACGTCGGTTACTTGAGGAGGCATACGGCGAACATATATATATACATACATACACGGTATATATACATATATATATACCGTCAAAAACAACGTGTAAAGATTGGTTCAAGCGGTTCAGACGTGACAATTTTGAGACTGGGGACAAGGAGCCCTTGGGAAGACCGCAAACATTTGCGGACGCCGATCTGCAAGCGTTCTTGGATGATGATGACACTCAAACAGAAGATCAACTTGCCGAGGCATTAAATCTGACCCGGCAATGTATTTCGAAACGTTTGCACGCCACGGGAAAAATTCATAAGGAAGGAAAGTGGGTGCCGCATGAGTTGACTGAGAGACAAATGGAAAATTGAAGAGCCACTTCCGAAATTTTGATTTTGCGGCAGAACAGAAAGAGTTTCATGCATCGAATTGTTACTGGCGATGAAAAATGGATATATTTCGAGAATCCCAAACGCAGAAAATCGTGGCTTTCACTTGGCGAAGCGTCAACATCGACGGCACGTCCAAATCGCTTCGGAAAAAAGGCAATGCTCTGCGTTTGGTGGGACCAGAAAGGAATCGTGTACTGCTGAAACCAGGCGAAACTCCCAATGAGGGTACCCATACTTTTCCCCGAAAACACTTCACCGAATGACACTTCCCCGAATCGACACTTCCCCGAAAAACAGTTCCCGGAATCGAAATTTCCACGGAAACACTTCCCCGAATTAACATTTCCCCGAATGACACTTCTCCGAAAAACAGTTCCCCGAATCGACACTTCCTCGAATGACACTTCCTCGAAAAACATTTTCCCGAATGAACACTTCCACGAACGACACTTCCCCGAAAATGAGTGAAAAAGTTATTTATTTAAAGTCAAAGTCAAAATGTGTAAAAATTATTAAACAAAGGGTCAATAAGATGACAAGTAAAAATGAGTGAAAAAGTTATTTGATTGAAGTCAAAGTCAAAATGGGTAAAAATTATTAATCGAAGGGTAAATAAGATGACAAGAAAAAATGAGTGAAAAAGTTATACATTTAAAGTCACTCAAATTGGGTCAAAATGGGTAAATGGGTGTGAGCGCAGGGCACCTCGGATATGCGTGGGGAATAGTGCGGTCCGTGGAACACTGGTGTGGGCGCACGGCACCTCGAATGTGCGTGTGGAATATTGGATTGCGTGGAACACTGGTGTGGGCGCAGGACACCTCTGATGTGCTTGGAATAGTGGGGAGCGTGGAACCCAAACAGACCCAAACAAACTGTTTTCGGGGAAGTGTCATTCGAGGAAATCTCGTTTCGGGGAAATGTACTGATATAGTTTTGGCACGAGGACGTTTGGGCGCGAGAACGTTTGAGTGCAGGGATGTTTTGGCGCGAGGACGTTTTGGCGCGAGGACGTTTTGGCGCAAGGACGTTTTGGCCCAAGGACGTTTAGGCGCGAGGACGTTTTGGCGTGGGGATACTTTTGCGAGCCAAACAAACCCAAACAAACCCAACAAACCTCAACAAGCCCAAAGAAACGCAAACAACCCGAACAAAACCAAACAAGCCCAAACAAACTCCAAACAAACCCCAGCAATCCCAAAGAAACGCAAACAACCCAACAAACCCCAAAGAGCCTAAATAAGAAATGTTTTTCGGGGAAGTGGCGATTCGGGGAACTGTTTTTCGGGGAAGTGCCGTTCGGAGAAGTGTCATTCGGGGAAATGTCGATTCGGGGAACTGTTTTCGGGGAAGTGTCGATTCGGGGAACTGTTTTTCGGGGAAGTGCCGTTCGGGGAACTGTTTTTCGGGGAAGTGCCGTTCGGGGAAGTGCCGTTCGGGGAAGTATCATTCGGGGGAATGTCGATTCGGGGAAATGTTTTTGAGGAAGTATTTCGGGGAAATGTCATTCGGGGAAGTGTTTTCGGAAAAATGTACTGATACGGTCAATGGGCATCGCTACCAACAACAACTGATCAATTTGAACCACGCGTTGCTCGAAAAACGGCCAGAATGGGACACGAGACACGATCGTGTGATATTGCAGCACGACAACGTTCCGTACCATCGGAGTTCCATCGTCCAAAACACCATAAAAACACTGAAATGGAATCTGCTACCGCACCCGCCGTATTCGCCAGACCTGGCCCCTTCAGAATATCACTTGTTCCAGTCGATGGCGCATGGCTTGGGTGGGCTACACTTGGCCAATTACGATGCAGTACAAAATTGGTTGGACGAATGGTTTCAGTCCAACGACGCGTCTTTTTATCGTCGCGGTATTTATGTATTGCCAGAGAGATGGCAAAAATGTGTAAATAGCAAGGGACAATACTTCGAATGATCGGTTTTTTGCATTTGTCTTGAAATTTTCGATTTTTTATTGGTAAAAAAACCGGAAACTTAGGTGCGCACCTAGTATATAGCTTGAGGTTCAACTCTGCAGTTACATCAGTAAGAAGGAGGGTACAATAATCCAGGTGAGGGACAACTAGGGCCGATACTAGCATCCTACGTATATCTATAGGTAGCTGCCCACGACACATTTTAAGCTGCTAGATGGCAGCCCTCATTTTGCCAACGACTCTCATAGTGTGTTCAGACCATGAGAGGGTACGGTGAATAATTACGCTCCAACACGTAACAGAGTCAGACCACGGGATTTCATCTGGACCGACAAGGATGGGCACAGGTGGCACAGCATTTATTTGTACTAGATGGCGAGCTAATCCCATTATGATCGCTCTTGTTATCGACGTGGTCAGTTTGAGACCAGCATTTTTCGCCCAGGCACAAATCGCTGCAACGTCTCTATTGGTCGATATCACTCAAAATATCCGACGGCTGACAGTGCAGATAAATTTGTAGGTCCTCTGCATACATACTATATTTACACTTCTTAATAACTATCGTAACATCACTAACGTATATAACGAACAAGAGTGGACCGAGTACGGAACCTTGTGGCACGCCCGTACGCCGATATTCCCATTTGGGAGCGCTTCCTCGCCCATCATAGACAGCCTGACTACGTCCCTCCAGATACGCTCGGAACCATACGACCACACTCCACGCAAACCGCAAATCCATAAGTTTTTTCAAAAGCAACCCATGAGGCACATAGTCAAACGCTTTGGAAAAGTCGAATGATACTAGAACGGTCACCATCCGTATGTCGATGGCATGACGTGCATCATCCACAAGTCTCAACAGCGCCGACTGCGTATTATGATGCCTTTTGAATGCGGACTGGTAAGGATCGCTGAGGCTGTGAGTCGTGATATAGTGCCCCACTTGATCCGCCACATTACGCTCAACAATCTACGACAGATTGCAGAGGAGTATGATCGGTCGATAGTCACTTGCAGGAATAGGCGGGTTTTTTTGGAACTGGACGGACCCGCGCCTTTTCCACTCTGCTGGGCATTCATAGTTCATCAGAGCAAGATTAATCAGATATAAAATTTGATTTTCAACTGCTGGCCACGCGATGCGAAGCATCCTCACAGAGATGCCGTGTACACCGGAAGCATTTGCCCTTATTTTACTGAGAGTCTTGTTTAAGATTTCCGGTGTTGCGTATGAAAAATAAACGTGATATCATCATACCGCGGCAATCCATCGATAATTTCACTCAAATTCCGAATGTTATGGCTTGCCGAGCGATCCTCCGCTACAAAATGCCGGTTTAGCAAATCCAGATTGCAGGCTAGTCGCATCTGTGATTTCTTGCCAGGGAGAAGACCAAGTCTGTGTACAAGATCCCAGGCCGCAGACGGTTCGCTGAACGACGCAAAAATTACACGATGAAAATTTTCCTCAGTGCGCTTTATATCTATTTTCAATTTACCACGGACGTTCTTGAATTTCTCATATAAGTAACATCTATTCCGCCTGTCTATGACGTATGCTCGTCGCAAACGGTCGCAGCGCCGCATACGTTCACGCAACTTTGCAGTCAGCCAACTCGCAGAGGGTGAAGTGTTTATCCGGGTCAAAGCATGTGGCCTCAACTTCCAGGCTGCTATGACACGACAGGGTGCCATCGATTCTCCACCAAAAACTCCGTTCATCATGGGCTTCGAGTGGGCTGGTGATACCCAGGCCGCTCGCCTCTCGCTCTGCCCGATCACAAAGCCTGGTTAGATCTCATTGTGGTGTACTTGGATGCGGCAACTATCACCATGGGTTACGCCGTGGTTTACATACTCAGAGGAAAATCACAAGATTTGTGTCGGAAAAAGAGACAGCTACACAAGAGGAAATCCTTGCTGCGACAGATAAGTTCCGACTCCAAACTCGAGCTCTCATTTCTCAATACGACAAGGGTTTTGTTATCATCACTGATCAAACAGGTAAGTCAAGAATTCTTATTTGTCTACCTCAAATGAAATACCCTGTTTAACGGCGCGTATAACAAATTTACATTCATATATTCTCTTTCCAGGTTGCCAGTACCAGTCGAAGTATAACCGAACCCTGGAGCATGTATGGGTAAAAACGGTTTTCGTAAAAAGAAAGGATATGAATAAAGTAACCCACTCATATACAGCGCAATATGCTATGAGCCTTCCCGGAAAGCTATTGCCAAAAGTTTACGTATGCTTACAAGAGAATACTGGCTTTTTTGGACCGAGGATTTAAAAAACGGTGGATGAATACGCAGCAAAATACAAGAATGTCGTCATCACTTCTTCAAAATCTGGAAAACTTACAACAGCGCCGTACACAAAATTTTTAACAGATGTGGGAAGCCGTACGTACAAGAGAACAAATTTCTTCTGCTGATTGACTCGTGGGCAGGAGAAACAAATCCATAATTATACGACGAACTCTTCCAATATAAAGAAAGATTGCCAACGTGTAGCATCAAAGTAATTCCCCCTAAATGTACTCCACTGGTGCAACCCTGCGATGTATATTTCGGTAACATGTTACGTTACGCATGGTTCGCTTCCAAACTTTGCGATGAGAGAGAATGCTTTATGAATGTTAATCAAGTATGTCTTTCTATGGAGACGTTGAAACAACGATGTGGTTGTAAAAATGCGGCGTTTATAACGTGTGCTACATGCAGAAATAATTATTGTTTCCCCTGTTGCGACGATAAATATCATCCCGACACATGTAAATCATCGAATGTCAACGAATAAAGTTTTGAATTTTTATGTACAAAATCGTTTCGTATGCGCTTTAATTACAATCCCTTGTCAAAAAGTCTGAAATCTCAATTTTTTACCTTTTCTATGCCTTTTGCGTATGAATAAATAAATCAAATAAATTATTCACCTCTTTGCTTAATTGGAAAATGAATAATATGAAAATTGAGAAAAGGATAGAAAAAGTCTCTACACGGAGAGTCGAACCCACGACCATTGAATTACTAGTCCGAGCTCTTACCGCTACGCGAACCGCTGCTTGGCAAACATGCTAACGTAAATGGCTTATACGGTGCGAGAGCCGCGTCAACATTTTTATTTTCCAAACGCTTGGCCATCTGGAGTTCCCATTTCGAGTACTTTCATTTCTAGCCAAGCCCTGCATGTCCTATAAATTTGAGCGAAATCGGTGATGACAAGGAGGGAATGCCCCCTGAGAAGAGTAAAATATGTTCGTTAATTACGTTAGTTTTAGCCGTTAAGTATGAGGGGAAACTTAAAAATAATTTTGAAAAAGAGACGAGTTTTTAAAAAAGTCCGTGTTTTCAACCTTACTTTTTATATACTACTCCAAAAATTACAGGAACAGAAAATTTATTCATTTTTTAGCGTTTTTTGAAGCGCTGTATCTATGTGAAAAATGGTCGCATCGAGATGAAAAAAAGCCTTTTGAAATGTCAGGTTCACAGTTTCGAGATCTTTGGCAAAACAAATTGTGATCTACGGTTATCGCGCAATCATAATAAATAGCGGGAGAAAAAAATTCCAAATTTGTTTTTTTTTTCATCGGCCCACGGACTAAGGCATTTTGTTTCAGTTAACTTAATGTTACCTCGTTAGAGGTCAGTTACCTTGTTTATTCAGCTTTAATTTGGTTTTTTATCCTTACGTCATTTTTTTTTGCTGAGATATCCGACTTTGAATGAGAAAAGATCCTTTTGTCTTTGATTATCGATATCTCAGCAACCAATTATCGCAACGGGAATTGAAGGGCAGCTTTAACAAGTTGAATACATTTCCTGCCAGCCCCTCGTTGATTTTTGTGATTTTTTTCGTCATCCTTAACCTTTATTTGGTGAAGAACAAAAAATTACTTTTTCTGGACTTTCAGTAAATCTACCACTACGTTACAAATATTGATGCGAAGACTAATGTTGCCACGTTTTTTTTCAGCTCGATGTACTCCCAATAACCTTGTTAGTTTTCAAATTGATCCATCGAACTGTTTTCCATCAAAAGTTGATCGAAGTTTTACAAAACAATTAAAGGAACAAGTATATTATTCATAACCATCATGTAATCATGATCAAAATAAAGACTAATTTTCTTCGACTTTTTTCACAACTTGGCACTAGTTGCTTGTTAAATATAAGAAAAAATTCGAGAGATCTTTTCAATTTGTAAAATATTTCAGGAAACAATAACTCATTTTTCACACGTTTCGGCCTTTGCGCACTATAATTTCACTCATTTTTAATAGCATCAATTAGAGTGGATACTCCCAAGCTGCATTTAATAGTCGATCTGAGAACATTTATGCAATCAATTCTCAATATTTTCTACGGAGGTTATTAGGGTTATGGAAAACAGTTTTTTTTAATCAAAACTATGCATGATTAAAAATTGAAGAAAAAAAATTACTTCACAAAAACATTTGATTATTTTTTTTACCAAAACGTAGAAAAAATGGACCAAAAAAAGATTAGTTTTTGGAAAAAAATCTGTTAATTTTTTTTTCTTCCAAACAAACGATCATTTAAAAAAAAAGTATTTTTGTATCTTTAATAACCTGCGCAGAAAATATCGAGAGTTAATCGCATACAAGTTCTCAGATCGACTAGTGAATACACCCATGTGCGAGTAGCCGACGTTCCGAGTACGGCCGACGCTTGGCTGTATTGCGGCAGCTCGTCAGCTGCCAACGATCGACGGTCTATGACGGCCCAGTGTTGGCGAAACTCTCGTTCGATCATCGCGTCGACGTTGGGCCCGGTAGTTCGCGCAACGCTGGCTACGACGTTTCATCCGACTCTGATTAATCGTCGCCCGGGTGTGGTTAGCCGACGCTTGCAGACCCGGAGTGCAGCCAATGCTTTGCGGTAAGGCGGTGATGCATTGGCAGCCAACGATCGGAACGCGACTATGGCCCAGAGTTGTCGCAACTCTCGTTCGATCATCGCGTCCACGTTAGGCCCGGTAGTTCGTGCAACGCTGGCTACCATGATTCAAACAACACTGGCTAATCGTCGCCCGGGTGTAGTTGGCTATCGCTTGTAGCTCCAGAGTTCGGCCGATGCTTGACCGTAAAACAGCAGTTTGTATTTCCGTTTGAGCTTCGCCTCAACAGCACAATGTAGCGCGCAACGTTGGTAGCATCGACATTTTACAGTAAGGTTAAGTTTCGATGTTTTGTAGTATTTCGGTGTGAAAACAATTTCGATAATTGCTGGGATTAATTAAAAATCGATGAGAGTAATAATACTGAATATTCAAATTGAGAAAACGAGTGAACAGTTCGGTAGAACGTCCCGGGTCTGACTTTGACAAAACGTGTATTTTTCTTAATTCTTAAAAAAATATATGCCGTCACCCTTCTTCATTAAAAGCTAGACAACAAAGAAAAAAATTGAAAAAAAAGAAATAATAATCAATGAATTTGAAAAATGCTCTTTAAATCATATATGATTCTATTGGAATGTGCTTCTAATGCTTGAAAATTACAACGTCTTACTTCGCGCCAGTTTACATTTTCGCGCGTTCAAGTCATTGACAGAAAAATTCGTTTAATATTAATTAACCGCGTCTATTTGATTTTTGTTCATTTGAACAGCCCCGGTTCTAAGGGGGGGCAAACCGGGGTACCTGCCCCGGGCGGCAATTTAAGGGGGCGCCAAATTCTCGTGTTTGGAAAAAGTTGTTTCACTAAAGCGCCTAACATCCAGGGCGCTTTGGTGAGTTTCAATGGCGTCGTGATCCTAGCTATCGAAAATAAAACTGCCTAGGAGACGAACTCTGATGAGGTATTCCTTTAGGCGTCTTTTGAAAAACTGCTCGTGTTATAGCTCAAAAAGTTATTGATCGATCTAGCTGATATTTTGCCAGATTTCTCACTATAAGACTATTGGAAGGATATACCTAAAGTTTCAAGGTTATCGCGTAAATAAATTACCTTTTCGGGGTAAAAATTGTCGAGAAAATGGTAAAAAATATAAACATTTGATTACAAAGCCTCTTTAATTTTCAATTTTATACCTTTTAATATTTTTATAGGTATATCTTTCCAATAATGTTATAGTGAGAAACCGACCAAAATTTCATCCAGATCGATCAATAACTTTTTGAGCTATACCATGAGCAGTTTTTCAAAAGACCCCTAAAGGAATACCTTATAACGCCGCTATTTTGTTTTGTTTGAAAGAGAAAAAAAAGTTTTACCACGTGAAAGTTGTAATAAGATAATGTCAAAATTTTAAAATGATGCGTTTATCTTATCACATTTTTTTTTAATCATGAAAAATGACTTATTTTCGGGCGTCTAAAGAGATCTCCCCCCTTAATCTCAAATGCTGGAGGGGAGGGGCGCCAATGTCAAATTTTTGCCCCGGCGCGGAAAAATCGTAGATCCGGGGCTGCATTTGAATTAACTAAATTCTTCGTGGAATCAAATTTTTCCTATTGCATTCCATTATTGGAATGATCTATTTTCAATATATTCATTTATTCAAATCAAAATATATTTAATATCGTCCAATAACTGAATATTTTATTTAATCCTAATAAATCTGTGACTGGGTTTCATCTGTTCATAAAACATTTAGTTGAATCCACAAAATCTATTTTATTTCTCTATGATCTATTTTATTTGTTTTTAATTTTAGCTAAATATAATTTTTGCAGTCGACCATTTTTCTATTTGATTGATCTAATCGCCTGTCAACGGGGTGTGTGGGTAGAGAGGATGGAGAGAGAGGAATTATATATATATATCTTTATATATATATATATATATATTGAGACGTACAGGTCCGTCTCACAAATAAATAACCCCCACCATGCAGTGAGAAGCCAACCGACTTCAGGATAGCAGTAGGGGAGGGGGAATTAACGGACTACCGAAACAGAAAAATAAACAAAACTATAAGCGAACAGAAAAACCGGTAAAACCCGGACAAACCCACTAATTGAATTAAGGGAAGACGGAAGAGAAGGGATAAGAAAAACCGGCAAAAACCGGATAAGCCTACTAATTGAATTAAGGGAATCCGTAAGAGAAGGGGTATGAAAAGGCGGCAAAATACGAGTATATAAGGACAGGAATTTTGGAAGGAAGGCACTCCTCCTCTTCTGGCTCTGAAGAATCGGGAAGTACGAGGTGACGCGAATATCAGCCTTTAAGGATAGAGAAAGTGTTACTGAGGAAAACCGAGACAACAGAACGAGTGGAGGCGTCGCCTTACAAAAGGCACTTTCATATTCCGCGAATTGGACAATTACTCCGTGACGCGAATACCAGCCCTTAAGGGTAGGGAAAGTGTTTAAGGAGGAAAGAAAAAGGAAGGGAACTTGAAAGGAGCCAAAAGAGTATCAAATCAGAAAAATAGGAGGAAGCGCTAAAAGAAAAGAAATAATTCATTAAGGGGGGATTGTCTTTTTTTTCGCAAAATTTACCGCTTTTTGGGAATTTTTTTGTGAAGAAAGTATACAACGGAAAACTTGTGAAACTTGGCATATAGTTTTATTGATCTGTTTACTACATACAAAAAATTTTTTAAACAATTTCATCAAAAAATCCCCCCTTAAACGCGTTTTTCTCGAAACAGCTTTTTCACAACTGCTGTGCACGATTTCTCAAAAACTATTCAACCGATTGCCTTCAAATTTGGACAGAATGCTCAGCTGACATCCTTTTATCGTTTGATGAAGCAAAAAAGCAATACGTTTAATAGTTTTTTATTTATAACAAAAAATCGATCAATTTTTTTCGAAAAATCGATACTTCAAGGTCAAAACGTCACCAAATCGTCAATTTTTTTTTTCTCTTCATCGAACCATAGCTATATGTGTCTAAAGTAAAATGCTTTTTGGGTTTTTGTTGCAGGATGAACGTGAAGGCTGTAATCGTGCACACCATCAAAAAAGGACCATCGCGCGTCGAGGGGGGTGGGAGGCGGATTTTTTGATGAAATTGTTTAAAAAATTTTTTGTATGTAGTAAACAGATCAATAAAACTATATGCCAAGTTTCACAAGTTTTCCGTTGTATACGTTCTTCACAAAAAAATTCCCAAAAAGCGGTAGATTTTGCGAAAAAAAAGACAATCCCTCCTTAATTAAACTTGGAATGATTACTGGTCCAAGGGAGAGGGAGCACGAGAGGAATATTAGGGAAACGCACATAAATATAAAAAAATAATTAAGTAGGTAAAAATAGGGAACCTCTCGCGAATACCGACCCGCGGATCGAGAAAATAACGAGTTAAATAAAAAGGATTATTGGATAATTAGTTAATAGCGAAAGAGAGCGATTTATTGAAACTTAAATAGACAAATAGTATCAGGAGAATATAAAGGGCTAGGAGGTAACAGGAGGTGCGAAATCACACACACACACACACACGCACACACACACACACGCACACACACACACACGCACGCACACACACACACACGCACGCACGCACGCACGCACGCACGCACGCACGCACGCACGCACGCACGCACGCACGCACGCACGCACACACACACACACACACACACACACACACACACTCACATCCGCGAACACACCGGTATTCCAATTATTATTATCCAATTATAAAAGGCAAGAAATAAACAAAAAAACAGACTCGGGCAAGCGACATCAGAAGGCACGCGTACGCCACATTGTAAACAAAGGACGGGGAGCGACCGTGACGAGTATATATATATATATAAATATATAGGTTATGTTTGAAAAATATATAACGCGTTATTCGATAGAACTCTCCAATTATCACAATAATATTAACTAATTGATATAGTTTATGTCATACAACAAATAATTATAGAAATTCATTTCGTCTCGTATGCCATATTTGCGACTCAGATGTTGTAAACACTCGGTAGCATAGGGGCAGCGTGCCTAGCTATGAATCGGTAGGTTCCAGATTCGATTCGCATATAGGTGAAATATTTTCTTCGATTAAAACCATCTCAAAAGGCCAGGGAATGACGTATTACCATCCAAAATCGTTGTCGTTTAACTATCAATTAAGTGCTTCATTTCATTTTGAATTTATGAAATATTTTATGCCTATAGTATTTGATTTGAAGATATTTTTGTCACTGTAGGGCAGACGCTACAATCGACGTAGGGCCGATGCCGAAATCAACGTAGGCCCGACGTTGGTATCGACGTAGGCTCGATGCCGCCGTCAACGTAAGGCCGATGCTGCAATCAACGTAGGGTGGACGGCGAAATCAACGTAGGGTCGACGCTTGGGTGTAACATTGGTCCGATGTTATCATCCCGGCGTTTATTGGACGCCGAGCGTACGTTGGTGAACAGAGTAATTTTTCTAACTCAGGCGATCATCGTTGCGCCGAGGTTGGCCCGACTCTAAAGTCGTAAATGGGCAGTTTGGGGGTATCAACTTTTAATCAATGCAATTAAAGATAAGTTCAATTATGGTGTGCGAAAGGCGAAGCGTGGCAACAATGAGTCACAATCGTTTCCTGAAAAGTTTTACAAATTAAAAAAGATTATAATTTTTTTTACATTTCTCAGTTTTTTTCTTTAATTTAGCAAGCAACTACTGCAAAGTTCTAAAAATAGTCGAAAAAAATAGGTCTTTTCATTTTGATCATGATTACACGATGTTTAGGGACAATACACTTGTTCCCATAATTCTTTTGTAAAACTTTGATCGATCGGTCCAGAAAAACGGGTCGATCAATCAATTTGAAAACTTGCACGGCTATTGGAGGTCCAATAAGCTAAAAAAAATGTGGCAACATTGATCTTTCCACCAATATTTGTAATAGAGTAGTAGATTTACTGGAAAGCAATAACATTTCATTTTTGTCCTATTTTTCAAATTAATATTAATGGTGAAGAAAATGTGTTTTTTCTCAAAAATCGACGAAAGGGTCTTGTACGAAATTTATTCAAGTTTTCAAAGCTGCCCATTAATTTCCTGTGCGATCATTGGTGGCTGAGATATCATTGATCAAAGACAAGTTGATCTTTTTTCATTATAAGTCGAATATCTCAGCAAAAAGTTGACATGCAAAGACCACGAAAAACCAAATTGAAGTTGAATAAACAAGGTAACGGACCTATGCATTGATTTAACTGAAAAAATTCCTTGAGAAAAAAATTTGGAAAATAATGTTCTCGCTATCTCTTGTTCTGGAAAAGGATTTCATTTGGGCAAAACGAACAATATTAGGCAGTGTAGTGGCATTTTTAGCTTTAGATTAGCATTTTATATTTTCAAAAATAGTAATTAACATTGCTCCTCTAGGAAGTCTTCTGGAGGCCCCCAAACAAAAAGTGTCCGGCGGTTAGCAAAGTATCTCCGGTTTGGATTATCTAACAAGGGGACAGTACGGCAGTCGGATTTTTGTAATTTTTCATACTCATGGTACGTGAAGTTCAGAGCTCGAATATTAATATCCCAAAGCAGTTCGACGCCATATTCAGAAATTTTCAAGAAAATTGACTTTGAAGTTTTCGAGCGCACTCTTATCCCACAAAGATGCAACGATATTCGAACCGGGCTCGTGGCGTACCCGGTAGCGCTCGAGTCTAGTAATCGCGGGGTCGCTGGTTCGAGTCTCACTTTGAAATTTTTTTTTCATTCGCATTTTGTAGAATATTCGATAAAAAAAGATCAAAATGTCGGGCGTGGGAGACGACGAGGTGCCTGGGCCTTCGACGGCACAAGATGATATTGAATATTCTTTGTGCAGTGAAGTTTCAAAATTACGGTTGAAGGATGCCCTCGTATATTACGAACAAATTCTCACACAAAATAATCTTGTGGCACCAACACCATCGGAGGTAATTACTGAAGAGGGAATGTTACTAGCAGAAGACTTGTTCCATTATACAGTACAAACTTTACACGAAAAAAAGTTTGTAACGGATGAAGAACTAATTATGTTTGATGAATTGGGCGAAGAATACCCTTTTGACGAACCTGCATCTGACAACGAAGATTCTTCTGAAAATTATGAGCCAGAGGAGAAAAGGGCCAAATCGTACACGGACAATATTCCGCTGGATTATAAAAGGAAAGTTATCAATATAGTTCGAGCACAGCCGACATGGAGCCTGAAAGTTCTGCAAAAAAACGGGTGCAGCCGCTTAAAGCGCATGGAGGAATTGCCAAAATGGGAAAAACATGTAAAAAGCGGAGGAACCATGACAGACAAATACGCGACCATCGATTCGTGGACTTACGATCGCTTTGAGGAAGCGCGACAGAACAACCAACAAGTTACTTCTTAATTATCAACAAGTTATTTCTTAATTATCGATTCCTGGGGAGGACAAACCGATACCGTGATGTACAATGAGGTGTTTCGAGATGACAGGCGTCTGCCTACTTGCACGGTGCAGGTAATTCCACCAAAATGCACATCCTTGTGACGTGTATTTTTACCGCCAAGTAAAAAATTTCATAAAGCGTCTGCAGAACTGCGCCTATCTGATTGAACAAGGACGTGAAATTAATGATAGAGAAGATTGCATAAAAATTCATTCTATTGTTCATCATCAGTTGTCTTCTCCGGACTTCAATAACATGATCAGATATGCGTGGTTTGCTTCGAAACTTTGCGATCAAAGAGAAATCTTCATGAACGTGAATGAAGTTTGTTTTCCGATCGATGTATTGAAAAAAAATTGCGAATGTAACAATGCAGCGTTTGTACGGTGTGCGAGATGCCGTGAAAATTACTGTTTTCCTTGTTTTTACGATGGTTATCACTCTGGCTCGTGTAACATTACACCCGATGTATAAAACAAACGAATACAGACCGAATAATGAAGTATTCAATTCCTTACCCGACGTTTTTCATTTTCGTCCTAAAAATGTTGTTGGTTATAAATATTGATACTTGAAAATGTATGTTTATAATCAAGAGATAATTAAAAATATAACTTGCGTTTTTTCATTTTAAAAAAATGAAAAAAAGAAAAAAAAATTCAAAGTGAGACTCGGACCAGCGACCCCGCGATTACTAGACTCGAGCGCTACCGGGTACGCCACGAGCCCGGTTCGAATATCGTTGCATCTTTGTGGGATAAGAGTGCGCTCGAAAACTTCAAAGTCAATTTTCTCGAAAATTTCTGAATATGGCGTCGAACGGCTTTGGGATATTAATATTCGAGCTCTGAACTTCGCGTACCATGAGTACGAAAAATTACAAAAATCCGACTGCCGTACTGTCCCCTTGTAAAATGGAAAAACCAAAAAGATTCTTTTAGGCGATAGATGAATCCAGGTATTGATCAAAGGAATAGTCGAAATTTTAATTTTTCATAAAATGGTGGGTCCGGAAAGAAACAATTTCGATTTTCAAGCAAATTTCTTTCGTTAAATCGTTGAAAAAAAATAGAAATAATTATCGGAAATCTTATTTCTTCCATCAATACCTGAAGAATATATCTGACAAGGTTGTGCTAAAATTGCAGACCGATCGGTTGAGCCATTTTTGAGAAATCGTCCTCACCGACTTTGAAAACACCGTTTTGAGAAAAACGCGTCTGCAGTTTCTCGGACGCTCGGAGACGAGCTCCGAGCGTCCTCACCGATATGTGTGTATTTCCGAGAATAATCGCTGGATCGATTTGAAATTTTCAGGGAATATACTCATATATTTGTACATTCCGCAAATGCAATAAAAAAATCGATTTTTTGAAATTTCTAACTGCGTATAACCCGTTAACCAACAACTTTAACATCCATTTATCTCCAAAATATATTTACCTTAGGAGTACGAAAGGCCGCATGCTGTCGTCCCAAATAGAGTTTTACAATCGGCGCAGTAATGGCCCACGACTGGTTGCCAGAGAAAAAACGATGGCGCGGTAATGGCTATGTAAACGGGCCAGATCCGCACCATGCATGGTTGTCAATGGTAAACCATGAATGGCTGCGAAGACTTGGCCAAATATCATGCCCCCCTATTTGCCCAGCAACGGCTGCCGGATCCTCTGCCGGAAATGAAAAACAACAAATTTACAAATTATGAATATAAAAATTCTAGTAGTATCTTTTTTGTTCAATTATTCTATGTATTATTTTGTATTATTATTATGCAATTATTCTATGTCCATGTACATAGAATAATTGCATTAAAAACGCTTTCTGCATTGTTCAAGTTTTTACCTATCATCGGGATCGAACCCATGTCTTTCGTTCTAGTGTCCAGCGCCCTACCCACTTAGCCTTCCACGTTCCTTACTTTTATGCCGATAATTTTATTCGTGACATTAAAGTTTACCGACAATTGTTTTGGTCCATTTAGGCTGTGAAAAAAACTCGCTCGTTTTGGGTGAAGTTCCGAAAAGCATACTCCTCTGGTCGAGCTGAAATTTTGTACCGAACTTCCTCTCATTATCCTAAGAGAAACCCTTAACGGATTTTTGACGACTAGCAATAGTTTTCGTTGTATCGCATTGTAAAGTTTATTATTTGACGCCATACGAGTATATCTATATTATAAAATCCGATTATATATCCAATAGATACCCCCCACTCCACCGGTCTCGCTGCTTCCTGGCAAACAGTGCTCGTCCGTACGTGCATATCACTTGCCATGTGGGATGGGTTTGTTTGGGTTTAGTTATAATAGTAGAAGGGCATTACAATAAATAACTTTCAATATACGATATATCGAAAACTATTGCTAGTCGCCAATATCCTTTCAAAGGTTCTCTTAAAATATGGAAAAGAAGGTTTGTGCAAAATTTCAGCTTCATTAGTGGAATATGCTTTTCGAAACCGTATCCCTTGTTTTTACGTATTACAGTTTAACGACCTGCATTTGCAAAACGCCCAAAAACAAACCATCAATGGCTGGAATAGATCTGGCAAGCCGTTCATCCGCCTACGATACCCCAATGCTGATCGCCATACTATCGGTGCGATGGTATTGGCCCAGCAATGGCTGGCATAGATCTGGCAAGCCGTTCATCCACCTACGATACCCCAATGCTGATCGCCATATTATCGGTGCGATGGTATTGGCCCACCAATGACTGGCATAGATCTGACAAGCCGTTCATCCGCCTACAGTAGCCCAATGCTGGTCGACGAATCATTGGCCGATTCTCAGCAAACCATTAAATGGCTGAATGCTGGCATTTTTGTTACGACAGGCGACCCTATATGGGGTAATCCCAATGCGCACCGCTGAGTTCGGCGCTCGTACTGACCAGTCTTGCAACTTGGTACTCCGCACACTTTCACCATATATTGCACACTGAAATTAAATTTCAAGAACGAAATATTGATGATAGTTTTAAATGATCGAATACGGTATATCATTCGTAACATTTATAATGAAATAAAATACTAATTTCTATCCAGACTTTCAGTGAACAAGGAAATTTATTTTGTCATCAATTATTGAATAAGTTACTCTACGGGCGACAAAGTTTTCAGTCACAAAATGTAGTATTCTTAAACAAAAAACTCACCTTTTCTCGCTTTCAAAAGAGTTTTACTTCAAATGGTCATGGGCAAATTAACGGGCCTTGATCGCTAGAAATGTTGACGTTTGCTGTCACACTCGGTTTGTCGTCAGGTTAGAAACTCATCCGATCCCTTTCACCTAATCGCTCGACTATCCGTCGACTAATATATTACTATGAATAGGGCCCGCGGCACCCCAGCGCCATCTATGTTGGAGCCATCTTCGGGGTCGCTTTTTTCAGTGGCTTTGCACGGGAGTTTAGTCTCCTGGTACCTAGTCTCCATGTATGCAAACAGGGTGTGGTCTCTATGCCATGCTATGGGATGCTATGGGAGTGGACTCTCCATAGGAGATAAGCAGCGAAAGACGGCTCCAAAATCCCGACTTATAAGTAACCGCAAGAGGCGCTGCGATCGCAATTCCCCGATGTATAGTAATACTTATAGCTAAAGGTTCTAGGCATGCGCATTTGAGGAAAGTTGTCAAAATCGAGGATTGCGTCTTTGCGCAATTTTCCTTTTACCTTAGCGTGACTTGAATGATACCGGGTTTCTTGCGGGAGAAAAGTTTTGAAAAAGTGTGTGTCTCGAAAAAAAATCCCATTTTCACGAAAGGAGATAAGCGGGTTGAAGAAGGGATGTTTTTATTATTAATTCATTTATCTATTAAAGAACATAAAAAATCACCAACGAAATTCTAACCCCACAAGAGCAAATAGGATCGATTTGTGTCAATGCTTGTTGAATTATTTTGCAGTGACAAGTTTGAAAGGGAATGTTCTTGTGAGATCGAAGTTTCTTCGGTGATTCTTCAATGATTCTTCGGTGATTCTTCAAGTATTAGAAAGAACTTTCGAAACATTTTTTCCATTTCATTGTTTAAATAATCCATCTACTTTTCAGTATGAAGAGATTATGCTCAATCCCTGGATGTCAGAGCGGTCGATACAACGACGAGGCGAGAAAAAGAAGGATGGGAATGCGAACAACATCCATTTTTGCAGTGCCTAAGTTAAGATATGTTGAAACTCAACTAGGGTAGACTCATCAATTTTTACCAGTCACATTTGTATCTTTAAAACTATTTTTGGAATCAGTGCAACACGTGACTCCAGGAATGGAGCAAGGCCCTTGGTTTCGCAGTGGAAAAAACGCACTTTGTTTGTGAGCTTCACTTCGCAGACAAATATATTAAAAAGAGGGATGATTTCATAATCAATGGAAAAAAGGAATCGATACCACGAGATCATTGGACGCTCTTGGACGACGCTGTCGTATCGTCGAGCGTTCCCTCTGCCCCTTCGGCGTCGGGGTGCTTGATGATGCGGATGACTTCGCTATCTGTGAAACTCAACTCGTTTGGAAACTGGGTCTTCTACGGATACAGCAACGCTTCCATGATGACCTCCTCATTTCGTTATCATCGTCTTTTTTTGTATTGCATGATATTTGCAAACTTGTACTATACTAACATTTAATTTCTTTTCTTTTGGCCAGCGTTCAGTCATATTTTTCGTTTATTATAAAAAACAAAAACGATACGTGTTCCGTAGTTGACAGAGCTAATGTACGGAACTCTAGTTGTAGAAAGTGAGATAATGAGAATGAAAAATGTAAGATTGTTGCATCGCTGAAAAAAAATGCACAGAGTCAGATTGAACTTCAATGCATGACGTACTGCAGGATTTGCATTGTTTTCCATTTTTATTGTTCCAATAATTTTAAGAGCGACGCTGGAAGCGTTCACGCGTGCGATTAACAACGGCAGACAGAAGTGTCACAAATAAAAGTAATCAATATAATTGTGAATAATAAATTGAAATTTGGTTCACTGCGAATGAAGTTAATAACCAATCTGTACTGTTATCAAGGCGCATTTCGCTATACATTATGTCTGCGTAATAATAAATAACTATCACCATAAGTAATAATAATCACAAATATTCTATTGTACGAGCGTAATTTTTTGAATAATAAGTTATCACAATTACACCCATTGTTACTTTGTCTATGTAATAATCTTCTATCAAATTTGAAAACGATTCACCGAACGGTTCAATAAATAGTTCGTTCGCAATTTATACACATTTAACATTGCCTCTTATAAAACATTAATAACTATATACAAAACTCATTTAAAATGTGAGTTTTTATTTATAATTTTTTTACACATCACATAATTCTTTATTCTCGAGCACGGATTCAATCAACAGACAAGCATGTATAAGTAAGCCGCGGAAAGCTAAGCAAGACAGTATATCTATATATAAGGGAAAGCCGATTGCAACGCCACCTACAACTCTTATTTTCCTTGATTTTGGAGCCACCTCGCTAGCGGACAATGTCCACTCCTTTACTCTAGTCTCCCTGGATCCAAACTTCAGCGTCATGGAGTTGGGATCAAAAGATTAAGAGAAGAAAAAAATTATGAAAATTTTTCAGCGACTTTCAAATTGTTTTATCTCAAAATTTTAAAAAAGCATTTCAATTTCAAGAAACTTTTAAAAAGCATTTCAAAGGTTAGAATCTATAGATTTCAAGCTTCCACTCAAAATAATTAATTGCTCTTTTGTTATTAATAAATCATAAGAAACCTCGCAAAGGAAAATATCCGATTTTTGTTTTGAACAGGTGTACAGGCAACGAACAATTTGTTTGATCATTGACGCAATCAAACGTATTTTCCTTGGATCACCCTTTCTATTTTAAACTTTAAAACAAGTATATATCAATTCCATGATCAAAGTCAAATGATGCTTTTGACTTTAATAATCAATAACTCGTGGACCATTCATCGTACACGAATTTAAAGGACAGTTTTGGAAAGCTGAACGTATGCTCTTCATGGTAAGAAAAAATCCATTTTTAATCACTTTGTTTTCTGTGAGATGGGCAGTTACAAAATTTCAAAAATGCCGTTTATTCTTTAAACTACAAAAGTTACATCTTTGCGGATAGTTATCACGAATATTATGCTCAAGCATTTTTTCCAAGTTGGTAGTGTCCACAAAAAGTATGCTAAGCGTAAAGTTGTCCCAATTTTTTCCCTGTTGCCCGAATGATCAAAGTTTTGGATTTGGTAAAAAAAATCGAAGGAAACCCATTCGTGTTTTAGGCCACTGTTATTTCGCTTACTCGGTAAAGAAATCGTTTTTCGACATTTACGGGTATATTCGCTCATGTAAAGTGAGAATCTGTACAAAGAAATTTTTTTTTCTATATAAGAATTTCTCTTTATTTTTTAAAGGGAATTTACTTTCATTCATCTGTCACTTTCTTATTGAATAATAACAAACATACCCTCTTAAAGTAAAAAGTTCCATTCTTTAACCTTTTTTTTGTTTGAAAAATGGATGTTAAAAGTTGTAACCCCTCTGTATTTTCTATACTTTTATTAATTTGAAATGAATCTTCTCATAAATTAGCATATTGGGAATCCTTTATTGTAAAAAAGTTTGTAAAAAGAAAAAAACCAGTTGTATTAATTTATTCAAAGAAATATTCAGCAATAAAAAGTAATGGTTTAAACGAGTTTGAAATTGCAGACGTCAGTTTGTTTAGATATATTGAAATTCCCCTTTCAAAAAGATCTGAAATCTCCTTCAAAAACTTTTTTTTTAAGTTTAAAAAACGCCTAGTCATAAAAAATTCCATAAAGTCGGTATCGCTTGTTTTACTATATAAAACATTCTGATTTATCTCAAATATCTCAAACTATACTTTTTCTTAAGTTCAACAAATGGTTTCATTATACTTCTTTAATGCAAATGTACAAAAAAAGTGAAATCGCTTCTATGAAGTAGGCAAGCAAGTTTACTAGTCATGTTGCACACTAAATTGTTAAAGCTTAGGAATAATATTTTTGAAAATATCTTATTTTAAAAAGGCATATTACTATTAAAAGAAAAAATTCATATCACCATTAGATAAAAGTACACAGTATGTAATACACAAGTACACTATAAATGCTGTGCAACGACTTGGTGTGCATGGTTTTAAACAAATTCGACGAAGGATTTCGTCATCTCAACATCTTAAGGTAGTTCTGTAGGTACACATATGAGCCAAAAGTTTCGGTAGAAGCGTATAGTAACATCCAATGAGTATACTATGCTGTTGGTTGTAATTTTTTGACAGAGCTTGTACCCTCTATATGCCCCACACATTCGCACCTCATCATCATGCATAGATAGGTCTCATACTCGTATAGAGAGCGGCGCTGTAATCGTGGCAACAGCGCGATTTTCCTGCAGTTATAACGTTAAGCTTCCTACGATCCGTCTTTCGCGAAATATTTTATATAAATAAAAAAAGCGTGAAAATGTCAACCCAAATGCGATACAAAAAAAAGTTTACAAGAAAAAGGCGCTTGCTAAAAGACTGAAAGCTGTGGCAGCCATGTGTCAAGCAAATGCGGCTAAACGCGATGAGAATAACCATAACCCCAACGATCAGCAACAAAAATTCGCTGTCGAAGGACGTTGGATCGTGGATTTACAACATCTTCCCGACAGTTTAAATTGTATTCGCTTTAACAAAGATATTTTTTAGGAAAACAGTGAAGGAAACCCGAATGGGATTGAATTCTACTTTACATATTTCCTGCGACGAGTGCATATATAGCAAAATTTCTACATTCTACGAATTTACATCAGATAATAATGTCGATTGTATTGTACATACTTCTTCAATAATAAAAAACGGTGTGCATGTTTTTTTTGGATTTTGGCTGTCAAGTTCGATCATAATCTGATCATAATATTGATTTTTTCCCTTTTGTCCTGCACTTCACATTTGAAGTACACAGCGAGTTTACTGAACATGCGATCGACTTTTACATACAGTATGTTTGTGTGTGTGTGTGTGTGTGTGTGTGTGTGTGTGTGTGTGTGTGTGTGTGTGTGTTATATATATATATATATATATATATATATATATATATATATATATATATATATATATATATATATATATACAGGGTGTCCCATTTTAATCTTACACCTGAATTTTCTCGAAAAATATTGCTCGGACGAACTATTGTGTGGAACAAAACTTCTAGGGATTGAAGGGGGACGTTTGAAAAAAATGTATTTGAGGAGCCAAAATTCAAAATGGCGGCGTTACAAAGGCTGACATGTTTTTTTCAAACGGAAACATAACTTATTTTTATTGCCAAAAAATTTGTCAGCTGAAAACTAAAAACTTTTGTTGAAAATTTTTTTTGATAAAGTTCATAGTTTTCAAGTGAGAACATCATTTTCAATTATTTCAGATGTATCCAGGATTTGTGTGTGTGTGTGTGTGTGTGTGTGTGTGTGTGTGTGTGTGTGTGTGTGTGTGTGTGTTTTTCTACCCATCGTGATCAAAGTTCGTCAAGGATTTAAAGAAACACGTTTTTGGGCCTGAAAATGGCACAAACGCTATTAAAATGGAAAAAACTATTTTTCATCGATATTCCTCCAAAATTTTCTCATGAAATATCGTCCAAATTTGAAAGCGAAAAAACAAAAATAAAACAAAATTTTCAACAAAAAAATTTGATTCTTTTTTTTATCAAGTGGTCATACATTCGAAAATACAACATTGAGCGGCTTGCCGTGAGACATTTAGTCTAATCGTCCCTACCACCGGCATTTGCGTTAGCCAAAGCGTAGGGGTTGCATGGCTGAGTCTGTTGCAGACCATTCGCGTTACCCAGAATACACCACGTGGAGGTTGTCTGTCTAGCATTCCTGGCCCTGAGAAGGGCCGTTTTGTGTGTGTGTGTGTGTGTGTGTGTGTGTGTGTGTGTGTGGGCGCGCGTGCGTGTATGTGTGTGGGTGTGTGTGCGTGTGTGTGTGTGTGTGTGAGCATGTGCGTGCGTATGGAAGACTCACAAGGATTAGGTCTCTGCGGTTCGTAACTACCGCAGTATTTTTTTACTCCAAACCCTCCTTGTAAGTGTACTCTGATCCCTTTCTATAAATGTTCAAATATCCCTCCATTCATGTTTAAACATGCCTGAACTCTTCTCGCGAAACCGTCCACTGTGCGCAGAAGAACATCTCTCGGGATTGCACGGCAGGCAGCTCTTATCCGCTCCTTCATATTCTCCCGTGTTGTTGGAACTTGACGGTAGACGGCATCTTTTAAGTACCCCCACAAAAAAAATCAGGAGATGTAAGTTCCGGTGACCTTGGAGGCCAATTTATAGGACCGTCGCGACCAATCCACCGTCGACCGAATGTTGCATCCAGATGATTTCGAACAACACGAGCCCAGTGAGCGGGTGCACCATCTTGCTGGAACCACATCTGTTGACGTGTTTCCAAATCCATATCTTCTAGCAAAAGGGGCAGTTTATTTTCCAAAAAATCGAGGTAACGGACAGTGTTCACACTTCCTTCGAAGACATGGGGACCTATCAACAATACCACACCAAACGTTTAAACTCCATCGATACTGGTGATCGATCTGTCTCAACCAATGTGAATTCTGATCGGACCAGTATCGGAAGTTCCAACGGTTCACTTGACCGCGGCTGTTAAATGTGGATTCGTCGGTGAACATAACGTACCGAAAAAAGTTTTTAGATCGCTCGATTTTTCTCAACGCCCACCGACAAAACGCCACCCTTCACAACGGATCAGGATTAGGAGTGTCTTGGTGGAATTGTACCCGGTACGGGTGAAGTTTAGCACCTCTTAATACTCGGTGCACTGTGGATCTGGCAAACCCCAATCGTTCCGAGATCGCTCGAATACTCAAATGAGGATTAAATGCTATCATGGCTAAAATAGCCATGTTTCGAGCCTCATGCAAGTCACCAATTGTTGACGTTTTGGTAACGTCGACGGTGGCGGATCATCCGACCTGCCCTGGCTCGCCGTTCGATGGTTCGGATTGTCTGCCGTGATGGGTGACGACGATGAGGATATTCGCGTCGATACAAATTTTCGGCGCGTAAGTAATTGCCCCGACATCTCCCTAAAATGAGGAGCATATCAACAATTTCGTTGGGTCTGAAATCCGCTATTGTTGCTCAATCTCAGAATTTTTCTCTGATTTAAGAACGGTTGAATTCCAAAAAATGTTGATTTTCCTTCTACGTAATGTCTCAAAAGTACAAAAGTGCGTAAGAGAACTCCGCAAAGTCAGACTATGTCAGTAGTACCAATCATGTTTTCTTCAATTTCGCTTACCTTTCAGATCTTGATATTAAAAAACGTAATCGCGAGAAGAGTTCGGGCATGTTTAAACATGAATGGAGGGATATTTGAACATCTCTAGGAAGGGATCACAATACACTTACAAGGAGGGTTTGGAGTAAAAAAATACTACGGTAGTTACGAACCCCAGAGACCTAATCCTTGTGAGTGTTCCACACGAACGCACATGCACAGACACACACACACACACACACACACACACACACACACGCACGCACGCACGCACGCACGCACGCACGCACGCACGCAAGCACGCACGCACGCACGCACGCACACGCACACGCACACGCACACGCACGCACGCGCACGCACGCACGCACGCACACGCACACGCACACGCACACGCACGCACGCACGCACGCACGCACGCACGCACACAGACACACACAGACACACACAGACACACACACACACACACACACACACATCCTGGATACATCTCAAATAATTGAAAATGATGTTCTCACTCGAAAACTATGAACTTTATCAAAAAAAATTTTCAACAAAAGTTTTTAGTTTTCAGCTGACAAATTCTTTGGCAATAAAAAAAAGTTATGTTTCCGTTTGAAAAAAACATGTCAGCCTTTCTAACGCCGCCATTTTGAATTTTGGCTCCTCAAATAAATTTTTTTCAAACGTCCCCCTCAATCCCTAGAAGTTTTGTTCCACACAATAGTTCGTCCGAGCAATATTTTTCGAGAAAATTCAGGTGTAAGATTAAAATGGGACACCCTGTATATAGAGGCATTCCGTTTTTTTCATCTTTTCCAAGGGAAGTCTGCATCAAAATGAATGAAATTATATTCTGACATTTGTCGATAACTCAATTAGTTCAAGAGTTATCATCGTTTAAACGTTTTCACAACTTCCGGAAGTGACCTTTTTTGGAAAATTACACCTAAAAGAGAAGAGATACAAATTTCAAAATCGGTGTGGGTAGTCCTTTTATGGGGTAGAATATTACAACAAAAAATTTGGAAAACCGAATATGGTCGGGGTCACGGGTTAGAAATGAATTATGGAATAATGCATCCATCTCGTTGGATTGATTACAACATCCCAAAAGCATTGCACAAAAAAACTATTATTCAAACCAGATAAAAAATGTTGTGCACTGCAAAGAAAAAATGCCCCTTGCACCAAAGACAAAATTCGTATCGGAGAAAAAATGTTCTCTTCCAAGAAAAACTTTGTACCGAAGAGATAATTTCTATGCATAGAAATTTTCTCTTCGGTAGAAATTTGTTTGTTGGATACAAATATTCTCTTCCGGCCAAATTTTCACTACCAAAGAAAAAATATCTCCACATAGAAATTTTCTCTTCAGTACAAATTTTTCCTTCCGGCCAAATTTTTGCTACCAAAGAAAAAGTTTCTCTACATAGAAATGTTCTGTTCGGTACAAATTTTATACTGGACAGAAAATTTGTCCGGTAGGGCCAGTCACACCAAAGTGAAAATGTAGCCTGAACAAAAAATTCGCACCGAAGAACAGATATGTGTCAAATAGAAAGTTTGTACCAAAGAGAAAATTTATAGCGAAGAGAAAATTTATACCAAAAAGGAAAATTTATACCGAAGAGAAAATTTGTATGCATAGAAATGTTCTTTTCGATACAAGTTTTTTGTTTGGTACAAATGTGCTCTTTCGGCCATATTTCCACTTTCAAAGAAAAAATTTCTTCACATAGAAACTCTTTCTTTGGTACTAATTTTCCCTGCCGATCAAATTTTCCTTACGGAAGACAAAATTTCTCTACATAGAAAAGTTCTCTTCGGTGTAATTTTCTCTTCTATGTTAATGTTCTCTTACATACAAACTTTCTCTTTCAAGCAAATTTCCTCTCCAGTACAAATTTTTCCGACGGTACAAATTTTATTAAATAAATAACCAGAAAAAAAATTCATCCCAGAGAGAAAATTTGCATCAACTTGTACGAACTCAAAACTTTCCACCGAAGAGAAAATTTCATTTGAAGAGAACATTTTTACCGAAGAGAAATTATGTACCAGAGAGAAAATGTAACTGGTAACTTTGCGTTATCAGTCTTTGCGGATAGACTCTGCGTATCCAGTCTTTGCGGATAGACTTTACGTAACCTGTCTTTGCGGATAGACTTTGCGTATCCAGCCTTTGCGGATAGATTGGTCTTTACGTAATAACTCTTTGCATCCATTTCCCAGCGGATACAGACTGTGAAGACCAAAAATTACATTTCTTTGAAGTTCAGCCTCTGCATGGAATCAGTAAACTCTGCATTTCTTGGCTCGACGAAAGTAGGCAAAAAATCACTTTTTACGCTGCGTAACAAGTGTATAGAAGAAATTACACCAGCCGATACTCATAACACTGAAAATTTAGACTTTTTACACTACGTAATCAATCCACGGAACAAAATTACTAATGAATGCTCGTTACGCAGAAGAACAAATTAAATTAATCTTACATTCAACCTTTGTGCAGAGCAACTACTCTGTATTTCCATTTATGGGACAACACCGGACAAGTGTAATTTTTACACTGCATTAGCAAAGTTCGCAAGGAATATATTTGCAAAGACTAGCGGGACACATGGATCATATTTTCATGAATGATTAACCTATAATAATGTTGAAACTACCAGTATAATCGTTGAAAAATTCTGCCATAAATCGACGATACTGTCGATGCATGTCTGGGTCACTTTGCAATTTTCCCGGATGTGAATTAAAAATTGCGCGCTGCACCATTCCAGACGGTCACGGGGTACATTTGGCCCTATAAACGTCAACATATTCTATATTTCACTTCAAAAAGGTTTGCTAAAACCCAAAACGAAATTATATGGTAATGGTACTATGGTCCTGTATATGATCCTATATATGTGTTTATATTGTAAATCATAATTTCATGTACACTCACCTTCCTCAAACGTACAATCCTTGTTATGTCGAGTAAACGGCGGTTCACTTTGAATCTTGGCCTCGGGATTTTTTCGTGCTACGTGTCGTTTGTATCTTTTCCATTTGGTGAATACTGCACCGCATCCGTACTGGGAGCATTTAATTTCAAATCGTGGGTCATGTTTGTGTTGTTTCACAACATGGTGCACTAAAAACTTGTGTGTTTCGCTTTGAAAATAGCATAACTCGCACTTGAAAATTTCTTTCACACGTCCGTCCATCACGAAAGCTAAGTTATGAATGATCGCCATATTGCCATATAAATGCACGTGCAAGCGTGTGGTTCGTGGTACACGCGTGCGAGTGTGTTGTTTTGCGACGCTTTTTGCGATGAAATGTGTTGCTTGCGTCGCGTGTAGCTACGCTAAGTGTGTTGATCTGGAGAAAATGCATCGATTCTAAACACTTCATGTGCATTGCATTAAGCGTGTTCTTTGGCAAAATGGAAAAAGTGTGTTGTTGCCAAGAATAATCTAGCGTGTATTGTCGCAACTCGGTAAAAGAAGGAAAACATATCGTTTCAACGCATCAACTGGGTCCTACACATGTAATAGGCGTGTTATGTGTTGTCTCAACGCACTGACAACACGCTTATTTTTTACAGTGTACTCTGCAATAACCCAAATTATATCTACATACACACACACACTTATATATAAAAGTATATAACACGAATAAATACATGCATAAATCAAACCAATTAAATTTGTTTACAGAATAAATTTATTTCATATTCGTCTCAGAATTATTAGAACTCGGGAAAAAAACTCGCTTCGAGTTCCCAGACCACGTGCCGATCCGCTGGCTGCAGCGTACACTATTGCCATTCCGTTACGGATGGTTGGGCCCGAGTTCGGTGTGGAATAAAATTACCTACAATACTTCTGCGTACACGTGTGTTTTTATTTTGAAATCCTAAGATTCGTTTAGAACCTATATCGAGAAATGCGAGCAAACTCCTATCGGTTTACGTGTTAGGTATGGGGATCGCGTACAAAAATACCCATATTCAATTGCAATTATTTCATGAACTAAACGGTAAATCGAATTGAATTTTCAGGCATCAGTCCATGAAGGTCATATCTACATTATACTTAGATTTCGGCCCATTCCTAAGATTTTACCGAAACTACAGAACTACCTTAATTGTCGGGTTAACAAAACATAAATCGTCACAATTTATTATGCAAGTGAAAACCAGATTCATGTGGAGTACGAATCAAATGAGTGATGTATCCTTCGACCACACGGCACTTGAAGTTTTAATTTATTTGCATAATACGAAAAAATGTATATAAAAGCATTTACCTTTTATCCTATAACACAATAACCGCATTGAAATATAATGCGTCTTATAGACTTTGATGTAATGGATAAAGTATGGATCTCTGAACCACAGCATCGGCAGGTTCAAAGGTTAGCATTACTGTTTTACCCTCCTGCTGGTGGAAAGAGAAATTTCGTACCAATAAAGCTCCAGGAGATATCGCTAATAGCACTGGTACCTGATGGAACATTATAATTTGAAATGTTCCTAATACCCCTGTTAGTCGACGCCACGTTATAATGTAAAATTATACACATACACACACACGCACGCATACATACATACATATATCGACGCAAAAATTATTTTCGCGGGCAGTCGGAACGGAAAATTCTGTATCCTCCCGAGCTTTTTCCTACGCATGCACGCCAAGTCGTTGCACAGCATTTCCAGTGTACTTGTGTTATACCTACTTTGTACTTTTATCTAATGGTGATATCAATTTTTTCTTATAATATGATATGATTTTTTTTAATTAAATATTTTCAATAATATTATTCATAAGCTTTAACATTTTAGTTTGCGACATGACTAGTAAACTTGCTTGGCTATTTCATAAAAGTAATTTCACTTTTTTTGTACATTTGCATTACAGATGTATAATGAAACAATTTTTTGAACTTAAATAAAAAGTATAGTTTGAGATATTTGAGATAAATCAGAATTTTTTATATAGTAATACAAACGATAACGATTTTATGGGATTTTTTATTAATTGGCGTTTTTTTTACTTAAAAAAAAGTTTTCCAAAGTATACATATACTCCTAATGGAGTATCTATATATACCTACATGTGGGGAAAGATGATTTTAGATACATTTGACTTGAGGATCTTCCTTAAAGCAGCCAGACGCGATGAATACTCATATTGCATACATATAACGGGCTTAAAATATTCTTTGCGTGTACGTGCATGTGTGTGTGTGTGTGTGCATATATATGAATATAATTTCTCCGATAAATGGTTAGCCTTTAGCCTGATCAGGCCTTCCCTATTATTCGAGCCCTGTAACATTTTTGTTGTTCATTTATATACGTACGTATTTATCGCCCTTAAACCACAACCTACCACAGACCACCGGACACGCGTTCCTTTCTCGTTTTTTAGGAATTAATCGGGACTAATTGCCCTGCCCGTTGCTCGCGGCTAGTTGGACCGGGGAGGGAAATACGCACCCCAACTCTCGCTCTCATGAGAATTATGGGTCTCGATTAAAGTTCGCGCATAGTCTGGCGATTCGATCTCCGTCGTCTATGTGCCTTGCGCCCTTACTTTTTTACACGCACGCACATGTATGAATATTCCTTCATGCCTCTGTCATACGTTAGTTCTATAGTTGGCTCCCTCCACGGCGGCCTCACTGCTACTAATAAAAGGACCGCCAAGCTTTATTTTCTTTTTTACGCCGCAATTAGACGGGCATCAAATCCTCGGGAATGTAGCTTCAAAGGAAAACATTTTATCGCTATCATGAAGAATCGATTTTTTGTCATTTCACTCTTTTCAGAACTAATCAAAACTTCTCGGGAGAAGCAAGATCGAACCTTATCACCGGAAGATCAAGGTTCCGAAATAACGAATTAAAATTGAAATAAGTAAGAGAATTTTTGTTAAAAATTATGCAAGTTGTCGGGCAGCGATTTGTAATACCATTTGAATGAAAAAATACGGAATGAACAGTTTATTTGAAGTTACAGGAATTGCCGCAAATGTCTTCATTCAAGGGAGGGGTTCCGTTTAGGCATTCAAGAATAACCGTATCTTCAAGAATTTTTTGTTTCGAAACTATGTATTCTACATAATTAAAATTTTATGTACGAATCTAAACCTTAAATTTTTTTTTATTGAAAAATGGCACCTCTGCGGCCGTTGCTTCAGAGACGGTTGCCATCTGAGTAGTTTCACAGCGTACAATCTAGTGCCTGGTGCATTGATCTGAAGCATCGGAGCCAAGAACTTTTAGATTCCTAAGGTACACACGCTCTATGTGAACCTGAAGAATCCAAACAAAAGAGAAACTTTTGAAAATGGTACGTGTTTGAAAAAAATATATATTTTTTTATGAAATGTATACTATAGTATTTCTTGATAAAAAAGTCGTTTTTCAAAATAATTTTTAAAAACTTTTAGGTTCACATAGACGGTAATTATGGTATCTAGAATTGTGCGAAATTTCGAAATGATCGATTAGATAGTTTTTGAGTTATACTGTACGAGGTTCACGAATATGTGGTTTTCTGCAAAACACACGTTTAAAATTTCGTGGCTCAAAAATGTTGTTACTAGATGGACTATCGATTAATCTGCGATTCCGGGGCCGAAATGTGCTTGCTCGAGTCCCCCTCCCCCCGCCCCAAGTTCATTTTCGGGCATAAGTTCTTCTTTCCGTTGAAAAAGGAACCCGCCATCCCCCTTAATTGCGATGAATCATTCATCCCGATCCGATCAAATCGATTTCCAATTTGCGTCATGACTATTCGTGAAAACGAAATTTGACACGATTGATAAATACCTTTTTTTAACGTCGTATGTGCGTTAAAAAATAAACCGAATGATCCTATTCAACGTATTCTAAGGCCTTTCCACCTGCGTCGTTTTCTCTTCCGTATTGTGATTTACTATGTGTACTTCTCGCTATTTGACGCGCAAAATTTCACTTCTTTATGTTGTTCGGATGTAGATAGATCTTGGTGTTTTTTAACACGTCCGTACACACTTAAACATCCATACACGTGTACAATGTGCTGGTGGATTCGTGTGCAGACCTCGCGACGAGGTAAAGAGCTTTCAGTACCCGCGCTTTCTGTGTCCGCACCGCTATAATGCACACCTCGAAGGAGAATGATTATAAAACTTCCGTGAGACGATGCCGAAAATAAGGGTAGACCGGCAAAGAGGTAGTTTGCGTGTGTTGTGGTGGCTCAAACATCCCCCAAGTACCTTGGCGAGGATTTGAGGGAATGGGATGAACACGAGCCATAGAAAAGAAGGTAACGGAGAGCACGGAGGGGAGATCTTTATGGACTTGTTTGTCACTGCAGTGTGGAGAACGCCCGCACAAAAACCTTTCGCTCTTCTGATTCTGCAGCCCCTTGCCAGACTTCACCAACGAATTATACGAAAAGTTCAATTCAAACTGCTTTTAATCTTCTCTCTCTCTCTCTCTCTCTCTCTCTCTCTCTCTCTCTCTCTCGTTTTACCCTTTCCTATGCACCACTCAGGTGAAATATTTTTATGGAAGTGGATCCTCACGTTAAGTGGGGAGTTTGGGCCAAATCGGTGGATCCGGATTGACGTCCTCCCCTTGTTAGTTTTTAATATAGATCAAACACCCCGAAGCATAACTACGCACTTGTTCCACAGGTTTATCATAAAAGTCACTTAAAACACACGTCTTTCACAAGAATATACCGGTTTGCTTAACGCAACACCACGGGGTATGAATAGCAACTTTGGAACTAATAACGCAACGATAGATTAATGTACATACTTAATGAAGTTTTGTTGAATTCCGATTGAACCCTAGCCTGGTCGGCCTGTTCCGCCTTAAGGAGGTACGGTGATTGGAGCGAGTTCAAGATAAAAGCCCGATTTTTTTTATAGCATTGTCGAGACCTTCGTCCATGCATATGCGGAGTTTCCACGAGATTTACCGTACACTTTCCGAGTTATTAATTGTTAAAGTTCGTGAATTAGTCACACGTAGACGACAGAATGTGCCTGTCCTCTCATATATCGATTTTTTTGTGCTACTTGGAGCCAAGAAACACGTAAAAAAAACTGCTGGTTGCGTTCGTTGAATCTTTGTGATCGATGAGGCACCTTGAATTGGAAAGCTCACCGCATAAATAAGCAATAAATTTAGAAATAAAGTCGCAAAAACCGAAGTTTTCGGAGAGCGAGACTTCTCGTGAGGTAACAGCAGCCATCTTGCTCGACGTGTGGCAACGCCGGATACCCGCGCAAATTTGATTTGTCTATCAGATATTTTCAACGCGAATTAAACATATGATTGTGGGAAGCCGTACATTCTTTAATGGATTATAAAGGGCCTTTCGTCGATATTTACTTGAAGTTCTTTTACGTACAGCAAAGGCATCTCAATTTTTCTGGCGACATGTGCCTATACAACGCATCTATATATAAATTCAGCATGGGAGAACCGTCATATAACATAAACGTTCCTTTTTATACCTGCAAATATTGTGAAAATTGGAAAAGGGAAAAATAACATAACAATCGATGAAATATGTTTTGACTTTGGACATATTGGACATTGGACATTGAGGATAACTTCAACGCGACGTTTATTATTTGTAATCGCAATATTATCTTTTCATTTTCTAATTCTTGTCCGTCAGAATCTGCATTTGTCTCTAAACTGGACTTCAGGTACAATCCCGTTACTCTTTCGATAAACTTCCACAGTATTTTCATTTTCCATGTTAACCGGCTACAAAAAATAATAAGCCGGGCGCGTGGAACCAATGACAGCCACCGAAAATGCGACGATGCTAAACGTCAACGATATGGCGTACTACTGAAGTCGAGTAGTAGATTATTAAGGTTGTTTCCATATTATAAAAATAATAGGAAACTCGAAATTCAATACTAAAAAATATTTCTCGGAAGATAGGCCATAAACATATATCTAAAACGTGGCGGTATTGCGGCGTGAAATAGACTCTAAATTTACTTGCATGAACATCACCGGACCTCCTTAATGGAAGGATTGAATGTGTGATGGGCGTTGCGTACGAAAACAATTAAAAATCACTGCTTCGGTGTTCAAATGCATTTAAACACCGAAGCAGTAATTTTGAATTGTTTTCGTTCTATAATCGATGTACGTGTAAGATGTGCACACACTCTCATATAAAGAGGTGTGTGTGTGTGTGTGTGTGTGTGTGTGTGTGTGTGTGTGTGTGTGTGTGTGTGTGTGTGTGTGTGTGTGTGTGTGTGTTTGTGTGTGTGCATGTGTAAATGTGTGCACGTACGATTTATCGACACTCGCTGCTTCCTTCATATATGTAGGGTCAAAGACCCTTCATATATGTATGTAAGTGTGAGTTGGTAGAGAAAAGGGAATAATTGACGTATATGTGTGCGATCCCAAGCGCCGTTCCCGTTCCATTTGCTCACACTCGACATGTGACAGTCTTCGAAGACGATTTTCGAGCGTGCGTCATCATTGGCATTATCACAGAATATTATTATTGGTAGTCAAGTCGGAGAAAAAGCGAGAAAGCGATGTTTTATCCTCGTCGAAACTCGCGTCGTTCCGTTATATGCCGAGCGGGATGAGAGATTTTCGTGTTCTTAATTTCCTTCTGTCTCCCCTCTATTACTACCGTGGTAGTCCGATCGAATACGATCGACGAGACCAAACCAATACGCAAAATGACTCTTAGACTGTCGCAGTTTGAATAGTTTCGGTCTGCACGTAATATCTCACGGATACATATGGACAATAAATAATCATGAACTATACAATAATTCGGAAAGAGACACATTCTGTATATTCCAGACGAATTCGGATACTACGGTTGAAATTGGAGAAGGAGAGAACGAACATTCTCGACCATCGACTCTTACCGTTTTTTGTACATGTGCGTGCGTGTGTGTGTGTGTGTGTGTGTGTGTGCGTGCGTGCGTGCGTGTGTGTGTGTGTAGAATTTACGGATTGGCAAGAATCCGAGACGACTCCTCATGGACGCACAGCTGACATTGCATTGTGGTAAAGGACGATTGCACGAGCGGAATGAGAGTCTAACTGGAATTCCCGTGATGCACGTCCAAGGACCATACGACACTGGATGGCCATTTATCATAACTGCCCTCGCGTGGCCACGGTGTGTACGCCAATATACGCATGCGCAATATTTGCATGCACGCCCATGCAACGCTATTTATTGCCCTGCGAACTTTTACTCTCGTGCGTAATTCTTGTGTCTATGCGTTCGCTACACATAATGGGTGTGCACATTGAGTACGTACCAGCGTACGTCATAACGATATACGTATTAATCCGATGCCTCGTAACCAACCCCCATGGATACGAGAATCGTATATCAAGTTGGACTAATCGGCAACTTGCGATCAGATGGGCTCTGGGCAATTATACGTTGAGTCAATCGACAACAGATGTTAGAGTTAATTCATGAATAGCTCGAGAAATCGGATTTGTGCTTTCGTGATTCATTACGACCCAACAGTGAGAATAGAGCAAAATATACATTCGCGGTACGTTGCTTGGAAATGATTTACCTACAGTCGTTGAAAATATTCGTTTCTCTTAATGCCATACTTCGTTGGTATCTTGATCATTAAACGTTTCTCTTAGCTTCTCAATCGAAGAAGACGTTCAAAGCACTATGAATCAAGGAAAATCTATTTTTTTGTTGGCAATGTTCGTTCGCATGCGAGCTTCGATCTCAGCTCCTCACTTCTACCTTGCCCTTGTCACTATTTTCAATCACATAATACATTTATTTTATAACCGAGACTGGTGGATGGGCGGTCGGGGTTCGGCTCCGGCGGTCTTCTAGTTTAGCAGCGTTTCGTATGACCGATACTCGGAGCGGTGACCGCCTAGCCGTGCACCGACTGGCGCATCGCAACCTCGGCAAATTCGGTATAGTGTTCGGTATAGTCCGTATACGCATTAAAATTATTCTTTTTTTTTTTAAGGCCGGATGAAAGTGTCATCTGCAAAAACTCAACATCCAACATTCAAATTTTTGTATTATTTCAATATCGAAGAATAATAAAAATAAACAATTAACAAAGTCGGTACAACATTGATGGTAATGATAACGATGATACGGAAATTATAAATAGGATTTTACAAAGAACGCAGTTGTTCACGTTGCCATATGGATAATCCAAACCCAAACTAATGCACACCAATGCCACGTCAGAAAAGTCACATTCAAGAACCCTTGCACTACCTTCGGCTCACTAATCTTGTTTATTATTTCGCAGGAGTTATCAATACATTTCTTTGGAGAAACTGATAAAGGTTTAACAAGGATTAAGGTATGCAGAATACATTTTTTCAAGTCAAACGAAATTAACGTTCAACACATCCAAGTCGAGGTCCTCAAGATCAATTTATGAGACTTAAACAACCAGATTGGATTGTTTCAGTGACGTGGTCGATCGGCATATTCATATATACAGTAGAACCTCGATCATCCGAACCCTCAATTATTCGAACGATGACTTAGTTTATCCGAACGCTCAATTATCCGAACGTTGGCGCGAAAGATGCATTGTTGCTCGCTGCCACCGCCGTGAGCAACAATGAGCAACCCAACGCAACTTCTCCTTCTCAAACGGCTGCGAGACTCAGCCACTCAAAAACACGTGACAGCCGTTCGTCTATTAAAAATGGACGATTTTATAAAAAAAAAGCATTCGACTTTTTTCAGATGTTTAAAATACACATATATATGTACATATTTATTTATTTTTTTCAACGTTAATATGTATGTCAAATTTTAATATATATGTATGTACTGTTTTTATGTAAATAAGTGATGTTTATGATCTCGTCCCAAAAAACCCACGTTTCGATTATTCGAACTTTTGATTATCTGAACTAGTGTCAGTCCCAATTGGTTCGGATAATCGAGGCTCTACTGTAGTCGGTATATGCATCATTTGATATTTTATTTATTTTTATTTTTATATGCGGGTTTTGACGTATTACCTTTCCCACTTGAAGCCTTTCCTATCACTCCCAACGCGCACTTTGCTAATCTAACCCAACTTCCAATCGGTCCACAGTGGTCTAAAGTTACACTATACCGCATTTGACGAGGGTACGCGGAAATTGTGGAACACCCGCACCAGTGTAGGCGGCCCCATATTTTTCTGATTCTCTGCTGCACTGACGTTTCACTCAAGGACCGCGGTCCGAGAAGTATTGGCTTTCGGCTCACTGGTTGATATGCCAGCGGGTGCACAGCGCAGCGGTTACTGCTCCGAGTATGGGGCATGTACACTGCAGCTTAACTTGCCGATCCACCAGTGCCGGTATTTTCAATTTTATTAGGGTGTTGAATAAATCCTCGTTGTTTTCCAACAGATGGCGTTACCAGAACTGCGTGCGTGTAGCTTAAGGGGTGATATGAAGTAAGAGGTGTGAAAAAACGAGCATTTTCAATCATTTTTTTATAGTAATTAAGTTTGTTTTACAAAAGTGGTTACACAGACTTTTTATGTTATATTTCATCTTGACTTGTACACATTTTCAAAGAAAAATATTGATTATTTATAAAAATATCGCCACCTTTGTCGGACCCCCTTGGGCGTGTAGTGCTTTGCGGCGACCATCATAAAATTTTACTGGATCATCTGAAATAAAATAAAAAGAGAAGTCCTGACTGACTGACTGACTGACTGACTGACTGACTGACTGACTCATCAACGCCCAGCCCAAACCCTTGGATCTAGAAAGCTGAAATTTTGCACAAAGGTTGCCTTTATAATGTAGACAAGGAATAAGGAAGGATTTTTCGAAATTCAACCCCTAAGGAAGTTAAATTGGGGGTGAAAGTTTGTATGAAAAATCTTATTCCTTGAGTTAATATACTTGAAAACTTAACACAAATAAATTATAAAGTAAATTATAAACTTTGTCACTTTTATTTTTCCTAAACTACCCCCTAAGAAGGGATTTGGGGGTATCAAAGTTTGTATGGGAGAATTTTAACGCGCGGTTCGATTAACTCGAAACTCAGTATTTATGCTCGAGAACAAAAATAAAGAATAACGTGTATCAGGGTTTTTCGAAAACCGACCCCTAACGGGTTAAAAAGGGATAGTCATTTTTACAGGGGAGGATTTTATCGCGGGGCTTATCTTCTTTGAAACATCTTCTTTGATCTTATTTGAAACTTGACACAAATACTTGCCTATGTAATAAAGTTTGTCATTAAGGGGTTTAGGGGGGGGGGGGTGGTTAACGGGGATTATTTACGTAACTATTTTTTTCTAATTCTCACAGGATAGAGAATAAAGAGGATTTAATATTTTCACTTTAAAGTTGCCTTCATATTTGGCATTTAAGTAGGTAATTTTCCGTCCCGTTATTAGGTTATATTATTAGGTTTTAGAGATTTTATCCTCCATCAATCGTATATCAATCCGCGCGCCGCTCCTCGGATACTATATAAGCAGTGCCAGAAGATATTGTTTACCTAGATTAACAAATGGGGTACTTTTAATCACGGTAGTATGTTCCCGTGGGATATTTTCCGACATCCACGCGGGCGAAGCCGCGGGCAAAAGCTAGTCTGAAATTAAAAAACATTAGTTTAATAATACATCTAGTACTTAATCGAAGCTTTTTTTTTTAATTAACAAAATGGCGGCTTTCGACATATAACTTTCGATTTTCGACAAAAAAATCGCTCGTTTTTGTTAAAAAAAATAGAAATTTCCAACAATTATGAAAATCCTTTGATTAAGGACTAGTTTTTAATGCTATCAATAAGCACAACAAATTTCATCAAAATCCATCGAGTGGTTTTTGAATTGTAGTGGTCACCGACTTGAAAAACATAGTTTCGAGAAAAACGCGTTTAAAGTTTTTCAATGTGCATACGGTATTATGTTCGTAAAATGTTGTGCTCGATGGATGGAGCTAAACTTTTTTAATGTATTTTGATCCGCTGAATCCGAATATCCCAATTTTTGCCGAAAAGTCGAATATTCAATTGTTTATAGCCAATTGTTAAAACAATTTTTTTTTAATTAAAGTTTTTCGGGATGCATTATTTTTTTAAAAACATTTTGGAAAATTTTAAAACGAAAGTATTCTATATAAAGTTTCGCGAAACTTAATAGTTTTTGAGTAATACATTTTTGAACATTTCTGAAAGAGTTTTCCAATTTTACACTTGATTTATGTATGGAAATACTAATTAAAAAATTACTTACATCGAATCATCAATTCCTGGCCCATTCAATAGGGCTTCTGCCGATGTGGAAGCTTCCAAAATATCAATTTGTTGTTGTCTTCGAACCGAAAATTTTCAGTTACGAACAAGACTATTTATAGAATATAATAGGGGGTCGAAACTGGTTGCTTGCAGCTGTCGTCCGCTACCTGCCATGGGGACCCGATGCCCCTTTACTAATTGTGGGATATTCCGGAAACTATTCATCGGATTGACTTGAAATTTTCAGGTAATATTTTCGAAACATCATACTTCAAGAAATTGTAAAAAAATCGATTTTTTGAAAATTCTGACTGCATCTCACCCCTTAAGATAGTAACACATCTATAAGGAAGTACTATCAGCAAGCTTGAAATTCAGTGTATTCCATTTCACCGAAGTGTAAACAACTTTTTTTTCTTCATAGTGTTCTTCAAAAAAGAGTATTGGTGGGGATTTTTACGGCGCTAGTTTATTGTAAAAAAATGTGAAGCTGAAGCACACAGAATTCTTGTTAAGACTTTCGGCAATCCTGCTCTATCGGAAAGAACATCGATTGGTTTAGACCAGGGGGGTGACGCTCGTATATATTCCCTTAACTATCGGTGGCCCCGTTATTTACGCCACGGAAAGCAGCCCACCATGCCGCGCTAGTAGCCACCCGCATTACTCTCACTCCGTAAAACGCCTCGTCGCATTATTTCATCATTTTTAACCTCCGCAACCTTGACATTTTCTTTGGATTTCTCCGTTTTCTCGATCTCGATTTTTTACTGGAAAGTGTCGAAATTATAGCAGGGGTTCTGCAGTTTGGTGTGAAAGCAAATCAATTTGGTGTATAGAAAAAGTGATTATATAAAAAACACTTTCGGTGGTTTTCGTTTTTATATTTAACAACGCCTGCGTGCATCGTTCGTGGCTGCACGCCGGGTTTGTCATTTTTTGGCAGAGCGATTTGTGGCTTTCGCAATTCGGCACGGGTTTTCGATTCCATATTGGACGATGTGTATCAGCACGAAAAACGATCTTTCCCGTGTAAGAAACACGCCGATAATGTTCTTTTACACGTAATTTAATGTTACGTAACGATGCGAATGCAGCAATATTCTGCACGTCTCAACGCTGAGCAAAAAAAAGATAATCTGGATATGAAAAAAACATGCAAGTAGTGTTTGACGTAATGAAAAATTAATTTCAAATAAAATAATTGTTACTTGTTTATGTTCAATAACTATTTTTATAATACAATAATACTTCGATATGTGTATATACCCTATCCCTCTCTTCTAAAAATATACTCTGCAATTGTAATGTATTAATAACGGATAATCCAAACGCATCGTATGCTCCGAATACAGACGCTGCGCGATCGGAGTGGAGGTGACGCGGGTGACTGCTAGCGCGCCTCGTGGAGAGGGTCAATAAGGGGGACACGAAATTCGAGGAGTGTCACCCCCATGATTTAGACGCTTCAAAAACAATGATTTTTGAAGTGTTGAATTGGGGCATTACTTCACGGAGACTCATGTCAGTCGCTAGCTAAACTTGCAGCATCATTAGGGGTTGATCACACAACAGTTTCGAAACGTTTGAAAACATTGGGAATGATGTTTTAAAAATAAAGTATTAATTTTTCACGAAATAAAACAGCGAGAACTGGTTCAATATATATTTAGCATCTTTTACTGTGGCTATAAGGAACATGCAGCCTCCGTTTAGTAAGGGGACGTCCATTAATTTCGTGAGGCGTTTAGGGGGGAGAGGGGGGGGCTTCGGCAAATATCACGTAATTTTAGTAATTTTAGTAATCACGTAATTTTTATCACGTAGGGAGAGTCTCCCTACTACTTTACATGGTGGAGTAAATGGTACTACAACCGCAGTTACTTCTACTACAATTTATTTTCCGTGAACGTATGCATTTTGAAAAATCTTACGTGAGATTAGGGGAGGGGGGAGGGGGTCGAGCAAAATCTCACGACTTCTCACCAGGGGAGAGGGGGAGTCGAAAAATCGCCAAAATCACCTCACGTAATTCATGGATGCCCCCTAATCAAGTGGGTGTGGGTACTACTATGATGGTTTTGCACGCACGATAACAAATTCGGGGATTTACGGAAAAACTCCTTTTTAAAAACTATTTACCAAACGTAATACAATATCATTATTGTTCATCTCGTTTCTATTGGTAGTATCC